>JBCFYV010011164.1:11893922-12286422 GCA_039000515.1 Timema cristinae | reverse complement strand
AACTAAAATGATTGTTACTTTGACTTACAAACTAGCTTAATTGATCAACAGATAAATTTACCCGTTTCTCAGACGTTATTTTAGCATTTTGACAGGGGTAAAGCAATTTTATCTTTGATCAAATTACCGCCATTTATGGTATCGAACTTGGGACTCTATAATTCACAGATAGGGTCACAGAAAGAAGATACAAATATAAAATATTACTAAAAGATACAGTAAACCCTAATATCTTATTCTATTCATACCTAAAAAATATGCAAATAATAAAATAGATGACTAATTTGAAAAAAAAAAACGTTTATATGTATGTTTACCTTCTAATTTATATAAATAATTATTTATAATAGCAAATTTTAACAATTCATTATTTTTACTCTAAATACATTATTCAAATTATCTAAGACTAGAAAATTATCATTTATTTTAAAATAGGTATATTCTTACAAACCTATTGATATTAAAACTATTATTTATTTTTAGATTTTGTCATTAAGCCTGCTGCATAATTGAACACTGAGACACTTTGAAAGAGTTTAGAAATCTCACATTATTTAAGAAATTGTTTAGTATTTATTTTAAATATCGTATTCAACAAAATGTAGTCGAAATGTATCAGCTGGTTTCCAACGGGATAAAAAGTTTAAAATTTGAGTTATATTTGTTTTAAAGAAACTATGCTTCAAACGAAAATTTGTCCTTCTAGGATTAAAGAAAAGAGCTATAAACCTATTTCTAACCTTCCTCCATAAAATAGAGTGATGTTTTGATAAGGGTACAACATAACATTTTAATATAAGGTGGGATGGTTATATAGAGTTTTATTTAAGCTATTAAAACTCTTTTTAAATCATTTTTAACATATAATCTCAATTTTTTAACTAGTCTGAATTTTCATCTACATTTTTCTGAGGATTAGGCTAAAAATATAATAACGGATATTGATAAAAATAAATAAAATTAAAATACTAATTGTATATATAATTAAGAAAGCCCACTTAGGGTAAGAGGAAAAACGCGGGGAAAAAACAATAAAAAAGGTGACACCTACTTTCTTTCTTCATCCTTTATAGTAGAAAATAGTCAAACACATAATTAAATATAAAAACAAGGTCTAAAAAAGTTAGTAATATTTCGGATTTGTTGCTTTTATTAAACAATTTTTTCCCCTAAGTGGGCATTATTCATTAAATTTATACTTATTATAATTTTTTCGGCCGGGGTTCGATCCTCGGTCCCGGCACAGATTTATCTGATTTCCAAACCCTTCCTACACCTCTGACAAGACATCTTGTTAATGTGTGGAATGCCAGGTCGCCACCGTGGTTCGGATTCCACGTTAAACTGTAGGTCCTTCATTTCATCTCACAATCACCCTACCATTACACATTAGCGTAAGTGCGTATAACCCGAACGGGTAGTAAGACGCGGTGCTAATAATAATAATAATAATAATAATAATAATAATAATAATAATAATAATAATAATAATAATAATAATAATAATATTATTATTTTTCTATCAATTTCTATTTTTATAAAAGGAATTAATCCGTCATCTTTAGACGTTTGCACTGCTTTTCACTTCTATCCAATGTATCAGCCATAAATATTATTTTTAAGATAATTCCATTTATTCGACTTTTCTTCCCACCACGTTTGACAACCCTTTCAGACTATTCGCATATTTACACTAATGAGGCATGCGGAAAATAGGTCATTTTGAGAGGAAATACACTTTATAGTTAACGGGGGTGTCTAAATTCAAGGATAATATGCCCTAAATTAAAAAGACAGATGCCGGACACTAATATCATAGATAGATAATCAAGCTAGCAAACAATTGACGAAAGTAACATTGTTAGACAATGCTAGAAATTATTCTTATGTCCAGTGGCTTTTCACTGCTGACAAATAACTATCATATTGCTAAAAAAAAAAAAAAAACTTTCTACGGCCACTCGAAACTTGAAACGCCCCCATTTTACTAAACAGTAAAAGAAGGGCGAAATAAAAAATTAAACAATAGGGCAAGAGGGCATATTAGAGTTATAATAAAAGGAAAGTCCATACGTCAACACAGTTATAAAACAATATATATTTTAATTTCAAATAAAAAAATAATCAGTAAAGTGGACCCAAAAGGGAAACACCAATAACAACAAAACAAATATTAACATTCGATAATCGACAGTAATTATCAAGGAAAAAGATCTCGTTAAATAGCTAAATCATGTAGGAATAAAGACAGTATAATTATGTCGGATTATTATATAAACAGATTATAATAATCAGATTATTATAAACACAGATTACACCAAAGTCATTTGCCATATGAAATATTTGGTAGTTGCAAATAAGAAAGCTACTACTTTCTATACATCTAAACTTTCTGATAGAACAAAAACTGCAATATTTAATAAACTCATATGTACCAGCAAAGCAAAACTTCTAAGACCATATGCGAATAAGCGAATATCTCATCCAGGTAATATTAAGAAGTGCAAAAAATAATTGATTTGTAGATATCTTTTATCATGTTTGTCTCAGTCATTTTAATTAAAAAGATGAAATAATTAATTGTTATTATTATAAGGCATGAATCAATTTTGAATACT
Source organism: Timema cristinae (assembly GCA_039000515.1). Taxonomy (NCBI): domain Eukaryota; kingdom Metazoa; phylum Arthropoda; class Insecta; order Phasmatodea; family Timematidae; genus Timema; species Timema cristinae. Next base: position 12,283,804 of record JBCFYV010011164.1, on the reverse strand, counting down.
TACAATATTTGTGACATGTTATGTATATTAAATGTTTCCTCAAAGTATTTATATATCTCATTCTATAACAAAAAATAATGTTGCAGTTTTCTAAAAATATTTTTGCCTTCTCAAATAAATACAATTTAAAAAATGCTCGTAAATTGTGCCTTATACACCACAGAATTTTTCGCTTCCTTAACTAAATTAAACTTATAAGTCGTAAGACATGCCAAACGAGATAATATACATTATTTCAGAAACATAATGGGACGGATTAAAATAGCATTTTACAAAAGATCGTAGAAAGAATACTTATAAATGTTTTAAAAAACATATAATTTAAGATGTGCATTTTCAATTCCCAATTTTCGGAAGCTCTGTTAGTTTTTACCTATAACTTATAAAGTAATCATTTTATACGATATTCTTTCAAGTAGGACTTTAATATCTTTAAGAGTTCTACAACTTTGCATCGATAAGTTATCTCGTATATCATATAGTTGCCGATATAATAACAAAATCAGAAATTTTTGTTCGTGTAAAGTATCCTTAACATCATTGTAATGAGAAAATAAGATGATAGATCTGGCTTGTAATATTAATCATTGCCTGAATACAACTGATATTAATCAAAATCGCTCGATTACATTTTGAGAAAATTGATTTTTTCTCTTTTTGACCTTAAGAAAACTTCCATTAATTTTATGGTTGGACAGCTAATTACAAAATAATATGATACTTTAGGAATCCTTATAAAAACCTGGATAGTAAGCTTTAGTCTTATCAGTAAATCTGTTTCAGCTCTAGTTTGACTAACAGACAGACAGACAGATGGCATTGCACAAAATACTTTTTCGGGTTTAGTGCTTCATGAAACGTCGACCTCCATCAAAATCTCAAATTCAATTTTTTTTTCTGAGGGGTAATTAGAAAGCAAAAAATCACTTTAATAATGAAAAAACAAAAGTGTTAGGATGTCAAACCCAACTCTTCGATACTCGATACCAGATATCGATACTCCCATTTCTAGCTCTCAATGAAAGTATTGACAACTAAGCAAAACTAAAAAAATCCAGAGTGAGTAGTAATCGATTATTGCCATACTAGTTTATTTGCGGTTAAATGCTATATATTTTGGTTCAGTTAATAACCTATTAGGTAAAAATCTTTTTTTTTTTTGTTATTCTGTGAATTGAATAAATATGTTTATATATGAGATTGGAAAAATAATGAATTAGGAAATTTTCAACAATCAAAATTTAAAAAAATGAGGTTGAATTTAAGAATCGAAATAGAGAAAAACAAGTATTGTGGCATCTCAAAACAAAACCTTTAATTTTAATTATTATCATATAATATTTTTGTTCTAATGAAACTATAAAAAAAACTATGCTATCGATTTCATATATCTAAAATGGAATATTTGTGAGTTTTAGATATCTACCTATTCTCTTACTTGCTGTTCAACGGACTTGTTTCGGAATCTTTTATTCAGCTAACTTATCTGTCCTCTCTGAATGTAACTTTGGCTTTACTGGAAAACTGGTACAAGAGACGATAAATGTCTGTTTTTACGACATCAAAGGGACACAAAATACTACCCAGAGTGCAAGGTTTCGCGAATAGGACACTGCCAAACATATTTATAACGTGTATTTTTATAATATGGTGGAATTCTTTTTGTAAACAAATTAAAAGTTTGGTTGAATAACATAGTTACACAGTTCTATAGAAAAATAAAATTATTTGATAATATTTTCTATAAAATTACCCAAAAAATTACTCTTTTGAATCTGGTGGAAGTTAAAAGTCTATTAAATTTTATATTATAGGGGATTTATAGGTTGTCCACAATAAAAGTTTGAATAATCTATTGAAAGAAATAAGACACTGTGCTAATAGTTTGTGTTTAATCTGCAAAGGTTGGTACATAGACTATTATGTTAAACTTATATTTCTCATGTTAAGTGTAATTTTATTACTACTAACCATTGCTACAAATCAGTGGCGTAGCTAAATATTTACTTTTGGGAGCAAGGGTGAAAAAGGGAAACATCTCTATAAACGTTGGAGACATATTAAATTCATGAATAACTTATTAAATGCGTTTACGAGTTTATTAGATGCTTTTGTGGTAACAAAGTCTGGCAATTTTAATGATATCGGCGATTATAATAATTAGGGTTTTATAATATGTACTCGCTTTTCTCCTTGGGGGCTACGTCCCCAAACCCCCAGTGAGTTTTCTTTGCAAGTGAATGTAAAATAATGTAATTTCAGAGCAATTTTTTGATAGGTCTTACTGTTTAGCCACATAAAACCTCCAAAGAAAGGTCCGAACTGACTTTAAAGTTTCTCCGCCATTTTGAGATTTTTTTAGGGGGATAGAAATTATTTTTTTTAACTTTTTGGAATTTTTCCGTCGGTTACAGGCTATACGCTATAAGTTGCCAAATTTCAAGTTTCTAGCTAATCTGGAAGTGGGTAAACATTAATGTCAATGAGTGAGTCAGCCGTGTGGCTTTATATTATAGTGGTGTGAATTTTATTTTCAAAGCGGTCAGGGACCGTAGTGTTTTCTTTTGGGCGCAGCTTCAATGGGACCTTGAGAATCGTAAAAATATTATTTTAATTGTCTCTAGAACTGCTGGAATTAGTGTCCATTTAGTCTATCACCAAAACTAGAAACTTAAGATAGTAGGTTACAGGATTGTTGGTATTTTCTCTTCACGACTCTTTACCAAGATATTAAATTGAGAATATTTTAAGAGCAAAGGGCTGAGAAATTTATTTAGACATGAGAGGGATGAACAAATAGTAAAATAAAAATAAACAAATATCTATTGTATGCATACCCAAACATAATAATGATAATCAGGGCACGTAAGCTGAGTTGTGGTGGTCACGTGTCGCGAATTTGTGATGACAGGCGTGTACACAACATTGTATTTGGTAAACCTGAAGATACAAGACATCTTGGGAAGATAATGTGAATACGTCTTCAGTTTAGATATTGGCTAAGAGATGTTTCGGTATAGGGTTAAATGGCGAGACTACGTTCTGGTGCCCGTAAATTTTCGAGTCTCTTAAGGACAGAGAACTATTTAGTAGGTGAGTGAAATAAACATATTAATATATATATTTTTTTCACCATAAAATTAGTTCAAAACTTTTAAAGCAAACACACATATACCTACATATCAGAATGCAATAGCCGGTTATTTATTCTACTCATTTAAAAATGTCAGACATCATGCTACCATTTTTACTAAATATTTATTTTTATCCATATATTTTTATGAATACATGCAAATAAATATATACATATTATTTCAATACATACCGAGTAAACATAAACCAAAATATAAAGGGGAGATTGGTAAGTTGGGGGGGAGGGAGGGGAGAGCTTATGGTGAGGCCGTAGAGGAGAGGTTTTGAAAAGCACAGGAAATCCGAAAATAAACAATAACACCCAATAAAAACGTTCGCCACCCTCTACTCTCTTCATTTGCATCTATTTCACCTGACCATCTGGGTCGAACAATCCTCATCTCCCTCTCTGTCTGTCTCTTACCACATCTATAGTGTTGGGCGTCCATTGTTGCATGAAATGCGGGTACATGCGTCGCACGCATGCTCACAATTCCAGTCACAAACAACAAACAGTTGGTTGGGATTATCATGTGAGGGGTGAGAGCGAGCCCGGGTTATAATACTAAATTATTGTTTTTTCTTCTAAAACAAACAAAAAGCATCAACATAAAAATGTTGGAAAAATAGAATAGAAAATAATTGTGTTGGTCACTGTGGTATGAAAGAGTGGCGATGGCAGGGGGTAAGGGGTTTAATGGAAGAACACCTACCAGCCATATTTGACTAACTACAACTATGTGGAATACAGACACAGGTCCTTAGACCTTGAATTTACAGCTTCTTAAAATTGTTACAGTGTCTTATGAATTAAATTTAAAATAATTATTTGGTTTTAGAAAATTTGTGTCTGTACTGTAATAGTTAACACGCGTCTATTATGATCAAATATAATTATGGAACTTTATAACGTTTTCAATGCTATCGATAATAAAATATTGAACGGATTTATGGAAACTGAGTTTTTACTGAGACATATTCAAAATTTAAGTAACCTTTTATTTAGTAATCTATATACAGGATCCTCAAAAGTCACATAACCCAAAGAAAAAAACTTATATTTTGTGCCATATAATGTATACATCTAATGTAAACCAAACAATAAACCATAAGGAAATCACAGGTGTTGGAATTGTGATTCTCCTTCTTTGTAACACAAGCTCACTCGTTTAACCATATTTCTAGACACACGACGAATCATGGCCTGGGGTATGGTTACAATGCACCTCTCAATATTGTTTGAAGTTCAGTCAAGGTTCAAGGTTTTTTTTGCATACGCTGTCTGTTTTAAGTATCCCCACAGAAAAATCAGGCGTCGTTATGTCTAGGGAATGAGGTGGCCACAAGCCCTTATAAATCACACGATCACCAAAAAACTCAGCCAGCATTGTCATGATCACAAGTTCTCAGAACCATAAACATTATCGCAATCTTTCCCTTTGTCTGGTTCCTTGAGTTATTGAATTGTGTGAGTTTTGTAAGGCACAAGTTTCATCCGCTAGTACACCTCTGCGTTGTTATATAGATCTATCCAGTCTGCTGGATAACGTTCTTAGGGACTTACTGGGTGACCGTTCTAAGCACTGCCTAACCTCATTCAAATTTTGATCACTCAGACTTGAAGGCCATCCAGGACGCTTCTGGTCCCTCACGATTCCTGTTTCACGTAAACGTGTACAATTCGGCATATTGTTGATTTATTCCTAACGCGTGATTCTGGAATACTTCGATCAAACTATTGTTGGCATTCCATGTACGAGATGGCCTTAAAATAATGTTCCAAAATTAATACTCGCTCTTCTCGTGAAAAACTAATCTTACACATTTATATGCCTCAATTGGTTAGACTTAGTGTATGTCTCAAGGTCACATGGCTTGCAAAACACCCGGTCAATATTACATTGTTGCTATACATATAAAGAACATGTTCATTTTTCATGTTCTTCTGCGAGAAATATCCTTGGAAAACAGGGTTTCGCGACTTTTGGATCAGCCTGTATAAGACCCCGTCGAAACGTCTAGCTTAGAAAATAATTTCAAATTAAGAGACTGAAGTGAAGTAAATATTATATATTATTAGCTATTAAAAACACATATAAGCCCCCATAGAGGACCGTTTCTGTGATAATGATATTTATTCTCTTCTTTTTTTTCATAATTTGTTGTTTGATAAATATCTCCTCTAATTTATACCATTGTATAAAACTGAACGTCAGGGCCACACCTGGACTTAGACCCAAGCCATACATAGTGATGTCAACACCCATGAATAATTTTTATCCCCATCCTCCCCCTTACCCTCCCAATACCCTCCCCCACTACCTTCCCCGGATACCTGCGCAAGGAGGATCATGACGGACAAGGTGCATCTATTATAAACCTTTAGAATCTATTTTAGCACGATATCTTAAAGAGAACGCTTCAACGACCCTATAGCTAATGTTACCAACAATGTAATCGATTGGAAGATTACTTTTTCTTCACTTATTCTAGAAATTTCATATCAGTGATGTGGGTTTTAATGCTAGTAGGGTAAGTAGGAATGGACGTCTTGTTAACAGCTACAAAGTTAAGTGTGATCCCAACTACTTAGACATCACAGGTACAAACAAGATGTGTATTGAGATTAACATACTGATTAACTAGTTTAAATTAGTATACTGGGAACAGGAAAATTGAGATGAGTTATTAATAGTTTGGAGAGATGATTGCAAAACACTACTGACAAATATAATATTACAATGCATTTGGCTGTTGTTGAGCTCAATTTTTGGGCTCCAGTGTCAGATTAGAGAGTGCTATGCTGAGTTATTTTTCTAATCTCAAATATAGTTAATTAATTCTTTAGTGGCAAATTGGATTAACTCTCGTTTCTAACTAATATATAATTTTACTATAGAAGGTGTATGCAATTTATGTAACTCTTACCGGTATTCACGTGGACTAAAATGTCAGAAATATCTTTAAATAAAATGGTGGGCTTAACTTGTAATTATAATATAGGTTAATTGGGTGTCCAAGCTATTATATCCATGAGAAACTTCATCAGTACAATCGATAGAGCTGTTTGAGCATGACTTAAAAAAAAGACAACATTTCAGTTTTGCATAGATATTAGGATAAAAATAAATAACCTGAGTTGCACATTGAATAGTTTCCCTAAATAATTGTATAAGGTTTAGGATGTTCATGATCCATTTGGCATCCTTCAACACCCGTAATCACGCAGTTTAATACCGCAGGCACACAATATGTGTAGTAACAAAAACTAAGTTCTCCCAAAGAACGGGTTTAATACCAATTTCCCCCAATCTTTGTTTCTTGATTATTGAGCTAACCGAATAGGTAAGAGTCAATTCTCCATAGAAGTGACGATAGCCGACAGCTAGCAGAGGATGTTAAACGGTTCAAAGGAAAATATTTGACTTACTATGAACAAATTGTTTGTGGTGAATTGTTTTACTGCCAAAAGTGTCAACGAGTCAACGTATGGTGTAGCATGTCATGTTGTTTGTCGATTGTATACATGATAATAGATATGGTAGCTTTTGCTAGCTGTCACTCACCGACACTCCTACCGTATATGGGGTATAGTAACACTGTCTAATGTGTCATGCCCGTTGTGGATGAATACAAAATAGTCTTAAGGTGAACGCACACCCTAAAGATTTATCTGACTATTTATTCATTCTATTTTTTTGGTTACCCGCCTCGGTGGCGTAGTTGGCTAACGCGCTTGTCGTGTTTAGCTCGACTGCTGAGGACGGGGAGATCGAGGTTCGAATCTCGGTCGGGTGAACTTGGGGTGGTTTTTCCTAAATGATTTTCCACTCTTCCTCCATGCAAAGACGGGTTCACTTCCTCTAATTAAAACCTTCCCAATTCCTAATCCATTAGAGTAATTAGTACTTAAAGCGTATAGCCCGAACGGGTAGTAAGACGCGGTGCTAAATATTATTATTTTTTGGTTAATTTAGTTTAAAGATGCACTTCTCAGTAGTCACGTGGTCTAAGGAATTAAGCTTGACTTATAGGATGTAAAAAAATTTACTTGAGGTGCATTCCTTGGGGTTTCATCAATTACAACTGAAAAGTGTAAACATTCAATTTTTCTTGGGTGTGTAAGTAGCCGATTGGTTAAATTTTTTAGGCTATACTGTGAGGTACATAGAGACAGACATATGGAAATGCAAAAAACAGATTTTTCGGATTCGGGGGTCCATGAAACGTCAAAATTCATCAAAATCTCGATATCAATTTTTTGATGATCACAATACTTTCTCTACCTGTAAGAGAGAAAGTAAATATAACCTAAGTATTAAACGGACTACAAGTTACAGACATGTGAAATTTCAACACAATAGTTATGGTAGTTTGAGTGTGATTGATCAATAAACACACAGGTAGATTTTAATTTTATATATTACCAGGTTGTTTTAGGTCTAACACTTGTACCACGGATACAAAACATCTGTGGTATTTTTGCGTCTCAGTTCTTAGTGATGCTTCCATTTGGAGTCCTATTTTTCCACTTCATGCCATAGCTAGTGCCAGGGAAATGCTGTATATTGTGGCGTGCGCATCGGGTGGCGAGCTCTGCAAACTCTAGCGCTTGTGTCGCGCTCGGCTCAGAGTGGGCTGACGCGACGAGAGGTGTGATGATTAACTGGCCTGACTTGAAAGAGTCAACACCTCTCTCCGAATGGCTAGTCTTGTCTGGGAGTCGTCGAACGATGTGCACGCCCACGAGTCAAAGGAAGTCTTCTGTGTGTTGTATATTCTTTAAATAAATTATACAAGTATCTTTCCATCCACGGCTTGATTATTACTTCTATTTAAGATCCTCAAATGGAACCTAGCACAGCACAATGGTAGCAGAGCATTGAACACAGTCGACTTGTTTGACCCATCAGATGATTTGCAAGTTGATGGTAGCAGAGAATAATGGAACCAGACAACAAAGAAACAACGCGTGATAATTTGAAAAACCATCAGCCAAATCCAAGTATACACAAGCATCCAAGACGTCAACAATTCTGTCCCAGAAGTGGAAAGTGACCCATTAGATGACGACTCGACAATCCGGAGGGCAGCGCGAGGCAATATCGCTATCACCAGCCGGATCAACACGTTGCAGACCAGAACCACATAGCAGATTGGAGCCCGTTAGGTGTTCACCATATCCAGCCCAGGGGCCATCAAACGAAGGGGCCAAACGGCCATTCAACAAGCATCCCTACTCGGAAACAACGGGAAGGTCGGCGGTTCGCCACGAACGAGCGACCCCGAGAATGGATCAACAACAAGCACGACCTACAGGATCTACCAGTCAACATCACCACTAATAGCTAAGTACAGTCATCAAGTTCCAGCAACCCATTCTCCAAATGTTTAATCCAGTGTGGGCACATTCGATGGGGAGGGGTGGTAGATGGGCAACACCCATCTCAATCAGGGCTCACCAATAATAAATATAAAGAGTGATTTCTCCTTTTTTTTTAAGGTTAGATGAGTTTAAGGGGAATCAAAATGAGTAAACTATAGGTTCTAGGGGCCAGTTGGACTTAACTACCTCTTTGAAATAAAACTGTTGAACGTTGGTCTAATAGGTAAGAAACATCTTAAAAACAATTGATTTGGTGACGTAGAAAAAAGTTATACGTAGGAGTCAGGTCCCTTCTAACATTCACACTACTATACACCAAGGTTTAGCCTTACTATAAACCATTGATGAGGTATTATTTACTCTTAGAAACAGGCTTAGTGCTATAGGGTGGAAGCCACTAGGTAATAATACAGACAAAAAAGAAAACAAGGTCTAACGAAAGGTGTACGTTTCGTTTCACGCTGTTGCCGAGGTCAAGGGGTCAATTGTCTAGCTAGCGCTACGCGTTAACATTGAGAACCTATTATTTAGGACATCACCTAGGCCAAATAGAGCAAGCGCCGGCGTAAGGTTAAAAGGGAAAAAGAAGGTAAGGGTCGAACATCGTAGAGTGAATAGGGGACGCGTAGATGAGAAGAAGCCGAACCAGGGAAATTATCTCAAAATCCCATAGGAATAGTAGACTAGACTCTTACCCAATAGTTAATTCTACTCGCCGTCATCATGGATTTGGACCCAAACAGGTTGTTGAAAGATGAACTACAATACGAGATCATAATTCGTGGAGAAACCCGTTAGATACGGTGGATGGGTTACGCAGCCAACTCCTCCTACTATTAGACAGGTAAAGAGACTTAAACGCCTCGATAGTAAAAACAGCCATAATTCCTCCGCTATCAGACGAAGTTCCCAAAGTAGAACGGAGGTTACATACCCTAAAGGAAGACCTAACTGACAAGACAGAACTTACCCCGAGTCAAATAAAGAAATTTGAAACTACCTTGTTACATCTTTCGTCGAGACTAGAAAGGGCGACCATAGACGATAGTAAGTTCATAGAAGGAAAAGAGGCTGGTTTAAAATTATGTGAACAACTCAAAGCAAAGGTAAAGTCGCTTAGGGGGCACCAAAAGGAGCCCACGCGTTCTAGTAACGAAGAGGAGCTATCCAGCCGACTAGCAGAGGGCTCGGGGGTGGAAAGAGATCCCGCGACTGAGATAAAAAAAAACCAGAATGACAAATCACCTATAACTGATCCCATTCAAATGGAACCGCATGAGGTTGTTAAATCCAGACTGTTTACGGTCTTGAGTATAGCGAGAAAATGGGGAGTACGTTTTGGGGAGGAGTCAGACCCAGTGGATTGTTTAGAAAGAGTAAATGAACTTAAAGCCACTTACCATTTAACCGATAAGGAGTTATTACAAGCGCTACCCGAAATTTTTCAAGGAAGTAGGTTACGGTGGTTGAGAAACAATCAACATAACTGGCGCGATTGGGAGCAATTTCAAACATTATTCAAAGTTAATTTTTTAAAGACTAACTACCAAGAGTTAATAGAAGAGGAGATTCCGGGAAGGATACAAAAACCCACGGAATCCGTACAGGAGTATGTAACTGAATTGCAAACTCTAATTAGAAGGCACGGGGGGTTCACGCCGGAACAGGAGCTGAACCGAATTTTTCGCAACCTAAGGCCCGATATTAAAATAAGTTTAACTAGAACCCAGATACAGTCCGTCCCTCAGTTAGTGAAAGAGGCCGCAAGTTTCGAATTAAGCCAACAAGAAATAAAAAATTACAATAGACACTTTAGCGAAGAAAATAAACTTAGAAGGAACCCCAGTGTTGGCGGACGGCGTAACCAGGAAAACCGGCAATACCAAGAGGAGCCCACGTTTGCACGAAGGGTGGAGAGGGAAACATTACCATACAATCCAACAGTCAGAGGCGATAGAAAAGGTAATATCTCCTCCCTAAAAACTCGAAAATGCTTCAATTGTTTTTCGACTACGCATTTGGTCCGTGACTGCCCTAATAGAAACCCAAGGGGTAAGGAGCAAGGTAAAGGGAAGTTTTTTTTTAAGTAGGCGTGGTACGAACAACCGATCCACGCCGCTGAATCCACTCGTGAATCACAACCACGAGGGCGCGCTAAAGGGAGTGAATATAAATATTGGCAAAATAAATACAATCGCTCTTTTGGACACGGGCTCAGTTAGCAATATCATGTCTATAGAGTTCTATGAAAATCTAGAAAAAAACAAACTAAAAGGGCTTACACCATGTGACGTACAATGCGTCTTAGCGGACACGAGAACCTTAAAAGTTAAACAAAGAGCAAGGATAAATATCAAAATAGGCAGGTGGGCGTGGCCTATTTGGTTTCTGATTGTGGAATCCTTGGTGACACCGGTTATATTAGGACACGGATTCATGCGTGACGCAGGGATGAAAATTGATTTCGTTAATAATAAGGTGTGTTTGAATTCGATTACCAGCTAGAGTTTAAATTAGAGCCCTTACCTGAACGGAGGGAGGTAACGGTAGCGGTGGAGACTAAATCCACGGGACGCTTTAATAAGGTGCTGAGTGAATATACGGACGTAATAAGTGAAAAAATAGGAAGGACCCACGTTCTCACCTTAGACATTGAACTCCTCGACGATTGCCCAGTGCGTTCTAAACCGTACCACTATGCGCCACCCAAATTGCAAGTACTTAGGCACCACATCCAAGAACTAATAAAAAAGGAAATTATCAGACCCTCGAAAAGTCCGTATGCGTCCCCAGCCTTTCTCGTAACGAAGGAAAACAAGGAAAATAGGATGGTCATCGACTATAGGAAATTGAACGCCAAGGTGAAGTTTGAAGCGACACCCTTACCAACTATCGAAATGGCCTTTCAATACTTGGGAGAGGCCAAGATATATACGGTGTTGGATCTTAATAGGGCATACTACCAACTTCCCCTGTCGGAGGCATCTAAACCGTACACGGCGTTCATCACGCCCGTGGGGCTATTTGAATTCAATTTTCTCCCATTCGGAATGTGCAATGGGGCACAATCTCTCAGCCGATTGATGAACACCATATTTGGGGACATACAATTCGAGTACGTATTTACGTATCTGGACGACCTTGTAATTTATTCTGCAAACGCCCAAGAACACGAAAAACATCTGAGAGAAGTGTTCAGAAGATTAAGGGAAGCAGGCCTAACCATCAATCCAAAGAAGTTAAGGGTGGCCGTGACGCAGATAGAGTACCTGGGCCACATAATTTCTTGTAAAGGAGTAGCGGTCAACCCGGAACGCACGCGAGTGGTGCGAGACTTTCCCACCCCCAACAATACGAGGAAACTAGCCAGGTTTTTGGGCATGATCAATTTCTATGGAAGGTTCATACCCAATCTGGCGTCGATCGCCTCTCCTCTCTACCAGATAAAGAAAAATAAGGGAACATTTCTGTGGAACTCGCAAGCCGAAGAAGCGTTCCAAGAGTTAAAAGGACTACTTTCGCGACCACCTATATTGAAAATGGCGGACTTCCGGGAACCGTTTATTCTTCAAACGGACGCGTCGTCGTCGGGATTAGGGGCGGTATTGTGTCAACGCAGCAAAGAGGGGTTGCAACCCGTAGCCTACGCCAGCCGAACGCTGCACCAACACGAGAAAAATTATCCCACCTTCGAACTGGAAGCGTTGGGTATCATTTTGGAGTGAACAAGTTCCGACAGTATTTAGAGCACAGGGAGTTCGAACTTCAAACGGATAACTCCGCCTTGTCCTGGCTATTGAATCATCCCAGGCAAATAGGAAAAATAGCGCGGTGGATTGCTCAACTACAAGCTCTAAGGTACTCGCTGACCCACATCCCTGGAAAAGAAAATGTGGTGGCGGACACTCTTTCAAGGATGTTTGAAGAACAGGGAAGAGAACCCGGACCTACGCAGATGCACGGTGAACGAGAACAAGTCGAGCTTACACCCCCGCAGAAGGAACGAGGAAAACAGGGGGGGAAGGAACCCCCAACGGAGGAATCGTTAGTGGTAGGAGTATTAGCAGGGTTGCCAGAACTGTTCGTACCCATCAACACTACCCAACAAGCCGACCCTAAACTACGAGAAATTATAACCAGTCTAGGCCAAGGTGAGACTAGACGAAACTACAAAATCAAAGACGACATATTGTTACATAAACCATCGAGAACGACCGGCTGGAAAGTGTGCGTGCCCGATTCCCACGCCCGGGTACTCTTCGAGTATTTCCACGTGTCTCCGGCGGGCGCCCACTTAGGGGTGGCTAAAACGGTGAACAAGGTAAAGAAGCAACTTTTTTGGCCCAAGATGGAACAGGACATACGAGACAGAGTCCGAGCATGTGAGGTCTGTTCGCGATCTAAACCTGCCCAGAATCGTAGGTACGGATTCTTATCCTCGGATGTGGCACAATTTCCTATGCAGAGGTTATATGTGGACCTGTTCGGTCCCTTGCCAAGATCCAGTGAGGGCAATGTTATTTTATTGACTGTATTAGACGCCTTTTCAAAGTTCGTCTGGCTTATCCCGTTGAGGGCCCCCACGTCCGCTTCAATAGTCAAAGCCCTGAATAGGGAAGTTTTCAAGAACTTTGGTTTTCCGTGTTCCATCGTGTCTGACAATGGAAGCCAGTTCACCTCTCGTTTATTCAAAGATATGTGCTTTTCTAGTGGTATTAGACACTTCACCACTAGCCCATTTTATCCAAATCCGAACCACGTGGAACATTTTCATAAGAACCTTAAAGCAGCTCTAATAGCTTATCACCATCAATTTCATAGAAAATGGGACACCACGTTACTTTGGTTACAATTGGCGTTCAACTCGGCAACCCACACCAGTCACAAAACTACTCCCGCTGAATTGTTATTAGGTTATGAACAGTTGTCACCTATTAATCTGCGCTGGGAGTTATATCCAGGGTTTTTAGAGGAAGAACCCCCCAAAAAAATGGTGGAAAAATGGGAAGTGGCGTTTAACGAACTGAAGAAGTCGCGAGACCTAGTTGCACGAAGGTACAACGCCCAAAGAGCACCCGTACCCTATAAAGTAGGAGACAAAGTAAGGTACGAGCTCCACACGTTGAGCAAGGCAGCAGAAGGAGTGGCGGCCAAGTTAACCTATAGGTGGTCAGAACAAATGGTAATCAGTCAATTCTTAACACCCGTGACTGTACTACTGGTGGACCCCCTCACCAAATTACCCTGTCGCAGAGCCCACGTGTCGCAACTTAAACCCTGTGAGTAGGCTTCTCCTCTCCACATGTACCCCCCCCCCCCTCCTTCCTTTCGGTGGGAGGGCTTCTTTGACGTGTAGGGAGGGCAGCCCGTTTATGTTTCCGGGTGGAATACCCTTCTCCAAAAGGGGAGGTTAAGACTCTAGTTGGCCTAGGCTCTGTCCTTTAGGAGAGAGGGGGTGTTAGTATCCCCGCGGTTGCTACGTAAAAACAGGTAACAGAAAGTGATTTGTTTCCCTGAAAACGGGTAACATAAAGTGATGTGTTTCCCTGAAAACAGGTAACATAAAGTGAGTCGTTTCCGTGAAAACGGGTAACATAAAGTGAATTTGTTTCCGTAAAAACGGGTAACATAAAGTGATTTGTTTCCCTGAAAACAGGTAACATAAAGTGAATTTGTTTCCCTGAAAACAGGTAACATAAAGTGAGTTGTTTCCGTGAAAACGGGTAACATAAAGTGAATTTGTTTCCGTAAAAACGGGTAACATAAAGTGATTTGTGTCCCTGAAAACAGGTAACATAAAGTGAACTTGTTTCCCTGAAAACAGGTAACATAAAGTGAGTTGTTTCCGTGAAAACGGGTAACATAAAGTGAGTTGCTACGTAAAAACAGGTAACATAAAGTGAATTTGTTTCCGTAAAAACAGGTATCATAAAGTGATTTGTGTCTCTGTAAACAGAGGTAACATAAAAGTGATTTTATGTCGGTAAACAGAGGTAACATAAAAGTGTATTTTTGTCTGTAAATGTAAAGCTATAGTCGATATATCCTTACGATGACCGGCCGGTCTAGGCAAACAATGTATTTAGGATGTAAACAATGTATTTAGGATGTAAACAATGTATTTAGGATATAAACAATGTATTTAGGATGTAAACAATGTATTTAGGATATAAACAAGGTATTTAGGATATAAACAATGCATTTAGGATGCAAACAATGTATTTAGGATGTAAACAATGTATTTAGGATGTAAACAATGTATTTAGGAGGTGAACAAAGTAGTTAGGAGAAGCTGTATACTTATTTAGTTTATTTATATTCCTAAAATTCATGTAGGGGTAAATCTCTGTAAACGAAGTGTTTAAGAAGTTCCATATAATTTCTAGGTTTAAAAGGTTAATTCTAGCTTTAGTCTTAATATGCCTTATTATATTTAAAAGGTTAATTGAAGTTCATTTGGAGAGTGCAGAATAAATATGTTTAACCTGCATGGATAACGCTTAGTTCACAGTTTATGTATTGTTTATCTTGTATATAAAGTTTGACTCAAAAAAGGGGAGGTGTGTGTGGCGTGCGCATCGGGTGGCGAGCTCTGCAAACTCTAGCGCTTGTGTCGCGCTCAGCTCAGAGTGGGCTGACGCGACGAGAGGTGTGATGATTAACTGGCCTGACTTGAAAGAGTCAACACCTCTCTCCGAATGGCTAGTCTTGTCTGGGAGTCGTCGAACGATGTGCACGCCCACGAGTCAAAGGAAGTCTTCTGTGTGTTGTATATTCTTTAAATAAATTATACAAGTATCTTTCCATCCACGGCTTGATTATTACTTCTAATTAAGATCCTCAAATGGAACCTAGCACAGCACAATATCCTATAAAATAATTGTATGAAAGGGCAATGGCCAGGTAATGCACGCAATAATTTGTTAGTACATTTTGACGAATAGATGACACATAGTTGCGTAGTTATAGAAAGGAGATTAAAGCTACATATCACTATTTGGATGTGTTATTGGATTGATCCATCTATGAGATCTCACATAACGCATCACAGGGGAGTTATACTCGACACAGCCGGTTGTTAATTGGACAACGGACAAACCATTTGGGGGGGGGGGGGGGTAAGTGGTTAGGGAGAACATTCTACTAGTACTGGGAACCTGTCTTTGATCCGAACTGTGTTTTGTATAATTTAATATCATATAATAATTCATGCTACAGCTTTGTAAGGAGCCAATTCTACGGAACTAAGTAATGCTATTAGTGATGTTACTTGTTAAATCACTTCGTTAATCATGTACTAATATAATATCATATTTAAAAGATACTCAAATATAAAAGTCAAAATCAAACAAAAATTCAGAAACTAACAGTTTAAATAGATATTTAAATCCTAGAGCATATTAGGTGTATTTTTATTTAGAAGATAGCACATATTAAACTAGCATATGGGAAACTAGGCACTCTATATAATTTTGATAATGACGTTGCCTACTTTTGACGTAACAGCAATTAAAGATAATATTTCATATGTTAATTTTAATCAGATAATTTTAACAATATAACATCGAAAAAAAATTAATGATTTTATAATGCTTGAAATTATTGACTTAATTTCTATATATAAAAAAAGTTCATCCAATAACCTTCTATCCAAACGCATTTTTTTTAACCATTTACAAATCTGGATCTTTTGTATATTTACGGAATCTTACTACCAAAAAATAGATTACGTCTGTCCGTAGAAGAACATGTTTATCCGGGAAAGGAAACAATTAAAAGTTTATTTTTGAAGTGTAGATCAATGCTATTCAGGTGAAAATAGAAAATTGAGTGTATATACTCGTTAACAGAAGAAAAAAAGTGCTAGAAGATGATAAATAATATTCATTTTAATTACGACTTTTGTTCTATCTATTTAAATTTCATTGATTGGAATGTAATAAGGATAATGTGCTTAGGGTGTTTAGGTTGCTAAAGTAAAGAGGCAGATATTTTGCAAAATATATTCTAAACCTCCAAGTAGGCAATGTCGTTTAAGAATACAATAATATTTTCCTTGCATAGTTATAGTTACTATTTAATATAAATAAAACATGAAATCAAATATAATATCAACTAATCAAGACCCTTTAGACCCGGTAGAAATTATAAGCAAATAAATTCAAATGTTTTGGTCATTTAAAGGAATGGACAGCACATTTTTGTTAGAGTCTGGTAACAATGCTTAAGCTTTCTAGAGCAACTCTTACGAGGTGTGCTCCATGCAATAAGAGGGAATACCCTATTTTCACCAATAATTCAACTACTTTTATCCTTGCCAAGAATAGAACTTGGCATTCTAATATTAGTAGACACACCAGATACCTACTGAACTAGGATTCCAAAGGCCATGAGTTGAGTATTCATGGCATCCACCCGAAATTTATCTGTGTTTACACTAACTAGATATGCACGAATAAGGTGTAAATTAGTGAAAATGTTACACTATCTTAATGGAGATAAAGTTGTAAACAATTTATATTACATCTCCCAAAGTAAGCACATCAGAAATTTAGACATGGACCTCCCAATCACCAACAATTCGAACCATGTGAGCTTGATACTTTCATCTACGTGGTCACCACTGTGGGAATAAATGAAACAAATTATATATATTATTACGTCTCAAATAATGCCACTGTGGGCAAACTTCCTCGCCTTGAATGCTTTTTAACATTGAGTAAATATTTCAATACGAGATGAAAGGAAAAAACGCGTTAAGATTATGATGTTAAGAAAAATAACTGACAGTTACAAAAGTTTATGATTATGTTTTCATAAATACCTACGTCATGTCACGGGATTTAAAACTGTTACTGATACTTTTGATTACTTATGGGATTGTACTAGCAAATTTGTAAAAGTTGTATCAATATTAACATAAAACATATTTTAATACAAAATAAACCTTTCCTTACAATACAATCCTTCTACAGTGCCAATATAATAGTAAAGATATTTTAGAAAATACATATATCTTCTGGTCGGCCAATATTGATACATTTTTACTATATTATTATAGCTATTTGGATCACCGTGCCTCACTTTATTGTATTCATTTACTAATTTAATTTGTGTCTAGTTATTACTGAACTCATTATAAAACTCTTTTATCTGTGTTTTTACATTTATGTATCAATATATGCTGTTCTGCTATAAGTCTTATGGCCGTTGGCCAAAACGATAATCAAGAAACATGAAATTGAAACACTTAATAGTGATAATATCTATCAAAAATGACAGCTACAATTCAAATGATACGATGTATGCATATCTTACGGTAGATACAGTAGCTTTACTAGCTGTCAGATAAAGCTCTCACTATAAAATATTGGACATGTTGTTCCCTCTCTCAGTACTAATCTCCGCCAGTTGTGAGATCGGATCTATTCCCTGTGATATCCGGTCAGACACGAGATGGTCAGCCGCTGTAGGTCCAACGACCGCAGATCTATTTGGGCTCCTACTCAAAATCCACCGCGGTAATTAGTCGTGGTTAATACCCTCATTGTGTGCAGTTTGATCAGGTTTACCACAGTCCCCGTAAACTGAAACACAATCTTCCCAGCCGCAATGGCCCAATCTAGAACTAAAAAGGTCTGTTATCCAAACAGCTTGAAGATGAAGAGTTCGTAGTGAGAGCAGTGCAAATACTAAAATAGGCTGTTTCCGTACCTGTTTCTTATGTTTCCTGCCTTAGGCCTATTTGTTGTTTTGTAATAATAGAAGGAAAACTAAATAATCACAAGTGCTGTAAGGAAATACTATACAAAACAAACAAAAGAGTTTATAAAGAAAACAAATCATTTAACGGGGTTCAAACGTTGTTTTTTTCATTTAATAGAGGTAACTTATCCAACGTGCACTTTATGGACTGACTTATTATATCAGCACATGAGAATTTCTAGGAGTAAAATCGAAATTACCTACCAATTTTGCCAGGAAATATATTTTAACATACCACCCAGGCTTCTTTTACAAGCCACAATCAAGATGATTCCAACAGCCTTACTTTCCCTCCGAAGGAAGTTGTGATACGGATTTTTATAGCTCAAGAAAAATCTGTTGACCCCAGCTGGTTTTGAACCCATGACCATCGAATCCTGAGGCGAGAACTTTACCCCAATATCGGTTTCATAAGAACATATGTATTTAATCTAAATCATATTTGACTATCCACATCAGTGGACATGCTGGCTAGAGCGTCACGCTCATGTGGTCTAGTTATTGTTGACCACAACCTACCTTCAACGGTAAACCACATGACGGTGCACAACAATAAAGCACATGAGCACATGAGCATAACAACATGAGTTTAATGCTTTATCCAGTGTGCCCACCGATGTAGGCTAACAGATATCATTTGATTAAATCTATTCTTATAAAACGCAATTATCTATCTATTTTATTTTATAACTTATTTAAAAGCACCTTATGACGGACTGTGAAGTATTAGTGGTATACTTTATACTCCAGCTAGGAGTACTGAGGGGGATACTTTAAAAAGGCTTTCTACTCTCGATTCACGAAATTCAGTTAATTATTATATAAATTTACCATTATTCAGACCAGCTGATAAAGGTTTTTTAGTGCGATTTACTACCCGTCCTAGCTAAACTCACCCAAATGACGTGAATGTGAAAGTAGCTAACAAGTCTTATATTTATATTTTTTTTCCACAATAATTGAAATTAAAATCAATTCAAAATTTATCCATCGCGTTAAAATTTGGGTATTATTTCTGGTAGAAAATAAAATTGAACGTATTATCCTTTTCTAGCCAATATTTTATATTTTAATAGAAATTTTTCATGGTAATCTTAAAACATAAATTTTCTTTTAGTATCATTTACTGGGATATGTGTTGAATGTTGAGTAATATAAGCATTTTAATGTATAATTTTAAATTCCTTAATTACCTTTTTTAATTATGTACTTCATATGTTGGCTATTGGTTTCCTTAATGAGAACTTTTATTAAATTAAACTAACAATTATAATATTTTTTCATATATGTGTAGAGTAACATGCAGCATAAAGCATTCATATTAAAGGAATGTTTCGTTTCATGAGAGTTTGTTGTGGTGTTAGTTTAATAACGGTAGGAATTCAAAGAACAAACCATAAAGCAAAAACTTTGCTTGTTGATGAAATACATAACAGGGAGAATAGCATTTGTAAATGTTTTAAGGTTCAAACTTTGGTATTATTAAAGTGCGATATTAAAAACACCCACATATTTAGAATTTTTTTAAACTAAATAATTACTATAAACACGTTACTCAACATATATTTTGAAAAATAACACTTATACAGATGAATAAAATCCAACCCTTTGGAATTGTGCGCCAAATCTTTACGATCTAGATGTCAAGATACATCTTGTGCCCAAAGTTGTAAATCATTCAGAGTTTAAGGTGGAGTCTGCCATGGACGTGTGAGGAAATTAAACAGTGTTCATTTATTACGTGGGCTTAAAATCAAATACCATACCCAGGTGCTTCTTATACATTTTATCAGGGCTTGACAAATTTTATGGTGGCTCACCAGTCAGTAAAAATTTCACCTGTCAACACGATCAGACTATAGTAGAGCAATTAATGTTAACAAATTTATTTATTTCTATGTAACACTGCTTACCAAACCAAAATATATTGTTTTACTGTTTTTGAAAATAATAAAACATATTCTTTAGCGTAATCTCGTCACCCCTACACGCGAATACATAAGTTTATAATGCGAAAAGACGCAAATGTTACTCGCGATTCTTTGTTTTCGTTAAGTTTTGTAGTCAAAATTGTTTAAATATTGACATTACTAGCTTATACCTATCTCGAAATCACCATCAAATCGTAATCAGATTTCGATATCACCTTGCGAGAGTTCCTTTGTACTCATATCATAAGCTTGTGAACGATCTATTTGAACGATAATATCAATAATTATCTTGCGAAGGTTGTTGTGGGATATTAGTCATAACGACAGAATGGCTTAACCATAGTGAAACTAACGATTTAAAAATTACTTTTTAACTCTTCAAGCAAAAATTTTCTTCTTCACAAACGAGTAAACGAGGCTTTTTTCAAGCCTTTCATATTTTTTATTTAATCTAAACTTTCCTAGTTAATTTAATGTATTTGGCACAAGGTAGTTTGTAAGGCTTCTAAAATCACCGAGATCTGATTCTAATCAGATCGAGTAATAAAACGATTAATATGTTTGAAAGGTTTAAAATATTAATTCTATTTTTCTATTAATTTATATATTAAATTAAACAATTTTTACAAAATATATTCCATACTTGGAAAAACCTTAAGTAATATATTTCCATTTCGTTTTACTAAACTCTTAGGTTATACGTAGATTATATGTATTAATTACACCAATCGGTAGGGATTATTAAGGTAGATATTTTAGGAAACGAACAAGAACTTTAGTGAAAGCCAAGGAGAAAACCAATTATTAGTAAAAACCACATTCAGAATGCCAAGATGGGATTCAATCCTTGACCTTTTTGTTCAACGTAATACCAGCTTAAATTAGCTTTCATACCTATGTGGGTTATATTATATAATCTATAAAAGATAAAATAATAACATTTACAATTGAGATTTGATTTTTTTTTATTTAATTGGTAAAATGTGATGGCATTTTTTATTTACTATTTCGACAGTTTATTAAATCACTTAGTTCAAAGAGTTATGTGATACACTAATTATTTGGTTGGATGACAAGTAATGTATTGTAGTAAAATTCACTAAGCTACTTATACAATCTTAGACACTTACACCTTAAAGTTAGGAATGTACGAATTTCGTGCCAATATTAATAATTTTATTATGTTTGGGGAGAAACTTATGTTTTAAATTTATTTAAATACTCAATACAAAATTATTGAACCCCTTTCAGCATGAAATAAGAAAATAATGAAAAATCTATAAAAACAGTTTTGTAATAATATTTTCACTTTAACAGGATAGTCAAATATATCAGAACGGAATTGTATTTTTTGTTTGCCATTTATTGGAGGGTTGAAACTCAAATCCTAGACATATTTTCTAAATGATTTCCATCTCTACATCCACACATATGTAGGCAACTATATAATAATATCTATACTCCAAACAACTACCCCTTAGAGTTAGCGCTGGGAATAGTTGATCGACCAGTAAAACGTAGTAAAGGAAAAATATTTATAATCTCTTATCATAGCTTTAATACCAAATCATCAGAGCTATGAGCTGCAAAGAAGGCTATCTACTTCTAAACTTTAGAAAAAAGTCCTTAAAAAAGTATGTTACTCCAAATACTTTTTATAATTTTATTTTTTATTTGATTTTGACATAAGTAATTTAGTTTTCTATAATATACGTTATTAGCAATTTATTGTTTATTCAATAGCTAGTTAGTAAGTAAAATATTTACTGTGACATTTTTAGAATTGTGATTTCAATAATCTATAATATGGGGCTTTAAGAAATGTACATATCAAGCCAAGGCAACATCAATTTTCCCCACGGTGCCTCATGGGAGGTGGTTGTAATTACTGTTTTATTTTTGTGTGTCACCCCAGGGGTGCTGAATCCCCTCCGATGGCCTGGATAGGTGAAAGGGCTGGACGGGGTTGTTGAAGGGTGACAGCCCACAGCGTTGTTGTCTGTTGTAAACACCCCCAGGGAGATTCATGTCCTGTTTGCGCAGCACGTGCCAACAACTGCCTCTCTAGCCTACCGACAGTGGTTAGATACAAGCTGGGCTTTGGGTTGGTTCTATTTGGCTCTTTTCATCCCCTGCCAACAACTTCATCTACAAACTATGGACGGTGGCTAGATACAATTTAAACTATTGGTAGGGTTTGTTTGTTGTTTGCACACCCTACTAACAACTGTCTCTCAAATCTGAGAGTGGTTCAGAGAGTGTTTGTTTGATTCTTCTCGCCCCCTGCCAACAACTGCCTCTCTAATCTACTAAGAGTGGTTCAGAGAGTGTTTGTTTGATTCTTCTCACCCCCTGCCAAAAACTGTCTCTCTAATCTATTGAGAGTGGTTCAGAGAGTGTTTGTTTGATTCTTCTCAACCCCTGACAAAAACTGTCTCTCTAATCTATTGAGAGTGGTTCAGAGAGTGTTTGTTTGATTCTTCTCACCCCCTGCCAACAACTGCCTCTCTAATCTACTAAGAGTGGTTCAGAGAGTGTTTGTTTGATTCTTCTCACCCCCTGCCAACAACTGTCTCTCTAATCTACTAAGAGTGGTTCAGAGTGTGTTTGTTTGATTATTCTCACCCCCTGCCAAAAACTGTCTCTCTAATCCATTGAGAGTGGTTCAGAGAGTGTTTGTTTGATTCTTCTCCCCCCCTGCCAAAAACTGTCTTTCTAATCTACTAAGAGTGGTTCAGAGTGTGTTTGTTTGATTCTTCTCACCCCCTGCCAAAAACTGTCTCTCTAATCTATTGAGAGTGGTTCAGAGTGTGTTTGTTTGATTCTTCTCACCCCCTGCCAAAAACTGTCTCTCTAATCTACTAATAGTGGTTCAGAGTGTGTTTGTTTGATTATTCTCACCCCCTGCCAAAAACTGTCTCTCTAATCCATTGAGAGTGGTTCAGAGAGTGTTTGTTTGATTCTTCTCACCCCTGCCAACAACTGCCTCTCTAATCTACTAAGAGTGGTTCAGAGAGTGTTTGTTTGATTCTTCTCACCCCCTGCCAAAAACTGTCTCTCTAATCTATTGAGAGTGGTTCAGAGTGTGTTTGTTTGATTCTTCTCACCCCCTGCCAAAAACTGTCTCTCTAATCTATTGAGAGTGGTTCAGAGAGTGTTTGTTTGATTCTTCTCACCCCCTGCCAACAACTGCCTCTCTAATCTACTAAGAGTGGTTCAGAGAGTGTTTGTTTGATTCTTCTCACCCCCTGCCAAAAACTGTCTGTCTAATTTACTAAGAGTGGTTCAGAGAGTGTTTGTTTGATTCTTCTCACCCCCTGCCAAAAACTGTCTCTCTAATCTATTGAGAGTGGTTCAGAGTGTGTTTGTTTGATTCTTCTCACCCCCTGCCAAAAACTGTCTCTCTAATCTATTGAGAGTGGTTCAGAGAGTGTTTGTTTGATTATTCTCACCCCCTGCCAAAAACTGTCTCTCTAATCTATTGAGAGTGGTTCAGAGAGTGTTTGTTTGATTCTTCTCACCACCTGCCAACAACTGTCTCTCTAATCTACTAAGAGTGGTTCAGAGAGTGTTTGTTTGATTCTTCTCACCCCCTGCCAACAACTGTCTCTCTAATCTACTAAGAGTGGTTCAGAGTGTGTTTGTTTGATTCTTCTCACCCCCTGCCAAACACTGTCTCTATAATCTACTGAGAGTGGTTCAGAGAGTGTTTGTTTGATTCTTCTCACCCCCTGCCAACAACTGCCTTTCTAAACTACTAAGAGTGGTTCAGAGTGTGTTTGTTTGATTCTTCTCACCCCCTGCCAAAAACTGTCTCTCTAATCTATTGAGAGTGGTTCAGAGAGTGTTTGTTTGATTCTTCTCACCCCCTGCCAACAACTGCCTCTCTAATCTACTAAGAGTGGTTCAGAGTGTGTTTGTTTGATTCTTCTCACCCCCTGCCAAAAACTGTCTCTCTAATCTATTGAGAGTGGTTCAGAGAGTGTTTGTTTGATTCTTCTCACCCCCTGCGACAACTGCCTCTCTAATCTACTAAGAGTGGTTCAGAGTGTGTTTGTTTGATTCTTCTCACCCCCTGCCAACATCTGTCTTTCTAATCTATTGAGAGTGGTTCAGAGAGTGTTTGTTTGATTCTTCTCACCCCCTGCCAACAACTGCCTCCCTAATCTACTAAGAGTGGTTCAGAGTGTGTTTGTTTGATTCTTCTCACCCCCTGCCAAAAACTGTCTCTCTAATCTATTGAGAGTGGTTCAGAGAGTGTTTGTTTGATTCTTCTCACCCCCTGCCAACAACTACCTCTCTAATCTACTAAGAGTGGTTCAGAGAGTGTTTGTTTGATTCTTCTCACCCCCTGCCAAAAACTGTCTCTCTAATCTACTAAGAGTGGTTCAGAGTGTGTTTGTTTGATTCTTCTCACCCCCTGCCATAAACTGTCTCTCTAATCTACTAAGAGTGGTTCAGAGAGTGTTTGTTTGATTCTTCTCACCCTCTGCCATAAACTGTCTCTCTAATCTACTAAGAGTGGTTCAGAGAGTGTTTGTTTGATTCTTCTCACCCCCTGCCAACAACTGTCTCTCTAATCTACTAAGAGTGGTTCAGAGAGTGTTTGTTTGATTCTTCTCACCCCCTGCCATAAACTGTCTCTCTAATCTACTAAGAGTGGTTCTGAGAGTGTTTGTTTGATTCTTCTCACACCCTGCCATAAACTGTCTCTCTAATCTACTAAGAGTGGTTCAGAGAGTGTTTGTTTGATTCTTCTCACCCCCTGCCATAAACTGTCTCTCTAATCTACTAAGAGTGGTTCAGAGAGTGCTTGTTTGATTCTTCTACCCCCTGCCAACAACTGTCTCTCTAATCTACTAAGAGTGGTTCAGAGAGTGTTTGTTTGATTCTTCTCACCCCCTGCCAAAAACTGTCTCTCTAATCTACTAAGAGTGGTTATGAGAGTGTTTGTTTGATTCTTCTCACCCCCTGCCAAAAACTGTCTCTCTAATCTACTAAGAGTGGTTCAGAATGTGTTTGTTTGATTCTTCTCACCCCTGCCAAAAAATGTCTCTCTAATCTATTGAGAGTGGTTCAGAGAGTGTTTGTTTGATTCTTCTCACCCCCTGCCAACAACTGCCTCTCTAATCTACTAAGAGTGGGTCAGAGTGTGTTTGTTTGATTCTTCTCACCCCCTGCCAAAAACTGTCTCTCTAATCTATTGAGAGTGGTTCAGAGAGTGTTTGTTTGATTCTTCTCACCCCCTGCCAACAACTGCCTCTCTAATCTACTAAGAGTGGTTCAGAGTGTGTTTGTTTGATTCTTCTCACCGCCTGCCAAAAACTGTCTCTCTAATCTATTGAGAGTGGTTCAGAGAGTGTTTGTTTGATTCTTCTCACCCCCTGCCAACAACTGCCTCTCTAATCTACTAAGAGTGGTTCAGAGAGTGTTTGTTTGATTCTTCTCACCCCCTGCCAACAACTGCCTCTCTAATCTACTAGAGTGGTTCAGAGTGTGTTTGTTTGATTCTTCTCACCCCCTGCCAACAACTGTCTCTCTAATCTACTAAGAGTGGTTCAGAGAGTGTTTGTTTGATTCTTCTCACCCCCTGCCAACAACTGCCTCTCTAATCTACTAAGAGTGGTTCAGAGTGTGTTTGTTTGATTCTTCTCACCCCCTGCCAACAACTGTCTCTCTAATCTATTGAGAGTGGTTCAGAGTGTGTTTGTTTGATTGTTCTCACCCCCTGCCAAAAACTGTCTCTCTAATCTATTGAGAGTGGTTCAAGAGTGTTTGTTTGATTCTTCTCACCCCCTGCCAACAACTGTCTCTCTAATCTACTAAAGTGTTCAGAGTGTGTTTGTTTGATTCTTCTCACCCCCTGCCAAAAACTGTCTCTCTAATCTACTAAGAGTGGTTCAGAGAGTGTTTGTTTGATTCTTCTCACCCCCTGCCAACAACTGCCTCTCTAATCTACTAAAGTGGTTCAGAGTGTGTTTGTTTGATTCTTCTCACCCCCTGCCAAAAACTGTCTCTCTAATCTACTAAGAGTGGTTCAGAGTGTGTTTGTTTGATTCTTCTCACCCCCTGCCAAAAACTGCCTCTCTAATCTACTAAAGGTGGTTCAGAGAGTGTTTGTTTGATTCTTCTCACCCCCTGCCAAAAACTGTCTCTCTAATCTACTAAGAGTGGTTCAGAGAGTGTTTTGTTTGATTCTTCTCACCCCCTGCCAAAAACTGTCTCTCTAATCTACTAAGAGTGGTTCAGAGAGTGTTTGTTTGATTCTTCTGGCCCCCTGCCAACAACTGTCTCTCTAATCTACTAAGAGTGGTTCAGAGAGTGTTTGTTTGATTCTTCTCACCCCCTGCCAACAACTACCTCTCTAATCTACTAAAGTGGTTCAGAGAGTGTTTGTTTTGATTCTTCTCACCCCCTGCCAACAACTGTCTCTCTAATCTATTGAGAGTGGTTCAGAGAGTGTTTGTTTGATTCTTCTCACCCCCTGCCAACAACTGCCTCTCTAATCTACTAAGAGTGGTTCAGAGAGTGTTTCTTTGATTCTTCTCACCCCCTGCCAACAACTGTCTCTCTAATCTATTGAGAGTGGTTCAGAGAGTGTTTGTTTGATTCTTCTCACCCCCTGCCAACAACTGCCTCTCTAATCTACTAAGAGTGGTTCAGAGAGTGTTTGTTTGATTCTTCTCACCCCCTGCCAAAAACTGTCTCTCTAATCTACTAAGAGTGGTTCAGAGTGTTTGTTTGATTCTTCTCACCCCCTGCCAACAACTGTCTCTCTAATCTACTAAGATGGTTCAGAGAGTGTTTGTTTGATTCTTCTCAACCCCTGCCAACAACTGTCTCTCTAATCTACTAAGAGTGGTTCAGAGTGTGTTTGTTTGATTCTTCTCACCCCCTGCCGAAAACTGTCTCTCTAATCCATTGAGAGTGGTTTGGAGAGTGTTCGTTTGATTCTTCTCACCCCCTGCCGAAAACTGTCTCTCTAATCTATTGAGAGTGGTTCAGAGAGTGTTTGTTTGATTCTTCTCACCCCCTGCCAACAACTGCCTCTCTAATCTACTAAAGTGGTTCAGAGAGTGTTTGTTTGATTCTTCTCACCCCCTGCCGAAAACTGTCTCTCTAATCTACTAAGAGTGGTTCAGAGTGTGTTTGTTTGATTCTTCTCACCCCCTGCCAACAACTGTCTCTCTAATCTATTGAGAGTGGTTCAGAGTGTGTTTGTTTGATTCTTCTCACCCCCTACCAAAAACTGTCTCTCTAATCCATTGAGAGTGGTTCAGAGAGTGTTTGTTTGATTCTTCTCACCCCCTGCCAACAACTGCCTCTCTAATCTACTAAGAGTGGTTCAGAGAGTGTTTGTTTGATTCTTCTCACCCCCTGCCAAAAACTGTCTCTCTAATCTATTGAGAGTGGTTCAGAGAGTGTTTGTTTGATTCTTCTCACCCCCTGCCATAAACTGTCTCTCTAATCTATTGAGAGTGGTTCAGAGAGTGTTTGTTTGATTCTTCTCACCCCCTGCCAACAACTGTCTCTCTAATCTATTGAGAGTGGTTCAGAGAGTGTTTGTTTGATTCTTCTCACCCCCTGCCAAAAACTGTCTCTCTAATCTATTGAGAGTGGTTCAGAGTGTGTTTGTTTGATTCTTCTCACCCCCTGCCAACAAGTGCCATTATAAGTTACTGAGAGTATTTGTTTGATTCTTGAAGGGAACATTGAATACCAATTTGTAAATCTAACAAGGAGGGGCCGAAAGTTATAAAAAAGCTAATTTGATGTAGAAAATTTAAATTTAGCAAACCGATATATATACAATTACAACTAACCGAATAGATTTTAAAATTTTAATTTTATAAGAGTGAATTGGAGAAAAAAGGTTTGGAACACCCATAATTTCTAAAATATATAATAAACATTGTGATATTTATTTAATAGCTTTAATTGGAAAGGTAGCTAAAAAACCTCAAAATAATGTCTTAAATCTGAAATGTTAAAATTGGGCAGGTCGGTAAGACAAATCCATGTAATCATATTTTTCTTGAACTTAGAAATTTTTAGGCAAGCAACGTTTAAATCGGGTAAAGGGTTGGAAGTTGTGTAGAATTAAAAGGAAAAGTTTTTTTATGTTAAGCAAATAATTTAAATTTGCCAGAAATATTGAAATGTTATACCGATAACTAAATTAACGTTTACTATTTATTAATAATAATGTTATATTGTGAAATAGTGAGTCTCAAAATTCTCAAAACTAAAATAATAAATTGATTTTTAATGTGGTAGAAGATTTAAATTTGTCAGGTGGGCATAAGAAACACCCCAAACAAACATTAAGTTCTCATACCTTACCCACCTCGGTGGGGTATTTGGCTAATGCGCTTGTCGTGTTGAGCTTGACTGCTGAGGACGGGGAGATCGAGGTTCGAATCTCGGTGGGTGAACTGTGGGGGGGGGTTTCCTAAATGGTTTTCCACTCTCCCTCCACGCAAATGCGGGTTCACTTCCTCTAATTCAACCTTCCCAATTCCTAATCCACTAGCGTAATTAGTACTTGAAAAGCGTATAACCCGAACGGGTAGTAAGACGCGGTGCTAAATATTATTATTATTATTCTCATACCTTAATTTCAAAATAAATAAGCAATAAATGTGTAAGGAAGGTCCCCTCCCAATTGTCTAAATTTAGCATAAAAATACTTTTTGGTGTTATGTAAATTGTGAATTTAACACATAAGTCAATAGACCTGCTCTGAGAACTGAATGATGTTTAAATATATTGAGTTTCAAAATTGAAGCATGTGAAACAGAAGATCTCGAGATCAATACAACTTATTAAAACAATACCTCTCGGTGTATTTTAATGTTGATATTTTGCAAACACATAAATAAACCATATGATATAGTCAAATAAATCGTAAAATTACAAAATGGGAATGTGAGAACAGAAAAAGGGTGGGATTGGGGGGTTAGTGGCTTAACATCTCTCAAATATTATTATGAAATATTCTTTTCGGTATGGAAGGGAATTTAAATTTGCCAAGTTTGTAAAAGGATCGTCACACAGTAACCATAAAATCTAAAATGTTGTGAATTTAAAAATAAGGGGTGGGGAATGGTTCAGAGGAAATTAATTTCTATTGGTTAGAACATTTTAATTCAGAATAAGAAAATGAAAAACTCTAAAAGTAAACTAATACAAACACTAAAGTTTATTTTAAAGTGGATCCATTAGAGTCACGATAACAAAGCTAAAAATCGAGGGATTGATTAGTACATATCTAGCAGCGACCCGTCATGACGTAACAATTATAAAACATTCTTGTAATATATTTCTGTTAAACGTAAAGATTGGTGGAAAAACATGATACTTAATAATATTCAATATGTTTCTGTAGCCAAGCTAATTATTTATTATTACTCTTTGGTAAACCTTGATGCTATTTTTTTCAATATATTTCTGTAAAAATGTCTATTAGTTTGTTTATCTTATATGATGATCGTGCTTAAATATTGCGTTAATGATGTACGTATGTATGTGAACAAAGTAATATTTTTGTCTTAAATATTAATTTATATTAGTTTATTAACTACCATGAGTGGCAATAGACCACAATTTCGATCTCAGGATTACATGAAGAGTAACTAAAAACATCCAGATTTTGAACGTTTTAATATAGTATAACTTTAATGTTGCATAACCGTGCGAATAATGGGTAAAAATACTAGAATATTATAAATTAAGATAACTTATTTATAGCTATTTTAAATAAAGAAAGTTACCAATTATTGTTTAATGAGCCTACGATAAGATGGTTCTAATTTCAAACAACCTAAAAACACCTGACATTAAATTAATCAGCTTATGGAAATTTAGTATTTGTTTGTAAACATGTATAATTATGTCAGTTATTACGTAATTGTTGGTAAAGGGAGACTGAACTAAATAAATTATATATTTTATAAAATAAATAAAATAAAATAAAATAAGAAAAGAAAATTTAAAATTTAGCTCTGTTTGGTTATTTCTATTAGTATATAATATAAGTGCGATGCTGCAGCTTTTCAGGTCATCTAGGGGCTTCTGAATGGTGTGGAAATCACACACAAACACACATATGCATATATATGTATGTATTTAATTTTGTAGCATAAAACCTCTTGTCCCAAGTTAAAGTCCTTAGTAACTGAATACAAATATTTTATCGAAACTGCTGGGAATGAATGTCAGAGAATTCGTAATATCATAATCTCAGATAATCTTTCTTAATTTCACAAAAGCCTGAAAAATTAAAATCACAAGAGTTATTTCGTATTCATTATACTCCACTTTACGATATTAAGCACACTATCCCTGTGGTACATTGGACCTGATTGTTTGCGAAGCATGGGCATTACTGCAAATTCAAGAATGCTTATACCAACCTTTCATTCTTGATTGGGATGGAAACAAATCGCCCCAGATATTCATATTTGATGGAAACATATCTCTTCAGATTCTCATATTTGATGAATTTTTCTTCATTGTGTGTCGTGTAAAGCACTCCCAAAATATAACTCTTGCTCTCAATGGAAGTACACATTTTAATTATAAATTTCAATTTTGTAATATTTTAATTACAATGCTCAACTCAGACTATTAGCTTATGCTTATTTTATAACAGTATATATGTGAAATGACGTATTTCAGATAAATAAGTTTTACATTAACATATATTTGCATCCGCTCCTACGGAAATAATATCATTATTTCTGAACCGTTTTTATATACTTTTAGCATAAATACCCATATTTACTTGGGGGTAGTGACGAAAAGTATTCCGTGGTTACCCCTGGAAATGTTTTTCTTTGCTTAACTCAGAGAGAAAATATATATTTTCATCTTAGTTTTTCAACCAAATTTTTAATAGATTTAATAAATCTAATCAAAAATTGAAAATCTCATCCTTAAGATGCACATGTTTGTGTACAGAGACTATATATTTTAACATTTCAAACCTCTGCTTGCGGTAGCTATCACGTTATGCTTAAGAGAAGAAAAATACATAAAAGCTCGTCATTTTATTAATATTTATTGCTTATCAACTCTTTCGTTATTTCCATTAGTTAAGTCCCAAGTCAGAAAATTTTCATAGATAATCTATTAAAAGAACATTAAAATATCATCTTTGAAGAGCTCAAAGAGTAGTTGAATGTTGTTAAGGATCTTATAAAGTGTCTAAGAGATCTATAAAACCTATACCTTAGATATAGGCAATGCTTTAGTTCTGACACTAAAAGGCCCTTTCAACACCAATAGGAATTTTTTTAACATTTGTGAATATATTTGCTATTTGTGATTCAATAAGGTAAATTAACAATTACAAGTCAAAAAATATCGGGAAGTAAAATAAAATATTGAGAACTGCGTTTCTAGGTAGAATATGTAATCTATATACTATTTAATGATATTACAGGCTTAATCATTTTATCTTATATTCACTTAATATACATGTTTATTAATATCCCCAGGTAAATGTATACAGGTGATGGTGGGTGTGTAGACAAGTATTTTTACCCAATCGACTTGCGGGTTGGCGATACCAAATGGCGGCTTTACGATTCCTCAAAGTGGGCACTGAATTCACCTAAAGGGTAGGCAACACAACAATCTCCAACGTATGACAAGTGGAGTGTGGTCTAATTGATTACTAGTAGTATACATTGAATTGTTTGTAAAAAGTTACCCATGCTACTGTGGCAATTTCGTGTGTGTTAGAGAAGGGAGTCATTGGGATAAATGCACTTGTTTGCATGGCGTGCTTTTCAATTCTAACATATAGAAATAAACATTTAATTTTTTTAAGAAAAACATTGTTCACATTCATAGGGATATATTTCAATATTTATATTAAACCTGCATTGTATTTGATTTTTATCCCTAGTACATAGCCAACATTTTATCTTTTGTTTTTAATATAATAGTTTTCTCTTTAGACTTGGAAGTAAAGAATAGAACATATTTAAATTTGATTTTGGAAGACTTTTGGTAGGGGACTGGGTTTTCTTCCTCGGTGTTGGTCTAACATGGAGCAAAATCTGTGGAGCTCTTATTTTAAATTATTTTTAAAGTGACTTAATGGTTGTAAATTAAAGTACACATAACAAATGGAAAGCTAAGTAGATGCGCAAGAATTAGACTGTTTATTTTTGTTTAAATTGTGGAAGAATTAGCATTAATAAAGTGAAACAAAATTTCTGAGTTTGATGTTGTTTCAGCATGGACTAATTCATGGGTAAGGTCAAGCCAACTCTTCAGCTTTAAACTCATATTTTCTTTTATCAAAAATCAGAATTCTTGTAAGAACTTTCGGAAAGACTATGTAATTCAGAGAATTAATTAACATTTCATTTTATGTATAAATATTAATTTTATTAATTTATTTTTCTTTTATTCTTTTTTGTTTCAACAATATTATTTTATTTTTGTAAAATTAGAATTATAACTATCCGGAATTCCATAGGTAGGAATGGGATGTGGTGAATAAGGAAACAATAATAAATCCACAAATGTTCCAACAATTGTTATTTTATACATTTATTTTTATTGTAGTCTAAATTACTACATTTTATTGCAACAATTCTTTATTTTTTTTATTTTAGATTGTTTATGATTTAGCTTAAGATTTCTCAGTGGCCTCGAGTATTGAGAGTCGTCGTGCCACTGTCTGAATTAGCCGAGGTAAATTTTTTTTATTATTATTTTTCTTCTAGATCCTAGAAGTGGTGCCCAACAAATAGCACATTTTTTATAGATCTTGACATTAACTGTTGTTATGTAAACAAGATTCAGAAGACACTGATATTAGACACACATTAAATTATAATTTTATATAATAATATATTTTTTATTATAACCTTTCACCACAATATATATACACGTATAGCTTGAATATATATATATATATATATATATATATATATATATATATATATATATATATATATATATATATATATATATATATATAAATATATTAACTTTTCGAACACAAAATAAACTTTAACCTGAAATATTGGTGGATGTCGACGTTATTTATAAGAAGCATATTTTTATAAGCTATACGTATTTATATATATAATATAATAATGACAAATTGTATGCATAAAATTAGAGCTTATATACAACGTGTATCTAAAACATTGCATCAAACTTTGGCAGGCTATTCCTTGGGTGAAAATAGAATAATTCACATGAGCAGCCTAGGGTCCATCTTGAATATTAAGGGTGGTATACACCCCTAAACATAGAGCTAAAAACGACTATTGTGGGAAATATTATGAAAACTGATTAAGGTATTACAATGAATCTTTGTATACTACTTATTGAAATCTTGATCATTAATAAACTAAATGTGCAGTCACCGTAACCCACCCCAATCATGTAAAAAGGGGGGGGGGGGGGCGGTTGTAACACGTTTTTCTGCAATAAAATGTGTCAGAGTAATTATTACTTATTTTGACTTAAGATTACAAAACAAGGATTAAAATTAACAAAAAAAGGTGCCTTGGAGAAAATGTCTATCTTTTTCCGTTTTCGAGATAATCACACAAGTTTGAGCTCAGAGACAAGTGTAAATGCCTGCCAGGTAGGCAACCAGAATCGCAGTGTCACTTCGCACTGCAGTCGTTTAACCATTTTTACCGGCACGTGGACTATGTATCACGTAAATTTGGTAAACAAGGCTGGTTTGTGTGTAATGATGGAGAGACTCAGATACTTTTCCTTCTTCATAAGCTCCGATGTGTTGCTATTTATCACATTAGTAAGTTATGCTTACACAATTCACACTTGGGTGGGATTTTAATCATTACACTCACTGGAGTATTGAAAGCTAAATTAAGAAATACTAAAACCGTAGTTCTTGTATGTTTTCATTCCTAGCTTCAAAAGCAAATACATAGCAAGTGTTCAAAATAGTGGCCCCTAACGTCATCGCAATAATTGAGGTGGCGTATCAATGACTGGCGTAATCTATCGAAAACACGTGGTGTTTCTTGAACTTTATCACATGCAGCGCCTAGCCTGGCTAACAGGTCTTCCTCGGAATCAATGGCGGTCTCGTACACAAAAGCTTTGAGAAAGACCCACATAAAGAAGTCTAACGGATTAAGGTAAGAAGAGCGTGTTGGCTACGCAACAGCTATACTGGTTGCCTACCAGGCAGGAATTAACACTTGTCTTTGAAATCAAACATGCATGATTATCTCGGAAACGGAGAAAAATAGACAGTTTCTCCAAGACACCTTTTTTTGTTAATTTTAATCCTTGTTTTGTAATCTTAAGTCAAAATAAGTAATAATTACTCTGACACATTTTATTGCAGAAAAAAGTGTTACAACCCCCCCTTTTTTACATGATGGGGGTGGGTTACGGTGACAGCATATTTAGTTTATTAATGATCAAGATTTCAATAAGTAGTATACAAATATTCGTTGTAATACCTTAATCAGTTTTCATAATATTTCACACAATAGTCGTTTTTAGCTCTATGTTTAGGGGTGTATACCACCCTTAATATTCAAGATGGACCCTAGGCTGCTCATGTGAATTATTCTATTTTTCCCCAAGGAATAGCCTGCCAAAGTTTTATGCAATGTTTTAGATACACGTTGTATATGTGTGTGTGGGGGTGTATTTCCACACCCTCCTGAAGCCCTAGATGACCTTTAAAGCTAAAGGCCCTTGGCCCTGTCGAGTCCAAGTTAAGACATTTTTTTGTGGGATAATGGGTGGGAGGGTGAAAAGCGTGGGGTGGCTTCACAACCTCCCAAAATATCCTTCCGCGACAACAAAAAACAATTGATCACGGAAACAGTGGAGGGTGCTACCTACCGGACAGGTCTTGCGGAAAAATCATACGTTTAGAAATATCAGTTTTCTGGAGAACGAGTGAAATTTCTATGTTCATATTTTAAACACCCCTTCTAAGATTATCTATCAATGTTTATCAATCCTTATATCTCCTTAGTTTTTATTTGACAACTGTTAAAATTATAGAAGAGGTGTGTATATAAAAAGTATAAATTAATCAACATGCTTCTATTCTTGAACAAACCGATTCCGAAAAAAATATTGCAAAACTTTAAAAATTATTGAAGATAGACTGTTTGTTTCCATGGCTCTGCATTTCCATGACAAATTAAAGGGTAAATCGCCTTAAACCGTGCACATTTATATCATAGACAATGTGGTAGAACTTAACG
Organism: Timema cristinae; assembly: GCA_039000515.1. NCBI lineage: Eukaryota > Metazoa > Arthropoda > Insecta > Phasmatodea > Timematidae > Timema > Timema cristinae. The sequence continues at coordinate 12,248,354 of JBCFYV010011164.1, read as the reverse complement.
GAGCTGGACTTTCGATTATTTACGATGATTAATTTTCCAATTATTTAATAAAAATAGAATTAATTTAATTCCTCCGACTTAATCAATTGTGCGTAATATCTGACCGAAAGTTACTTTTTACAAACAAAGTCTCACCCTCCATGAGATTATCACTTATTGAAGGTTACGTTATGTAGGATTGGTTAGTATAGTAATCAAACTGTCAAAGGCATGCCTTAAACCTATTTAACAATAAATATGATATAGCTAAAATATACATCTCCACACCTTCATTGAACTCTGTTATCAGAATGAACTAGAATAATGACGTGTCAAATATTTCCAAGGATGGCATCTGGCAGATATAAAAGCTACTTGTTTAAAGCTCATCTAGATTTACTGAACGGGGGTAATTCCTAGTGTGGATACATTTTGTCTAAGAATATCCTATCCTTATCAATGACTTTATGGCACCTCCCTAACCGGAAGGCAAGTTGGACGCGGTGAAAAAAAATCATATATTACTATTCATCTTTTAGTATTTGAAGTAATCTGATCTACAGCTGTAACAATTTATGGATAATATTAATGTTTATAAATAAATGTCTTGTGTTTTTAACATTGACCGTGAACAAATTTTATGTTTTATAAACACGTTTAACCCATCCTTACTATAATATTTTTTCTATTCTTATTATTTTGTTTTTGATACTTCATTTTAGCAAATAGGCCTATATCAAGAATTGATTTAAATCATTACAATGACACCTACATTATTTTATATTACATTAAAATATACTAATATCGTCACTAGATAAATTTATATATTTATGTGTTTCATTCAGGAAATAAGTAGTCGCATTTATTAATAAGTCCTCGTGGAAAGAGGTTCACATTGAAATAGGTTCATATGGAAATTGGTCCACTTTAAAATAGATTCACATAGAAATATGTTCACACGGAAAAGTATTCACTTTGAAATATGTTCACATATAAATAGATCCATATGGAAATAGATCAACGAGGTGATGCTACTCATTACAGTAAGCTTATATCACTTTAACTTTTTAAATACTCTCAGAAAACTACCTATATATTGAAAAAAAAATTGTAAAGGAAAGTACACAATATTTGTAACTCTAGTGAGTGTTCCTTTATTTCCCATATATAAGTAGAGTTACCACTTTTTGACAAAATTTAGCTTATTATCATAACATGCTCTAAATGGCTGCCATTACTTTGAAACACATACGGATGCCTTTAACTTGTCAGGGTGAACTCACGTTGAGAAGTTTGGTGCTATTAGAGAAATTGCATTTAGAATAACTTCCTTTAAGTCACTCATGTTTCGTAACTTTCCCTGCTACACCATGACTTTCGAATATCAACACAGGTGAAAATCAAGTGGGTTTTGATCTGGAGACCTTGGAGGCCACTCCACGTGATCTCTTTGACCCCCTTGACCAAGCCAAGAACCAGGAAATTGGTTATTTATCTAACCATTGCTGCACGCGGGTACCATAATGAGGTAGTGGTGGCCAGTCTGGATAAAAATATGCACGAAATTCTCCATCCTCATATAGTAGGGACGGCATGTTCGTGTTCTGCATACTGTTTAGATACTTTTAATAACTAATACTTTAGTCAAATAAAACAGGTCCAGCCATTTTGTTGCCCTATGTCCAACTCCTTCCATATATGACTGGCTAGTCCAGTTTGGGTTGGAATAATTCAAATAAAGTATGTTTTGGAGATTACCTTCTCCATTAACGTAAAAATTAGCTTCAAAAGTAAACAATATCCATGATAGAAATTTCGCGTCATCGGCCAATTTGTTTAATATCCACTTGCAAAATCATAACTGTTTAACCGGATCATCTTCCCTAAGGTGCTGCACCAGCTAAATTTTGTATTGATTCCATTTGTTCTTTTAAAAAATTCAAATGATAATCGATCTTCTGACACCGCTTTCCTCCGCGTACACTTTGGAGAACCTTTTACAAACGCACCAGCACCACATCGGTTGTACCTTCATCAGTTGGTGTACGGACGTCTACGACCCCTTCTCGTTTGGTCTTTAGAGCTTCTAGTCTTCTTGGACTTCTCAATAAGTTTGGCCAAAGGTATCATGTGAGAGGATCTGGCCATGTTTCTCATTTTCTAACTCAAGTCTGTTTTGACCTTGCGACAGCTACTTGACCTTTTGACAAAGGTATTTTTTTAAATATTTTTTTTAAATAATAAAATAATTAAGTATAATATATTTGGTTAATAACGTTACATTTGGTTGAAAAAACTTCAATTTCGCTACATAAAAGGAATTTTGGACCAAACTGTATTTAAAATACATAGTGAAAAATTTGGACAAAAACACATTCACACTAAAAATTTGTGTAAATGTCTGGTTATTTTATTTTATATCAAGTTGTACAATGGGCTCTACATATTATTTTGGCATAAAGTGGTCACAACAGGTTGTGCTATGTTTACACGTTTCAGATTTATATCTATTTATTTATTTAGCACCACGTTTTACTACCAGATAGGGTAATACGCCTAAGTATTAATCGCAATAATGGGTTGGGAGTATGGAAGGTTGAACACAGAGGAAGTGAACCCGCATTTTCATGTTGTGAGAGTGGAAAACCATTTAGGAAAATCCACCTCAGTTCACCCGAGCGAGATTCGAACCTCAACCTCTCCGTCTTGGGCAGTCGAGCTCAACACAAAACTAGCGCGTTAGCTAACTACGCTATAGAGACGGGTATCTAATTAGTTAATAAACTATGGTAATGCTACTATAGCTATTTTCCATGACATCATTATTAGTATTATCATTATTATTATCATTTATTAGGTGTTTAATTTATTTGATAAAAACCCGAATGAGATAGCTTCGTATGTGTAGATTTGTTTCCTGTCCACTAGCCCACAAAGACCAATAAAAACTTTGTTAATTTATAAAAAAAACTAAATAATGATAAACTGAGACTGTGTGTGTTTAACAATTCACATCGGCTGGTAAACAATCCCATGCAAAAAATAAGCCCTTGTGACAAAAACAGAAACACAAGTTTTGGTTGTGGGTCTCTCAGGGTCTCCATTCGTCATAATCGGTCATACTCGATGACGCGGCCCTATCGATGGTCATCCAACTGGAATGACGTCATGATGGAGTGTAGCTCTGATTAATTTAGCTTGAGTTTAATGTCGGTACTAACTCATTTCCCCTCTTCAGTCCCTTCCCTCTACCCTCACACATGGGCCATTGTACTAATTGTGCAGTCACTACTGATGAATGCACTTCAAGATTAATATTTGTTTCTCCGCTTTGTGTGTGTGACAACATTGATTACTTATTTCCACTACACTTATTAAAAAAATTAAGAAAATCTAGGGATAAAAGAAAGATATTAAATATTTTATGAAAAACATTTATTTATCTAATTATTTGTGTATCATAGTAATGAAATAAGGTGTGTATATGTGGCCACAAGGACAAATACAATATTTTAATTTAGTTTGGTTTGCTGGTTAAGGAGTAGTGAGTGTACAGATGTGTTTTTCCCACAATAATTACCGCCTATTCTTCCTTCCAATAACCCGCCTCGGTGGCGTAGTTGGCTAACGCGCTTGTCGTGTTGAGCTCGACTGCTGAGGACGGGGAGATCAAGGTTCGAATCTCGGTTGGGTGAACTCGGGGTGGTTTTTCCTAAACGGTTTTCCACTCTCCATACACGCAAATGCGGGTTCAATTCCTCTAAATCGACCTTTCCAATTCATAATTAAATAGCGTAATTAGTACTTAAAGCGTATAACCCGAACGGGTAGTAAGACGCGGTGCTATAATATTATTATTATTCCTTCTAATACAAATACATTTACTCTGAATTATACTTTGCTAGTCACTACTCAATTAGTGTAACTAAATGTTTAAAATCAAATTGGATTGTGTGAGACGAGATGCAAACAAAATACAAAAAAATATTTGCATCATGGAAAATAATATGTGAAAGTTACAATACTTTCTTCGTGAAGTTAGCATTTACTCATAAAATTGTCTTCAATAGTTTAATAATTGGATATATCTATTTTCTTTACTATAATATAGCTTATAATGTTGTATCACAAACATAAACACAATATATTATAGATAGCAAGTTAAAATTTAAAACACACTCTCAAGCAAATATAGGCCAAAATTATAAAACTTATTTTAAAATACTTTATTTATTCTATTCCATATTTTGATATATATTTTTAACATTTACGTACAGTACATCTATACTTTATTCCATTGAACATTAATGATAGTGGACGTAACTAAACCAAGTATTTGAAAAGTATTACATAGGAATATCTCTGTTTTATTGGAAAGTATACAATTGATTTTGAAGTTAATTTAGTGATATCGTATAAGTAAATACTTGATTAATAATTTTCATTTCTAAAATAATATGGCTATATCTATCTTACACAACCCAAAATAATATCGCTATCTATACCATACATGATTTAATATACTACGGTAGTCAATTTTATAACATAAATATAGGATATATAACGGTAATCAGATTAAACTTTTTAAAATATAAAAGTGATTTTATTAAGGTGGGAATGTAGAGATCTTAAGCAAAGATAATTTTTTTTTGTTTTTTCATATAAAAACCTCTTTATTTTGGCCAAAATAAATAAAATGTTGCTTCAGTAGAAACGTCTAGTTAAGATTTCTTTACATGGTGATATCAAGAGATCATTAATATCTGACAATGGTGTACATGTCCTGGAATGAAATGAAAACTTTTTCTCTTCATTTGAAATGTTTAGCAACTAATACTGCTATGCTCATGACAGATATTCACTAACTGTTGCATAGCCGTGTGAAGAAAATTAAACTTTATATTTGTTCTGAAGCAACATTTGATATATTTTGGCCCAAAATGTATTGCAATAAGAACTTCAAATACACTGGCATTTTCTCACGTTTCAAACATCTCTACCGTAAAGTTTAACCGATTACTCTGTTCTACATAACAGACCTTAAAGCAATTATAAGATCTAATTAATACTGTGTACCCTTTACTTGCCAAACTATTTGTTACAAGTATCGTTAAAGAAGAGTTAATGATGCCATGATCTTTTTTTGAATATTACGATTTGTTCCCAACTTGGCACATTAAATGTAATTATTATATATATTATCTAGGAAGAAACAAATGTATATTTATATATTGATATGTTTAAAACAAAAGTTATAAACGGCTTAGTGTAATGGGGTGACAACAGAAGGTTAGTTTTAAAAAAAATTCAAAAATGTTCACTGAAATAATTGTTTTAAAACCCGCCTCGGTGGCGTAGTTGGCTAACGTGCTAGTCGTGTTGAGCTCTACTGCTGAGGACGGAGAGATCGAGGTTCTAATCTCAGTCGAGTGAACTGGGGGTGGTTTTTCCTAAATGGTTTTCCACTCTCCCTCCACGCAAATGCGGGTTCACTTCCTCTAATTAAACCTTCCCAAATCCTAATCCCTTAGCGTAATTAGTACTTAAAGCGTATAACCCGAACGGGTAGTAAGACGCGGTGCTAAATAATAATAATAATAAAATGGTTTTAAGTCAACTATCGTTGCAGAAACAGCCCCTAAATTTGGTGGATCTAAAGCACGAAACTCTAGAGAGGAAGTCAGGTACATTAATTATTTTTAATAAATAATATTCTCCTGACTGTCCAATTAAAATAATTTTAATAGCTTTAGTTGAGATATTTAAGAAAACTTCGATAATTTACCAAACTGAAAATTGGACTAAATATAACAATGAGATTTTATAAAATTCTTAAGCTCCATTAATTGAATTTATTTTAATTAAGATTTGTTTATATTATGATACCAACTTAGGTGTCAGTTTTTATTTGCTATGACTTCTACTCTGCACGTTAGGGCTACACGTACAGTACATGATTAAATAATTACGTACATTTGTTAGGGATGAATAAGGGTAAATTCGGATAAAGTGTACCCAGAAAGCAAAGAAGAAAACCCACTCGGAAAACAGTTTCAGTACACCTGACTGAAGTTCAAGCCCCTGATCTCCCCATTATTGCCAGTCCAGTCTATTTATTGCAAGAATGATACCCTAGACAAGATATCAGCAACAACTTTGGGTCGCGATAGACTCTAAAAATTCTAAAATGTAACGCGATCAACCATTTTTTCTCAACACTATTCTTTCTACTTTTATTATGTTTACACATACTGTATTTATTTCTTTAATTGAACCTTCCTCAAATAAGTTTGTGCCTACACTTTTATAAAATACTATATTATAAATAAGACCCAATTCAATGAGTGAATAATCTAAGGCGTCACTCTTTCAGTATATTAAACTAACTTTCTCAAGTTAGGGATAGGATTTAACGATGTGGACTGGATATAACTCGATCAAGATAGGGATAGGATGTATTGAGGTGGACTGGATAGCACTAGCTGAAGCTTAGGTTTAGTAGAAAATTTTTTTAAGTACGATAATATACTTAGCATTCATATTACCATAGAATAAGTAATAACATTAGCGATTATGATGGGGTCAAGGTATATTAGGTCACAATAAAATATAATTTAAAGTACTTCATATAATTATTTGTATGTTAAGAAAACTCAGAAATCGACTTTTAATTATGATGTAATTTCCTTAAGTGATTGACTTAATATTGCCACAAGCTCAATCAGTTTCCAATCAATGCCATAGACAATTTTTCCACAGAATAGGTTAAAAATAAATAATTTTTTATTCCCTAGATTTGAAATTTTTAAGTGTTTATATTTACTTTAAAGTATAACGTTTTTTTCATTAAACAATGTGGAGCTTCATACCTCCCGGGATTTTCACAGAACCTTGTCTTTTATACGCTACTTTGTTGATGTAAGCACAGCTGTGTCAAGTCGCTTAACGGCGATCAAGAGTTAACGACTAGGTTTGGCTTTTGAAAGGAAAGAAGGTTCGCGTGGATAAAAAGAGGTCTCTTTTACTTTGGCGACTCCCCCCCCTCTTCTGCGCGTTCAAACCCCGTTACAGTGAACCGCTCGTGACCAGGGGTTGGGTAGCGAGCCGGGGGTCACCCCTTGCTTTCAGCTTATTTGTCGAGCTCATCCCGGCTTCATGTGCTTAAGTAGTAGTTAACGTTGTTGTTGTTGGTAGTGGAAGTCACCCGCCATCTCATCACCATTAGCCAGTTTTCCATGAGCACGGGACTGCCCTGGAATAGCTCAAACATGTACACCCTGAACACAGAAACAACTTAAACAATGTTTACGGGGACTTAATTAGGGAAAGTGCTTTTTTTTACAAACTAATTTTTGTGTGTTTTAATTGCTGTGAGATTCACGTTCAAATAAGTAGTCGCCCGCACTGATGGATATGCTGTATAAATATTAAGCTCATTCATTATGTATCTCTAGTGACTTAAAGGTCTGATTTCGAATACCGGGGGAAGTTACCTACTGAGGGTGTTTCATTAACTAAATGGTTTTCTCCTCTCCGTTTATAAAAATGCTGGTTCATTTCCTCTAAGTTAAACCTATACAATCTCTACATGTGGCCGTGTTGTAAAGGAACGTGGTATAAGGCAACCGCTCCTGGTTTTTCCGTTGATTGAAAGGTCGATGTGTAAATTCAGCGAGATTCCCTGTTTGTTTCCTATTATATCTTCCCTCAACATTTTACATTCCTCTTCCCTAACCCTTTCGTGTATCAAATTCTTGTGAACCACTTTCTACTACTCATTCAGGGTACCAATTATATTTATATTGGCGGTGACCTGGTGGTCTAGGGGTAAGGTGTTGGATTTGTGTTCTGGGGAAACCGAGGTTCATTCCTCGGTTCCGGCACAGATTTATCTGATTGCCAAACCCTTCCTTCACCTCTGACAGGAATTGAATTAATTACAGCTTGTGAATGTGTGGAATGCCAGGCCCCACCGTGGTTCGAATCCCACGTTAAACTGTAGGTCCTCCATTTCATCTCACAATCACCCTACCACTACACATTAGAGTAAGTGCGTATAACCCGAACGGGTAGTAAGACGCGGTGCTAATAATAATAATATAATAATAATAATAATAATATAGTAATTAATAATATTATATATTGTCACCATATGGAGATTGTCAATACACAGTTTGAAGGAAAGATATTTATAATTTGTGTGGAGAGAGTTTTGAAAACCAATAAGTAAAGACGCTCTTGGTACAACCGGCTATAACTTGACCCTTGACCTCACGTCCTTGGAAAAATAAACAAGACAAATTTGTGGCCTTCCCTCACACATCACCCATGTAAAGCTTTATAAAAATGTTTTATATTTGTTAAAATAATAACTATATATATATATGATAGATCTCCCGTAGTTCTGGCAATATCAGTGGATTGACTAATTTCCTCAGAATCAGTGAGCTCACTAGAGTACTAGCTTCTGACCTTGGAGGATGGGAGTCAGTTCTACCCTATACAGGTGTGTCGGGTATATTTGATTTATCACCGTATCTTACTACTTGTTCAGGTTTATACACATGTATGATATAGTTCTAATGGGGTAATCATAAGGAAGGAAGCACTTTAGTGGTAAATTACCAGTATTAGCGTGGAAAGAGAGTGTAGAACTCTCTAGGAAAAAACAACCTTTAGTAGAAGAGACTAGGACTCGAACCGTGATCTTCCCGTCAAAATCAAGCTAGTATAATTCAAGAATGACGCCTTAGACCATTCGACCATTGAAACGGGTAATTTTATAGTTACTGAGCTAAAAGTACTTGGTTATATTCCCAATATGGTTAAAATATTTATATGTAAATGGTGAAGTGTGGATTTCCTTCATCACAGTGCTGAGGCCTATGTGTTAAGTCTGTTCTAGATCCAAGCTACTTTTTACGTCGTGTGCCAATGTTTTCAGTAGGTTAATAAAGGTAATATTAAATACTTACAATAAATATAATTTACTCTTGTGTATTTAAATTAGTGTACCAATAAAATAAACTTATCTGGCAGCCATAAACAATAAAGACAAAACCATCGCTCGGTTCTAGCTTAGAGTTTTGAGAGATTCTTCTTAGATTTCAGAATTTGAAATTATAAGACTCTATAACTTTCACTTCCAAAGGGAAGGAAGCCCACCTCGTGCAGAGGAGTATAAATTGGAAATTATCTTTGAAGAAAGTGGTCATATGTGAGCCACACAGAGGTTGGGTCGAGGGTCTGTATTTTTCTTTTATCTGGAGGTGGATTCACTTTTCTATTATATTTATAAACGGACGAACCGTTCTATTATTGTCACCCAAACCTCCATAAATGTGGGCTTTATGGCTTCTTTTATAAATGATTCACTTGTTTTAAGGTACTGCTTTGTTTTTTATGTGTGGTCCGTCACAATCATTATGATCTAGTAGCCTATTATTGACACGGTTTTATTCCTATTCTTATTTTAGGATAGTCTCTTTCTTTCGATCGGAAGGAAAGTTAGCTACAGAGAAACAATACTTAGGATTTGGTGAAGAATTTAAAATCTTTAATCAGGACTCATATTTATTTTGCCATCAATTACTGTTTCCAACCTGTGGCCTGGATCAGTTTTTTATTCAAGCCATATATATATTCTCCACTACTGGCTTGTTAGGCCTGTTGTAGCTTAATATGCAATATAATCTAACTTAAGACTAGGACAGGAACATCCAGTCCCGGCCGTCAATTCAGCACTGTGAAAGGGGATCGAACCCGGGACCCTTGTCTCAGTAAACAGACACGCTACCGACTGAGATAAGGTGCCGGATAATCTAGACTTATCTATTTATTTATTCCTATTGAGCTGTGGATATATTTAAACTTAACTTATGGTTTCTATCGAAAAGCTATATAAGAAATAGCTAATAGTTTGGTTGTGTATATAGCTAATACATATTTTTTGAATGTTTTCATTTAGGATCAATCTCTTAGTCTATGCCTGGAGAGAAGAAGAACTTACATTGATGGTCATAAAAAGAGTAGTCAGTCTTAAAATAGATTAAATTTCCTGTAACAAGGAGATCGAGGTTTGAATCTCATCCACGACCTTTTTCCTTGCCCTATCCCAGCTAAATTTATACTAACTCTAAGCAAGCTGCGCCCAAACCACGGCCCACGGACCACATGCTGCTCTTAGTATCATTTAATGCAGCCCACGATAGGTTGACATGATAAAAACATTTGTGGGAAATCCACTCAAATTCTCAAATTCTCAAATGTTTAATTCTTTAATTTGTTGTTAACTCAATTTTTTACATGGCAACTAGACCGAATATTCCACAGCTAAACATGAAAAGTTCAAAGCACATAAAAACACACGAATGAGTCAGTGTTCGTGACATGTGACGGCTTATTTAATATTTATGTTTATATTTTGTAAACATGTGTGTTCCTTCAAATACGCAATTTTAGTGCAATTGATTATTTGTTTTTTAAATTGTTTCTTTACACATACAAATTTCGATTTTAGAGTCAAATAGCTATTGCATCTGTGACCTTAAACGTTTTATTTGAGCCACGGCTTAAAAAAAGCCTACTAAAGATAGTTTAGGTGTCAATGTGTAAGTTTTTATCAAGTCTCATAAGTACGCTTTTAAAGCATAAATTTCGACTATAATATATAGGCTATTGTTAAGATTAGTTTAAGGGGAAAAGATAGGTTAGTTTTGGTGAAGAGGGCGTCAGGGTCTGAATTGTCCTGCGGCCAACTTTTAATCAGTTAAAGTTAAAGTGGCCCTCAACTTTTAGGCTAAGCACCTCTGATTCAGGGTGTTGTCCCTATCAATAACCCCTTAAGAGTTTAAAAAGCAGCTTTAAAATCAGTTCTAAGTATAAATTTTACAAAGTTTTTTCAAATGTATTTCATTTTGAGAGAGGATGCCAAAGAAAGTATGTAAATGATGTATGTAGTAAAAATACTACAAGGGAAGCAAAGAAAGAGATGGAAGGAGCAGATTACAGAAATTGTGCAAGAGGAGGTTAATAGAAGTAATTAAAGGAGGAATAATGGAGTACGGATAGAGGAAGATGGAAGCATTTCACTAAACTGACCCGAACAGAGGCTGAAAATAGTTGATGATGATGATGATGATGGATAAGATTTAATGCATTGCCTGGGTTATTGAATGTATTATTTTATTTATTTATTACGTGTCTTAACATCCGTTTGGGCTATTCACTTTGAATTTATTGATTCCCTTATATATATATATATATATATATCCTTATATATATATATATATATATATATATATATATTACGGATATTGCACAAACACACCCACAAACACATACATACCTGTACACTACAAATGACAATGCTTATGTTCTACATGATAAAAGTACAAATATATTCGAGAGTTCATATTGCTCTAGAAGTCTAGTTAAAGAGGATTCCATCTCTTATTCACATATGCTTGTATCTAGACAAACATATAACATTGTTTTTTAAAGGTGAGATTCCTAGCGTAGCTCGTATTATTATTCTGGAAAAAGATAGTTTTGATTCTACCAGGGAATGTCAGAAGCTTAGGACATCAGTATACATTATACATATTCGTCTTTTTTGCTTTACAACATTAGGCTTGACTGAGTTGCCAACAAGGGCACATGAGTTTAAAATAGAGATCTGAAATTTAAATAAAACTATTCCGTTAAGATAAATGGATAAGTTATTTAGCTAGTCTAAATTACAAAATTATATATTTCTTACTTTTATTCCCTTCTTCCTATTTGATAGTAGCTTTGTCTTCTATGACATGTTTCGGTGTTATTGATGTTATACCGTCTTCAGGTCTGAGGAAAACAAATGTAATTGTAAAATAATATATGGAGATATTACAATGAATTTTATGGTTATTAAATTTTAACAATAAAAATGGAGATAGTCTAGAGAAAATAGAAGATACTATACGAAATACTAAATAAATAATCACTTAAATTAACAAGATAATGGTTACCTTATTTATGATCCCCCAAATTTCAAAAACTTTCTGGTTAGATGTATTATCATCTTTATAATAACTAGGTACTTATAAGTTACTTATTTAATATGTAGTATAATAGTCTATACTATTTCCATTTTAAATGATTAACTTTGATAGTCTTACAATTTTATTGTCATATTTCTATACAATATCTTACAATTACATTGGTTTCATCAGACTTGAAGACGGTATAACATCAATAATAACACCGAAACATGTCTAATTTAAGAAGAATAAGAAGAAGACTAAGCTACTATCATATAGAGAGAAGGGAATAAACATAAAGTAGATATTTTTTACTCCTTATCAAACCAAATAAGAACATTATTCTAAGTTACATATTCTGTGTTTAATAGAGATTAATCACAGTCTCTTAATGCATTTTCTTTGACATTTTAAGTTATTTGATACGCCTTTTTGAAATCCTTAATATTTTATATAAACAAATAATCAATATTCGTACAAACTGAATAGGTATTAGAGGCAACGACGGAAAAAAAATTCTTGTGAAATATATTGTTGTTTATTTTTCTCTTCTGTAAGTATAATAGTTGGTAGATATATTGGTAGGCCTATGTTTCAGAAGATTTATATTTCCTTCATAAATGTCCTCCTCTGGTATGGTTTATTTAGAAGAAACGTCTTCTTAAATCGTGTCTCTAGTGGCATGTATATTCGATGTGGGGTCGCTGATCGATATTCCGCCAAATGCTTCTTGAAGGTAATAGCATGGCATATAATTCAATTTAGAAAATGGGCAGTAAAGACGCATGCAGATAGTGACGCAGCCCTGGCAACCCCATATTTGGGTTAAGTTGACAATTTTATTTATTTAAAGAAGAGGTTTACTTTTATATGGCGATGACTTTTCTGGGTTATCAACCATATATAAATAATGTCTCAAGGTGAAGAATGGATAATTCAACAGAGAGACAGAAAAAATAAATATCTCAATTTCATTATATCGATATTTAAAAATGTGTTGAATATTGATTATCTTTTTCAGCATTTACACAATTGTATTCTGTTATATGACCGGTGCCTTATTTATTTGTATTTTGAGGATTTGAAGGACATTTCCCGGAGGGACTGAAAATATTAATTTAAGAAAAATTAAATTTAGTCCTATTTTTATATAAGTATAATATGATTAATCTATAAAATTGTTGTGTTTCTCCTCAAATATTATTAATATTTACCAGTAACAACTTATTTATGCATAAAAGTAATCAATAGATATAAGTGGAAATAAGTAGGTGCATAGTTACCAAATTTTCTTATCGCGTCTCAATACCGGTTAGGACTATATATACTACAGGTAAAGTCCAAGCTTGGATAAAATCAATATTATTCTGATTGTGTTTACACTATCCTAATAGTGTTATTATTATTATTATTAGCACCGCGTCTTACTACCCGTTCGGGTTATACGCATCCTAATAGTGTTGACATTATCAAAAATACGTGAGTAATATTAAGTGAGAGGTGATTGAATGATATATTTTGAAGTTTATCCCCAAAATATTGACATCCACCCACAATTAGATATTGTAAATTCTATGGTTGATGTTAGGGTGGTTAAGTTAGGGAGTTAGACTGTGATAGTAAAGTTTAGGTTCGTTTTGGTTAGTTTAATTTAGGTGGTTTTAAGCTAGGTTTATGAAAAAGAAAACATCAAAATGAGGCATTTTGAATGTTAGTGCACTGCCACGATCCAATTTCAGGTCCCAAATCAAAATATTATTCCAAAATATAAACCGTATTTAAACGTGCAATGTTTCACGAATATTATTTATTAAATGTTATTCAAGTCTTGTTAGCTAATGTCAAGATTATCCGAATAGTGTCGGAAACTAGATGAATTACGTTCTATATATGACTTTATTCTCTTAACTTGGATAATGTTGTATGAAAAAAATATTAACAAAACGTCTATTATATAAATTATAAGGTTTTCTATCAGTGTCTTCTTAATATTGTTTACATAAATAACAATAGTTAACATCAAGATGTATGAAGATTGTGTTTTTGTTGGGCGCGACCCCTAGTATCTAGGGGAAAAATAATAATCAAAAAGAAAAAAACATTTACCTCGGCTAATTCAGACAGTGGCACGACGACTCTCAATACTCGAGACCACTGGGAAAACTTAAAACTAAAATACATGAACAATTTAGATAAAAATGTATTGTTGGAACCAAATGTAGTAATTTAGACTACAATAAAAATAAATGTATAAAATAGACAATTGTTGGTACTTTTGTGGGTTTATTGTTGTTTCCTTTTCTGACATCTCAATCCTACCTATGGAATTCCGAAAAATTATAATTCTAATTTAACAAAGTATAAAATAATATTGTTGAAACAAAATAGAAAAGAAAAAATATATAATCAATAAAATCAATAATTAGACATAAAATAAAATATTATTTAATTCTCTGCATTAGTCTGTCTTTTTGAAAGTTCGTAAATGAATTCTGATTTTGATAGGAGAAAAAAAATATTTAAGGTTGAAGATTTGTCTTGACTTCACCCATGAATTAGTCCATATTGAAACACCACCTCCATAAATTTGTTTAACTTTAGTAATTCAAATTCTTCCATGATTTAAATGAAAATAAATGGTCTAGTTCTTGCACACACACTTAGGTTTCCATTTTTGCTACTTGTAGGGTTTACATACATTTACAATCTTTAATTAACTTTAAAATAATTTGAATAAGGAGCTCCACAGATTTGGCTCCATGTTAGACCAACCCAGTCTCCTTCAAAAAGTCTTCCAAAGTCAAATTTAAAAATTTTCTATTCCTTACTTCCAAGTCCAAAGAGAAAACTAATATATTAAACCAAAAGATAAAATGTTGGATACAAATCAATTACAATGCAGGTTTAATATAAATATTGAAATATATGACAAAGAATGTGAACAATGTTTTTCTAAAAGAATTAAATGTTTATTTCTATCTGTCAAAATTGAAAAACGTGCTATCTTTGAGTTATTTACATTGTGCCTTGTTTCTTCTATTACGATCACGAGAATCGCTACACAATTGTTTAACATATCTGCGAATGCTTTGAAATCAAACATGGCTGACGTTCATTATAAATAAAACAAGAGTCAAACATACTTCTTGGAACTATAAATAATATGTTTAATAAAAGGTAAGTGTTCATCCTTAAATCAAAATTCCTTATTTAAATTATTTAAAACAATGTTTTACATTGTTCCTTCAATCATTTTACTGTACTGAATGGATGTAAATAGTATTATTTGTCAAGCCAACGACACAGCGGCCGAACTTTGAAGTCCTTAATTTCATACAAAAATAAATTGGTAATTATTCTCAAAAATTAGAAAAAATATAGGGAAATACAAGTAGGGTGGCAAATTACGTCACAATGTTGACATCTCCCGACTAACCTCGACATTATCTAGAGTTCACATAGTACGCGTAATATATATATATATATATATATATATATATATATATATATATATATATATGTAATGACAGCCAAGAAGTACCTGGGTTTTATGAAATATATTCTTAAGGCGGGGTGCTAGTGAGCGCAAGTTTAGTGCATTAATTTTGCAGTTTTTATAGCACAAACATTTTTTGGCCAAAATAAATTAAATATTTCTTCTATAGAATTATAGAGTTTAGTTTTATGCACATGCTAATCTCAACAGTTGTTGAATATCTGTCATGAGCATGGCAGCATTTGGTGACAAACTTTTTAAATAAAGAGAAAAGATTGTCACCAAATGCCGACATGCTCATGACAGATATTCAACAACTGTAGAGATTAGCATGTGCAGAAAACAAAACGCTATGTTTCTATAGAAGAAATATTTGATTTATTTTGGCCAAAAGATGTTTGTGCTATAAAACTGCAAAAATACTGCCCTAAACTCACGCTCACTAGCACTCCACCTTAAGTTGGCCGCTAGGCCTCGCTTTAAATCTTACTGTCATCATGTTTAGAGTGCTCTTTGGAGTTTAGTTTAGAATGAGCGCTAGTCTGTCCAACACCACATTGCGAAAGGGAAATTTCTCATCAAAACGATCAATTTTAACCACGTAATGAAGTTTATGATTACAGTTAAAAATCTCGATGCACTTTGACACAACAATACTGTGCTAATTTGGGAATTGAAATTACATCAAGTAGTAAGAGTACACAACAGTAAACGGTATCACGTGATATAACAGTCAACTCAAGAGTTGTTCACGGTGATGTTGGAAACATTTCTTCGAGAGGAACTGTACATCCTCATTAATATGATTCGTCGTGGTTTCAAAAATATGGAGCAAATTCCCACACATTGTGGTCTCAATTATATGTTCACTGGCAGAATCATTTATTGTTTTTGGGACATCGAATACCTGCCATGTTGATTTGTTATTGTAGTAGCAAATCACTTTTTGCTAGGCTACGTCCAAAGCCATATGTATAGTGCAAGATAAGTTCTAACAATATTATTAGATTGAATCAAATACTTCGAAAGTGAAATCAAGTAATCCCAGACAACATGTCGCACCGTGTTATGACATCTTTGACGTCACGACAGGAGTGTATTTAAGATAAAGGAGATCAACAAAAAAGTGTAGTATTTAATAAATAAAGTCTTACATAAATTCTTCATCGAAACACATATGTATACATCCGTGTTAATTCATCTCTTTCGTATGCTTTAAATTGTTGTTTAATTTAATTTAATTTTTAAAAACTAAATGTTTCTAGCGCAACTTGTACATTGATTACAGTGATTGAATAGGGATGAGAAAGGTATAATTTTGATATAAACCCAAATTTTAATGAAGGAAAATAATTGTAAAACCATTTTAAGTTTCACCCTCACCACAGCTGACTGTGATTAATGCTATAATACCCTCAACATCAGCAATCCAGTTTATTAATAAGGTTACGCCTCAAACCATTCAACCACTGATCTGGGTGGAAGCTCATTAATAAATAACATTTTGTTAAGAAATTTAAACCCATATAAAATGAACTAATGATATTAAATCTGGTCTGCTTTAGCAATGAATGAGATTTCAGGGCTTGAATCCCAGCTGGGAGTAGGAAGTGTGTTTGTTAATAAATTTTATTCCCCACTGGTCCTTCAAAATTTCTTTGAAATTATATTTTCCTCACCCTTACCCCATTATTTTGTTAAATATGAACACCCGGAAGGTTAGTAGAAAAAGATTAAAAAATTAATTATCGCTAATAGCTCTTAACATTGATCAAAGAAAAATAAGAAAATAACATAGCATTGGTGTGATAATCCATCATTGTGCACTCGGGTATTGTGAAACTTCAAATCTACATGTCAACACTATATAGGCCCCAACATCAAACTTGAGTCTTATTGTAAATGAAATATATAAAAATGAAATTTGTTGAGTAATAGTAACAATAGTCTTAATAAACTGTTTTTCACAAAGATGTGTAAATGAAACCAAAGCTTATAACACTATGAATTCTGGTTCTAAGTGTAATTAATGCGCCATAAAGCTTAGCTAGTCCTATTTTAATTCAGTTGGAACTCTTTAGCAGTAATTGCGGTTGAAATATTCCCAACTATAGGTCTATTTTACAAACTAATAATTAATGGTATTACTTTAGTGTGCTAAATATGTAAAGGTCCATTTTAATTTTAAAATTCCCAAAAGAAGTGGTTTTAATATTCATTTATATCGAACACACTTTGGACCCATTGATTGTATCCACAAAATTGATATATATTAATTTAGCTAGACTCAGACCCTAGAACCAATCCCCCGTTCATCAATCCATCACTGTAAAAGGACCGAGCGAAGAGATAGAATAATTATTTTCATAAATGGAATGGGATTTAAAAATATTAAAATGATTCACGATATGTATATTATATAACTACTATTATGAAACGTGTATAAAGCTAGTGTTATAAAAAGTAGAGATGAGTAGATAAAACAGTGTTTCAATGATGGTAGGTATAGTGACCCACTGAACGGTTTGTCCTTGTAGAAAGTACACTCTCTTTTCCCTGAAAAGTAGCAGTCTTATCTTGACATCCTACTAGATGGATGGAAGGGCACTATGGTCCTAGCTTATAAGGTGCAATAAACTGATACCATGCAAGGTAAGCCTACGCTTTTGCAGGGTAAACGAAAGGTAATTAAAGTTATAATTCTCAAAGGTTAGAACATAGATTAAGGAAGGAGAAATATAAGCCTGTGGTCTAAAGAGGATATTTTAATGAACAAATGATAAAGTTGTCTGGGACACCCTGTATATGCGCTATGCTTTGTTAGGAAGGATATGAATACACGGCCCCCTCGGTATAAGTCTTATTGTGTCGTTTTTGGCGAGACAGTGCTTGGCCCGCTAATGTAACGACCGTCATACACACAGCGGCAATACGGGTTTGACAGTGACAGTCATCTGAAATTATGTTTGACTTGAAACATTTACTAATTATGAGACAGCTGCACAAGGGGTGATGTCTTCATGTAGGCCGACAATCAACTAACTTTTTTTTCCATGGTATACACATATAATATATATATATATATATATATATATATATGCAGGGTGTACAAAATATAATTACCGTTGTTTATGGCTATTACACCGAAGCCAGAAGGAATACGTAGATACACCGCATATGGCCGAATGGTCGAAAACTTCACTCTGGCAGTAGACTGAACTGACGATGACGAGGAGACTGGTCTTAGAATCTGAGGCAGATGTATTGGGTCTTGTTTTCCCTAAAGGATCTTTCATCTACTTTACATTAAAATACGAGTACACTTTCTTAAAATTCAACCAACCTCATCCCTAACATATTTGCGTAATAAGTAGCCTATATATTCATATTCATGAACGTATTGCGTAAGAGGGAGGGAAATGCGTCTGAAATAATTGATTATGATTATAATATATATTTATGTGAATGTGTTAAGTTCGTATCTTGTCATCTAATAGTTCTACAGTGTTTTCACTGAGACTCATTTGTTATAATCTATTCATCCTTAGAAGCTATATACTGATATTATTATGTTCTTGGGTCATGATTGTGTAATCGTTGATGAGACTTACTGCATGTAAATATACACACATCATAACCCTAAATACAGTGAAACCTACCTTAAACGGAATCGCAAGGGTCCAAGATATTTATCC
This sequence comes from Timema cristinae, assembly GCA_039000515.1. Classification (NCBI taxonomy): domain Eukaryota; kingdom Metazoa; phylum Arthropoda; class Insecta; order Phasmatodea; family Timematidae; genus Timema; species Timema cristinae. Next base: position 12,229,164 of record JBCFYV010011164.1, on the reverse strand, counting down.
GCTAAAGCCAGGTTTCCGTTTAATGAAGCTGTACTATAAAAATTAAGCCAGGGACATGCACGTAATTAGAGAGAAAAATCATAAAATAGAATACCATACTCATTATTAGACAGTAGTCATTATTCACACTATAAATAATGAATATGGAAACCTTATCCTTAACAGAAAATCATTACTCACTTTGTCTTTAATTTTTCCAGTAGTCAAGCAGGGTTTTCTGCATACACTTTACTCTCTTGGCGGACTAACTTTACACAAACACCTTAGCCAGAGAAATCCCACTAAGCATATAAACATAATTCCGTTGTAGGGCAAATTTCTGCAGTTCCCTTAAACTTTTGACAGTATCTTGATAAATCTTCACGCTACACATTTATTCTTTCAACAAAATTCCACTTACCACTTCTTCTTTTTCTTCTTCTTCTTCCTTTTCCTCCCCCTCTACTACTTTTCAACTTTCTTTAAAATTCTCAACTAAGGCATCGAAATCCATTGTGTCTGTCTCAGTTTTCACGTTATTGTCTATTTTGATGTACTCTTCAGCATTGCAGTTATTGAAAGCAGCTTCATTCATGCAGTTTTGAAAATCCTGCTGGTCATTCTCATTTTAAAAACTAACATTAAATTCATTCATAGAAAATCCTGCTTTTTTGAAACAATTTGTCACATTTTATGGAAACAACTTCTTTATAGCTTGACTTATCCAAATATCGGCATCTAGAACCGAGACGGTCCTTGCAAGCTCAGAGGTGGAGGACGTAGAATTCATTTTGATGAGCAAAGATTGCATTTATTATTTACAATAGTGCACTTTAACATTCTTAATGGTGCTCTGATTCATTGGTTGAGAGGGAACTGTAGTGTTTGAAGGGAACCAAGCAAGTCGCACCGTTGAATGTATATATACTATATATATGCAACGGTCGCACGTTGTAAAATTCAATGTAGGGGTAGCATGATGCGTTATCCAAAAACAACAAAACATGCAGTTTTTTTTCTTTTTCATTCTGCCATTAAAAGCCGTTGACCATTCCTCCATGATCTGTGACGTCATCCACTTCTTCTGGTTGGATCTCCACTCAACGGGAATTTTCCGTATGTCCATGTTTCTGAAGCATCGTGGCTTTGCTGCCTTACTGATAACTAAGGGTTTCTCCATTTCACCTGATATAAGACCACATAGAAAAACAGTCAATCTTTCTTTGTACCATTTTCCTCCCAAACATTTTTCACCTTTCAAACACGGTCATTTAATTGGTAGAGCGTGAAAGAACAGTCAAGTTTCATCACTATTTGCTAAGTTTCCATTTTAATATCCCTCAATCATGGAAGGAAGTTTAGCAAAAAACTTTTCAATGATTTCACTATTTACACCACTCGATTCACCACAAAGTTTGTTAAAAAATATTCGATATATTTTGCGAAAACTCGCCAACTAGCCGTTAGATGTTTTGAATTCATTTTCCCTCAGTTTTTGAGCGACCTTTTTCGCGTATTCCTGCACCATTGGACCCGATACACGGTGATTTTTCTCCCTAGCACCGACAAACCACTCCCAAACTATTTCAATAATGTCTTCGTTTGCAGTTTGCTTTATTGTTATTGTAAATTTACCATTAGCACAGTTTTAGCACAGTTTCAAAAATTCAATTTTCTTCTTTAGAATCTTGTACACTTGAGTTTTACTGACGCTAAACATTTTCATGATCTGCTTAACAGATAATTTATCTATCTCACTCACAAGAATAACTTTTACGCTCGTGTTTAGTTCAAGAACAACTCTTATCTTTGAAGCCATAATGCCAACTGCCAGACTAAGTAAAAATGCAGGACTAGAGTCTATATTGATTAAAATTTCCGGAAGGAACAAACAATTGAATTTCAAAACAGGTAGTGCTGCACCGTTAAAATCCGAATTATAAAGGTAATTGACAAGTCATTAGCACGGAAACTGGGAAGAACAGAGATAACAATCAAGAGGCAATAACATTTAACAATTCTGTAGGCAGGGTTACAAAAAACTAATAAGGAAAAAGCAAATATACCTGACTTAACATTTCAACCCCTAATAATATAAAGAATTGGAGAAAATAAAATTATATGGAATGTATAAGATGCCAACAATTTTACAAACGATGTCCATCGGAACGTTGGAAATTTTCCGTATAAGGGCTTATTTTGAATTCGTTTCCGCGTTAGACAGTTACCCTTTAATCCAAGTAGATTTGCATGTTTTTCTGCCCTAAAGTCATGGGACCGCAAAATATTTCTGTTCAAGACAAGTTTCCGCTTAATAAAGGATCTGTTTAAGGCAGGTTTCACTGTAATTACAACTTGTAGATCCATACAAATAAACTTTACATTGGAAGCAAAAAAGTGTTTTATAAAATTAATTATATGAAAACATTGTTTTAATGTAGCTTCCGTTCTTTTTCTAGTATGAGGAAGTATAATGAATTTATAAATATGTTAGATGTAATAATATCATAATAGTCCATTGGTAGGATACGCAACCACCTGGCACCCTTGTAGGCAAATAAATAATCCACAAATATTGGGGACAATTAATATGTGTATTAAACTGATTAGGATTCAAACCAACTACTTCCGGGTAAGATAATTTGCTTGTAAATGTATGATCGCAAGGATCACAGTCACCCAGATCAAAGATATATATATATATATATATACAACGTGTTTCTAAAACATTGCATCAAACTTTGGCAGACTATTCCTTTGGTGAGAATAAAATAATTCACATCAGCAACCTAGGGTCCATCTTGAATATTAAGGGTGGTATTCACCCCTCAACATAGAGCTAAAAACGAATATTGTGTGAAATATTATGAAAACTGATTAAGGTATTACAGCGAATCTTTGTATAGTACTTATTGAAACCTTGATCATTAATAAACTAAATGTGCTGTTACCGTTACCCACCCCCATCATGTAAATAAGGGGGGTTGTAACACTTTTTTCTGCAATAAAATGGGTCAGAGTAATTATTACTAATTTTGACTTAAGATTACAAAACAAGGATCAAAATTTAACAAAAAAAGGTGCCTTGGAGAAACTGTCTAGCTTTTTCCGTTTTCGAGATAATCACACAAGTTTGAGCTCAGAGACAAGTGTAAATGCCTGCCAGGTAGGCAACCAGAATCGCAGTGTTACTTCGCACTGCAGTCTTTTAACCATTTCTACCGGCACGTGTGACTATGTATCACGTAAATTTGGTAAACAAGGCTGGTTTGTGTGTTATGATGAAGAGACTCAGATAATTTTCCTTCTTCATAAGCTCCGATGTTATCACATTAGTAAGTTATGCTTACACAGTTCACACTTGGGTGGGATTTTAATCATTACACTCACTGGAGTCTTGAAAGCTAAATTATGAAATACTAACCGTAGTTCTTGTATGTTTAAATTCCTAGCTTCAAAAGCAGATTCATAGCAAGTGTTCAAAATAGTGGCCCCTAACGTCATTGCAATAATTGAGGTGGCGTATCAATGACTGGCGTTATCTTTCGAAAACACGTGGTGTCTCTTAACCTTATCACATGCAGAACCTAGCCTGGCTAACAGTTCTTCCTCGGATTCAATGGCTGTCTCGTACACCAAAGCTTTGAAAAAGACCCACACAAAGAAGTCTAACGGATTAAGGTAAGGAGAGCGTGGTGGCTACGCAACAGCTATACTGGTTGCCTACCTGGCAGGAACTAACACTTGTCTTTGAAATCAAACATGCATGATTATCTCGGAAACGGGGAAAGATAGACAGTTTCTCCAAGGCACCTTTTTTTGTTAATTTTTACTTCATGTCTGGTAATCTTAAGTCAAAGTTGGTAATACTTACTCTGTCATATTTTATTGCAGAAAAAAGTGTTACAACCCCCCTTTTTTACATGATGGGGGTGGGTAACGGTTACAGTACATTTAGTTTATTAATGATAAAGGTTTCAATAAGTAGTATACAAATATTCGTTGTAATACCTTAATCATTTTTCATAATATTTCACACAATAGTCGTTTTTAGCTCTATGTTTAGGGGTGAATACCGCCCTTAATATTTAAGATGGACCCTAGGTTGCTGATGTGAATTATTCTATTTTCACCCAAGGAATAGCCTACCAAAGTTTGATGCAATGTTTTAGATACACGTTGTATATATATATATATATATATATATATATATATATATATATATATTGGAGGAGACCTGTTATGACGGGATCACGATAAAAATAACTTTAACTTAACGTAACGTTCACTTAAAGTTAACCTAACTTAAGAAAACAGATGTGTGATCACGATTAACGTAATTTAACATAATAACTCGAGCTTAATATCTGCATTCTAGAGTATGTGTTTGGATCTCTGACTTGTACTACTGTATTTGTGAAGTGTTTACTTGGGCATTAAACAAAACAAAAATTACTAAGCAACCACGTAGACGTCACTCACATAATGATTGGCTAACTAGATCACGTGACAACCTTAAATTAACTTTCACTTGAAATCCCTCTCAGGTCATCTATTACGTTATATGAACTGTAAGTGAACGTTAAGTTAACTGCATCGTGATCGCTTCCATTTAAAAACACTAGGAGTACCTTTACGTTAATTTATGTTGAGGTAACCTTGAATGAATGTTGAGTAGATCGTGATCCAGCATTAGGACCGTGACAACCTGGTGCCGTTAAATATACAATTGGAGGAGACTTGTAGCAGCCATAGCAACCTGGTGCCCTAGTGGGGAGAGTAGTTAAACTCAAACTCAATGCTAGAAGTTGTTTTATTTCATTACCTATTTACCAGTTGATGATCCATGTTCTTCCGCGAAATCTATCTACGTTGGAAAAATAGAACAAGCCGTATTTTCAATAAAAGGGTGTACTGGAAGTGACTTTATCTTTATAAGAATTGGTGCACAGTACACACATTTATGTAGCCTACATATGTGTATACATATATCCACATACTTACGCACACATGTATACGCAAGCATATGTGGCACAATAATTTTACCGTCACGATGTTATTCCTACGTTAACTAGAGACAAAAGTTTATATTGCAAGTGAAGTGTCACGTCATCGAACATGCATTGAAGTACGAGAGATTGTTGTCTAGAGGAGGCGAATGTTCAGTTGGGGGTAATTCCAACTAACATCCGTTGTTGGAGCCGGCTTATTGCTATTCCCTCCATAGGTTTCCCTTTTCTTGTCTCTCATTACTTTCCATCCTTCCTCGCGGTCCAGACCAAATTTGATAGTTAACTATTAGTGCACAATTCTCTGTTGTATACATAATGCTAGATTTTAATGGTCGACACACTTGGATCGGGCTCCTTTGTCTTGGTCATTTTTACCACAGTATATATTTTATAAACTAATCTAAAGCGTTATTGTATTTTGACGGATTATATAGCGAAGCTATTATTTTTGTTGATTGTGGTTACAGCATCATTTATATATCATATATATATATATATATAGCCGTAATTAACAAAAATATAGTTTAGTTATTTAATTCATCATGTTATTCGTACAGTTATAATTGTTCTATTGGCAGCTTAAATCTAACTACAGAGTCTATGGTGACTGCGTTATCTGATAGCTCGTGACTTAATTGATCAAACATTTGTAGATGACAATTTCCACCCGTCCATCACAGACTCTTCATTAGAATATGAATGAGGAATGACGCTAGGTATTAGACAATCCTGGATAGCTAAGTAGTTAGAACATTAGCGAACAAAGCCACGGGTACCAGGTTAGAATCCTAGTTTCTGGTTTTATTTTTCAATTTAAATGATATTAATATATTATATAAATATTAAATTATTTCTTCAAAAGGTTGTACGGATATTCTTAACTCAGCCTTTATCAAGGTTGAACCATGCAGTTTGTTAAGTCATTTCTTGTTTCACAAGAAGATATTATATTCAATGAAATATTTCGAAAATAATAACATTGTTTTTTATATGAATAAAGTCATTGTTAGCCATGAATTATTCTTAGCTGAAATGAGGTAGAGAAGTGGATTACTCAAATATGCTTCTATACCCACCTATATACCTATATACCTGAATACCTACTAAACTATACGCACAATCATCCGCACAAAGCGCTCAACACTGGATATTTTAATATCATAAGCTCAACAATAATCTATTTCTTAAGCTGAGACAATGTATGTTAAGTTGACAGCCCTTCGTGTAAGATGTGTATGGTGATTAAAATACACTACAAATTACACTACTTCTAAATGAGAACCAACCTCATTAGTTATTTCAAACAATAATTTTATCTTCCTACTCGCACTTTGCACCTAGGAATCCCAATTTCACACGTTTGAAATCAAATGCACTGTCTGTTAGGAAGCCTTCAGCTATTGTTAAGATTAATAGACTCAAACTTTTAAATTGAATTTAATTGGAATACTTATCACTCGACTTTTTATTACGCTATGAAGAAGATTTTCCCTTACTTATAACTAAATTCTACAAACATTATCATGTTTTAATGAAATAATTAACTCTCTGACTTTGAGGACGTTATCTACTTAGTGAATTTGAATATATTTTTCTAAATGGGTTGCATATAAATGTCAAAGTATTTGAAGAACAGTAAAACCATATAATAAACAGAAAAGGAGTGCGGAAAATGAGTGGGTATTAGGGCTTTTATTAATTTTCTACTGACATTTCCTCTTTTCCACTGACATAAATAAACACCCACGGTACTATTATCACCTGGACAACATTGTTTATCATTTGAAAATTAACTTTGTTTTTTCCTACTATAGAAATACATAGTGATTCACATAAATTTAATATTCACTCTGAAAGGAATAATCGTATTGGTTACTTTAGGAATATACCAAATAGATTGAATTGTAGAATGTCTAAAATATACACATTAAAAAAAGAACTTAAAATTTATAAATATACTTTGTGAATAATAGGTTCATTTTTATAATAATCATAAAATGTATAGTTTTAGTTTAATGTTTCATCCTTTAATCTCTCAGCACAGATCCTATATCATGAACATGGGAAATCCTATCATGATTTTCCATTACGTCACAGGCAAAAAACGTCGTTAAGGAACTCAAAAGTTTATGGCTGGCAAAAGGTAAGCTTATCATTGAACCCGAACACGAAACACCTCCATACAATCCCAAACCTATTTCAAATCCATTTACATATTATCCTTCCATAGACATCTCAGCCTAGCGAGGTCCTTGTTTCGTCATTCCCGAATCACGTGTGGAATACAACACAATGGGAAAGGTAAACACAGAGAAAAAAATCCTCTGAAGAGAGATAAGATAATAGTTTGAAATTAATAATCTCGGCTCACTACCTACCTTTACACCATCAAACACAAAAAATATACACAAACATAATAAATACATACACATACATATGTCATCCATACATTTGCATACATATTTGAACTCATGCATACACACATATATATATATATATATACATGCTTACATGCACACACATTTACACATGCTTACATGTACACACATTTATACATGTATACACTTACATACATACATACATACATACATACATACATACATACATACATGCATACATTTACATACATACATGCATACACTTACATACATACATACATACATGCATACACTTACATACATACAATACATACATACATACATACATACATACATACATACATACATACATACATACATACATACATACATTTACATACATACATACATACATACATACATACATACATACATACATACAAATACATACATACATACATTACATACATACTATACATACATACATACATGCATACACTTACATACTCATACATACATACATGCATAACTACATTACATACATCATACATACATACATACATACATACATACATACATACATACATACATACATACATACATACATACATACATACATACATAACATACATACATACATACATACATACATACATACATACATACATACATACATACATACATACATACAATACATACATACATACATACATACATACTACTACATACATACATTACATACATACATACATACTACATACATACATACATACATACATACATAATACATACTTAATAAAAATACATATACATATTATTTAATAAAATACATATAATTGTATTATAACACATAATATTGTATATATAACACTTAATATGTCTTACACCACATTTAACTTCTATTCAATGTTACACCATAAACTATTAAAACACTTCTTTTAATAACCATTTTCCAGGGGTATGTGGGAAAAACCATCGGCTGTACATGCAATGTGACTTTGTTCCTTGTTAATATGGAATATTTGTGTGCTTCACTGCAAGGAGAATGATGTGGATCATGAAAGAACAAAGGGAATCGTGGAGTTATGGAATGGTGATTATTTCAGGGATACTCTTTTAGAACAAATTGTTCTACCTTTCCTACGGGAGCCAACAAACACTCTCGACCCAGAAAACGTCTGTTTTCTCTATGACAAAGCACGTGCTTTAAGGCGAATGCAAAGCAAAAGCTCTTTCAAGAGAGCAGTGCTGATTTTTTTTTTCTGATTGCTGAATGTGCAGGTGCGTCCTCAGATTTAAACGTTACAAAATTTTGGAGCGAATCTAAATGATGTTGTTGAGTCACAGATGACACAAGAGTGAAATGCCAATATATATTCCCAAACAACTTTGCGAACGCACCTTACCAATGTCTTACACACGACGGAAGAAGATACAAATATTTTCTGAGATTCTTCTACACTCGTATCCTAAAAGACTGCTTGCTGTTCGCAACTCTAAAGGTGGACACACCAAACACTAATATATAATAATATGTAGAAATGATTACTAAACATTGTTACACTAACCATATAACAAAGTGTGCATTTATTTTTCTCACAGACCATTGTAAAATGTCTACGTGGCATTCTGTATATACACACACAATACTGCTATTTTAAACTAACTCAAAACCTTATAATAATATTATATTTTAACACGTAATTAAACGTGTATTCACTAAAAAGTAAGTATGTATTGAAATGATAGCCTACGACTACAGTTTTCCATACTAAAAACAACTTAGCACCACTTCTTACAACCCATTCGGCTTATAAGCTAACACCAAAAATAAGAGCTAACGACTACAGTGTTCTGATACTAATAGTTCACGATTACATTTTAACGTTGCATGTCTGAAATATGCCACAAAGAGCTGCAATTTTTTTTTATATTACTACTTTAATCTTAATTCCAGTTTGTGTTGCCTTCATGTTAGCCGAGTTATCGTAAGAATAAAGATGAGAAGGATGTGAAATAACTGTACCAGCATTTTTCCTGAAGAGATGCTGAGGCCACTGATGGTTAAACAAATCCCTGTGTTTCGTCCGGCAATCAAAACACGGTCTCTTGGTTCAAAGTCAACTTTAGTAATGGCGATATGCCTTACATTATTTTATAAAATTAAATTAGTAATTATTATGTATTTAATTATTTGGAGGACGTATTCAAGGATAGGGGATTGTGGAGAAACTTAGTATGGATGGATTAATTACGAAGTTGTGTTTGAAGCTATATGCCCAGTTTCTAGTCTACCCCGTAATTAGGTATGTATATTTGTAATTAAAATATACATCTAACATTTGTAACGTTTCTAGCAAAATTGGTTCAGTTTGATCGCTTTGAATAAAATATTTGATTAAATGGTTTATATCTCTACAGTGCAAACAAGGTCAATATTATAGGTTTTTTGAAAATATAATCCTATATTGTCATATATAGATTTGTCCTTTATACAAAATAGCTGATTATTATCCTATGATAACACTACAATATTCTTTATTTAAAACTGCTTTCAAAAAACTAATATAAATTGAGTTATAATATATTAAAAATAACATTCTAAGGAACTCATAAATTAGTGATATAGCAAATTTTCATCCAACTGCGAGGAAAGCTATATGATTGCTAAACATTTTTTTAAATATTTAGTTTTTATACACAAAATTCACTCTATTATAAGGTACTGCACACCTCGAACCTAACAAAATATTTTGGTTTAGTAATTAATATACTCTTGTTTTCATTTATTTAGATTTCAAAAGAATTTTGGTGGACAAAATAATGTTATTATGAGAATAGTCTGTAATGTCCCTTATGTCACAGCCCCTTTAAATCACAATGGAGCAGCAGTGCCACCGGTGGCGGCCCCTGGAACCTAGGCAATCTGACCAACATAGCTGGATGAGAGGGTTGCGTTGGGTGTGGTGGAAAAGGTCTAAAGGGGGTTGCGAAGGGAGAGGTGGGGGGTTAGATGAGTCGGGTGGCTAATGAAAACAACGGACATCACTACGGTGGGGTAATCTTTGGATGCAGCCCAGCGCCCTTTGTGCTTACCTAACCTACATTCTCCTTTAGCCCCAAATGGCCAACCTTTCCACTACAAACTGCCTCTTGAGCCATCTCTTTCATAGTTAAAAATTGTCATAAATAATAACTGTATTTTTAATAGCACTAGAACCATCAACTATTAATAACTATCATTCTATCTTAAAACTCTTGGTTTGAAATAAATGTGTCAACTTACAAACTAATGTCTCCTAAATTGCCAATTACACAATCAAATATTTTGTACTTACAAATTAATCTCACAACGAATCATTGCCAAAAAAACGCTGAAATATAGGAATTCAAACAAATAAAATTGGAAATAAAATAAAATAATTGTTTTTAGTTTTTTTCTCTTTGGAGTAGACATAAATGATGCAATGATGGTCTTTGTGCATTTGAAGCAAATCAAATCTATATATTGGTTTGCAATCATAACTTAAAATGTTTATTAAATTATTTTGATCAACTAAACAGAAGTCATGGATAGCTGGAATTTTATTTTGTTGTAATAATATTTGATTTATTGGTGAATTATAGGACGAAGTTACTGCATTATAACTTTCTAAAATACGTAAAACAATATATACAATATACTCGTAGTAGTTTTGGTAAACTAGCTAATTACAGATATAGTGTGTTGAGAGATAAATTTTTACTGTGCAACGTTCCTTAAAGTTTATTTTAATTTACAATAGAATATACATAAATATAATATATAGAAGCTCAAAACATATTAAAATTGCTTTTAAACAATCGTTAAAACAAATTTTTTTTATCACAGTCTCTCCATTAGTTCCGTCTATACGCGTATTCATATATTACATTAGTTGAATAGGGAGGAAAAGTTGGATGTATACTTATAATTGCCTGGAAGGAGAGTGTAAAAACTATAAACGGATAACCACCCTCAGTACAACCAACTGGGAATCGAACAAATATATTATCGTCATCTACAATTCAGTCTATAGTGAAAGTGATGTTTTAGAGCTTAGACCAATTTTCCATTGAGTGGGTATTGCTAGAACATAATTTTATTTTCAGTGCCATATTATTTGCGTGAGAAAGGTAATACAATCTTGTAACAAATAAGTTTCATGCAAGTAATGGTACAGTACGTGCTAAACTTATTTTTTTCAAGTACAAATTTACAAAATTATGTGTATAATAAATGTAAAATTGGCACAGCCATGTCAAATATGAATAATAGTGTTATTAAAATAGTAATAGTGTTGATTAAAATAAGTTTTTATAATGTGTTTGTGATAAGACTTAAAAAAAACCAACTAAAGTCTATATTGCTCTTACAATATTCTACATAACCTTTGAGTGGTAGGTAGTTTATTAAAATATTAAATTTCAGTAAATATTGTAGAGAAAAGTCTACTCGTTATTAATGTATGATGCAAATATGTACATTACACTACGTTTGTTAACATTTGTGTGTAGATGAATATATGTATGTAAATGAGTGTATGTATAAGGTCTGAGTAATTATGTGTTGAAACCCTCTTTTAGTTTTGTGATGTTCATGAAGCCCTTTTAATCACTTAGTTACGTATATTCTACAGGTTTCTGTTATGTTACAATAATTAGAGATGTTACTAATAAAGAACAATTTCCTATACCATATCATTTAACATTTATCACTTGGCTACAACTGAAAGACTTTTAGCCATTTAAAGTCTACAGGTTTATGTTACGTAACAATCCGAGGTGATTTAAATCACGAACAGTCTCCGATACTATTCTTTCGTATCATGTGCACACAAGCACTATGATGTTCGACTCACAAAAAGAAAGTGATTGGAGTTGAACTGTGGTCCCACCCGCGTGGAAGCCAGAGAGGAAGACCTCGTGACCTGCCCTGTAGCGCCACTAACGGCGGACTCAAGAGTTCAAGATCGCGCGGTGATGGTACACTGACGTCATACTCTATTATCACCCCAATAAACAAAAGTGAGCAACACAAAAAACTCTTGTTTGTTATATAGGACAATACATAGAAGATAACATAGTAAACGTTGTGTGTTTTATGGCAAACCAAAATAAACATAAGAATAAATACATTTTAAAAATGTACATATATATATATATATATATATATATATATATATATATATATATATATATATATATATATATATAGAGAGAGAGAGAGAGAGAGAGAGAGAAATAAAGGCAAGATCTTAAATGGACGCGAGTAGGCCTACTCTGTGACTATTCAATAAATATTAAAATACTAATACATAACATATTAATTTGTATAGTGTTTTGTCAAAATTACAATTAGTTATCTAAAAATAATTATGCCAACGATAGGCCTATTAACATACATACATATAAAGATAGGAAAGTGTTATTTAATATCTGTTATACCTGATATAAACAATATATTAGCCTTATACAGTATGTTTTTACATATATATTTATATAATATATATAAAATTATATCTCAACACTTGCAGCAAACTAGATTGCCGATGACGGGGAGATGGAGGTTCGAATCCCGGTTAGGCATACTGAGAGTGTTTTTGTTTCCAAAACTGCTTTCCACTCTACCAGCACGCAAATTCGGGTACACGTCCTTTAAATTTAACCCACCTAGTCCATAAAACCGCTATCGTAATTAGAATATATTCTAAACGGGCAGTAAGACGTGGTTCTAAAAAAAACTGCATTCATAATATTTAAATTAAATTATTTTTAACAAGGAATAAGATGTTTAATTTTCTTATTAATGAGTCTTATTTTTTAATATTTAGTGATATTCTGTGCCGAGGGAATTCTCATTGCTAAGCCACACTGCAGAGCTTTGTGACGTCACAACGATCCAAGTGATGTAATACTGTCAACCCTCTCACCCCTTCCTGCAGTCTCGGGCCGAGGGCGCTAATAGAGCAACGGAGATGTGACACGATCATCAATCATGTAACAATCTTGCCACGTTAGCCGCGCTAACCCTATATTACTAGTGCTCTGTAATAATAGATGACGTGTGCTACAACAACTGGTCGAGCATTGGACAGGCTGTACTGACATTCTAGAAGGAAACGTATCCAACTATTTAGCAGGTCACACATAATTATCATACAACACGCTTCGGTGGCCGAGTGGTCTAATGCGCTACTCTCGCTGTAAACAAGATTGCCAATGGCGGGAGATTGAGGTTTTAATCTAGGTCGGGTTTTAACAAAATGGTTTTCTGCTCTCCCTACACGTAAATGCGGGTACACTTGCTATAAGTTTAGCCTTCCTAATTCCTAAAACCATTAGGGTAATTATTACATGAGTGTAAAGCCTGAAAGAGTAGTAAGACGTGGTGTTAAGAAAAAATTACCTTCCTTAGGCCTTGATGTGAACTTGCAATTTCATTAGTAGTTTGATTATGATTATTATTAATTAGTGCTATCTATCGTTCATTTTCAATTTAAAAGTTTGAGTAAGATATTTCATCACTGTAAAAGGGAGAATCTAAATTGCACCTGCACCGGAACTAGAAGACCCCTATGCACGTAGACTGTCGTGCTTATATTGTCTTAGTTTGCCTTTGAAGGAGAGGTTGAAGCTCAAATCTTGAATCGGTATATTAAGAGTGAATATTTAATAAAATACTTCTTCTTTCCTCCAAAAGTAAAAGGGTGCATATTTTATCTTAATTATACCTTGCTCATTTCCACATCATTAGCAGTTCCACCTTTGTAAGCGAGAAGTTTCTGCACAGACGTTCAGCTCTAACGCAATATTTAATTTTACGTCGCGTTATTTCAAAATGTAGCTCACGCCAAAATGAACTCAAAAGATTCCCTAATCAAACAATAGTTTAAGTTTAAGTAATAGAAACAAATGTGTTAAATGTGACAATAGCTAATTTTAAAATAATTTTAATTTTTAAAGCATATTTGTGAAGCAATATTAGGCTTGATAAAAAATATGGGCTATAGATCTAGTCTTTCAAAATATATAGTAATTTGTTGGTAGGCTCACAAGATAAAATTTAAATATATTTGAAAACTAGCAGCGAGCTTTACTCTTTACATTAAGAAAAGAATTTTCGTAAATTTACTTATTTGATTTCTTATTGACATTTCAAAGGGTAGTTTTAGGTGAATGGTGATTGGAAGATTTAATCTTAGATAAAATAAAGAAAGGTTATCAGAGAACAAAACAATTATAACATTTTAAGCCGTGTGGCCTTATGGAGATTGATATTTTATAGCTGACAGACTTTAAACTAGAATTGTTTCCCTGCTACCTCTTAGTATCCGTTCTGAAAATACTCGTACATTATTTACGGTAATAGAATAGAGTTTCGGAAAATATAATGTTAGAGTAAATTTATGTACATTGGAGTGTAAGGTTAGTGAAAAACAATGAAAATAAAAGCCTTATTTAACTCGACTAGGATTCGAACCCAAATACCCCTGTCACCAGCAATATAGTCTTGCAAAGGGACAGAACTATGGAGCATTAAGCTACTGATGCAGGTCACTATCATATTTAAAATTTGTATATCCCAGACGGGTAGTAAGACGTGATAAGTAAAAATTACTCCCTATAAGTATATTATTGTATATGGCGGGAATCGAAACTGGGACTCATCATGCTCATTTATAGATCTGAGACTGATTAAACATTCGATATTCTCAATGCAGTGCTTCCTTTTCAAAGTTTTGGCGATGCAGGTCCTGCAAATGTAAGTTACGAAACGAACAAAGGGACCAGCGAACCTCTGAATTTAGGGGCGTTGAAAGTGAATGGAAGAAGGGGGAGATAAGATTGAAAACTAAGCAGAATAACAATAGTTTCTGAAAAATTCCATATTTTTAATACATAGGCTATATAAGATTTAAATGTATTAATTAAATTAAATGTTAAAAACAAATATCATATAAGGACATTGAATTAATAAGTTATAGTATAATTAGTTCTTACAACCTGAACTTCTTAATTTTTTATAAGTATTGATAAGATTTGTTGAATTGAGGTTAGTGGAAATTTTATTTTATTTCTGTCATTTGTCTACCAAGAAGAAAAATAACCAGAGTTAGGATATTTTATTATTCAAACTTTTGCATTTTGAAACTTTGTATTATAGGTGATCATCATTCTTTATATAAATTTTATTAGTAAACTTTTTGAGATCCTGCGGACCCACTTGTTAGGCAACCACGGACTACCATTGTCCCAAAGACCAAACTTTGAAAAACACTGCCGTAAATAATGTCGCAATAACAGTCCATAATACGTTAAACTCTTACTACTCAATAAATACAATGACGTGAACTACCCATGGTTTATGGAAGGATTACACTTGTTTTTTACATGAGATCCATATAGTTTAATAAAGCAAGGTGTACTCCTATAGGGTAAAATTTAATAAATTATGGTCAGACAATGAGGTGATTGTTTGGTTTTTTATTCGTTTGATCTCACATTATCCAAATATATAGTGTATATCAACATTACATACATACATATATACATACATACATATATATATACATACATACATACATACATACATACATACATACATACATATACACATACATACATACTTACATACATACATACATACGTACATACATACAGACATACATACATACAAACATACAAACATACATACATACATACATACATACATACATACATACATACATACATACATACATACATACATACATACATACATACTATACATACATACATACATACATACATACATACATACATACATACATACATACATACGTACATACGATACATACATACATACATACATACATACATACATACATACTACATACATACATACATACGTACATACATACATACATTTCAGGTCAATCCAATATAGTATAAAATATGTTCCTATAAAATTTGATATATTATCTTTAAATCTTAAAATATATGACTTAGCAATTATTTTAACAAGTTACATAAAAATAATTTAAATATAGTATTCTAATACAAAACAAAAAATTATGTATTAATTTTATTACATGACAATATTTTACAATCCTAATTTCTGATTTACTAATTCCTTATAGACTCATTTTAACTAATTCCTCAAAGAATTTAACAGTGTAGTCGTACGCATCACTGGCTACCATTCAGACTAAGGTGTCAGTCTCATCTTCTCCTGGTTTTCAATCTTTAAGTCATTGTATTAATAAAGGAAGGTTAAAATTTGATGTTTTTTCCTAAATTTGTTAGAACTTATTCACTATACAAATACGAGTAATATATACATTCTATATTTCTTCCTAAGCCGTTTCTCTCTCTCTCTCTCTCCATGTTGATTTGAGTAGGCATATGAATACTCCAAATCTTCATCTTCATCATTAACAAATACCGAATATTATATACATGCGGAATGCGTGGATGGTTGGTAAGTTATGGAGCACTAAAAGAACCAAAACAATGTAGTATTTTATATAAAACACAAACATCTATTATAAATCCCCTTTTTACCTTTATTATCACTTTTCTCTGTGTTTAGGTTGTGTAGTAGTTCTAAATTCCTAACATGTTGAGACAATTTCCTGTAACATAATTATTTAATGTGCCAAATAAAACTAAGTAATCTTTCAACACTACTAACTTCACTTAATGAAAACCAATAGTAGAACATTCATATTATATGTTTATAAGTTTTATCAATAAATACCATACTATATCTTGTTAGAAAAAACTAAATTATTAGCTAATTCTAAAAGCCTGAATATATATATTATGAATCAATTATAATTTTACAAATTGTAAAAAAACTAGATAAAACATTATAATAATGAAAATACACCTTTAGTTCTTCGAAAATGTTGCAGCAAATACCTCAGTGAATAATATATCAAAAAAACTATCGTATGTGATCCATCGATGAAATAATGGACTTCATATGATTCAATCTATTGCTGTGACATCATAATGAATAGTTATCATGTATAAACTGAACTTTACTTTTAATATGTTAGATATATAGTATATTTGTATATTTACGTTATTGATTTGTTTTTCATTTTATATATAAGGCCAAAATTAAATATGGGCCTACATCAATTATTTATTTAATGTTTATTAAATTGAATCCTTCAAATATGCGTAAAAATTAACGAACTTAAGTTTTTTTGCTAATAATAGCATTGGTAAAACAATACATTTTTTTTAAATTCATTTCTTTAAATTTGCATTTTAATTTATTTTTTGTATGTTTTTTACACGTCTATAGACAAAATAACCAGTCGTGTAGAAATAAAAGTGATGTAAAAAATATTTAAATAGAAAAGTTAAATGTTACTAAATATATTTTATAGTCTGTCTCCATAATCATAAAAAGTAATTGTATATATTTTTGCTTTTTTATGATTATTTATATATAGGATATGAATATAGTCCATAATTTTAAATCAATCAATAACGTATCTGTTGTGAGCTAAGGTTCTCACGTTCAATTCCTGCAGGGCCAAAAAATATCATTGATGGTATGTGGGTTCCCCCTTTAAAAGTGATAAATTAACGTCTGGGGACAGAATAATGTTTTCCAGATAGATTTCATTTAGTTTACAGTTCGTGTGCTTATTTTAATCATTCTTTCAGAAAGAGAACGTTAAATGCCTAAAGATAAATGATAATTATATACATATATATAGACGTGGGTGTGTTTAAAAAAAAGCTTAAAATAACCAAACCAAATCTATTTTACTAACGACTGGTTTATATCAAATGTGATTAAAGTCCAGTCAAGAGTTGTTGTATTTTTCCCCTGAATTCTAACAGACCATACCTTTTTGGCAAATTATAATTTTTTAGTGACAACATATATCTAATTTTTTATCTCAATCTTCCTGTAGCTATGTTGGAGCGTTCAACGTGTACCTCTCAGTAAAGAAACGTCTAGAATAAAAGGCGAAAGAAGAATACAATTAACTACACTTCAGTTAAACAAAAACAATTACGCCCGACAAAGTAGAAGAAAGAAAATAAGAGATAATTAATTGCATTAAAACAGAAAAGTGACAAATATCCGTGCAGCAGTAGAGGTATCCAGAAAACTTAAGGGTTCAGTTCAAAGCCTTGTCTAAATTACATTTAAATATATTATGTAAATTATTTCTTTCACTCCAAGGAATATTAATGGAATTATCATAAGGAAGATATGATGTTGGATATGTATAGAAAATGCACCCATATTAGCTTGTATAAAAAACGATTTATCTGTCAACGAAATAATTATAAAAAAACTTAGAACTTTCTCCGAAGGGTGTTATTTTGTATTTCACGCTAAGTCTATTAATTTTTTTTAGCACCATGTCTTACTCTTTATTGAGGATATAATCATATGTGGGCCTACTAATTGCGCTAATGAATAAGGGATGAAGAATTATTATTATTATTAGCACCGCGTCTTACTACCCGTTCGGGTTATACGCACTTACGCTCATGTGTAATGGGAGGATGATTTGAGATAAATGGAGGATCCTACAGTTTAACGTGGGATCCGAACCACGGTGGAGGCCTGGCATTCCACACATTCACAAGTTTGATTAATACACGTCTTGTCAGAAGTGATAGGAAGGGTTTGGTAGTCAGATAAATCTGTGCCGGGACCGAGGATTGAACTCCGGCCGCCAGCATAGAAGTCTGACACCTTACCCCTAGACCACCAGGTCACATGGGATGAAGGGAAGTTTGAGCTTAGAGGAGGTGTACCCAAATTTGAGTTGTGGGAATGTGAAAAACCACCCTCAATACACCCAACCGGCATTCAAGCCCCTATCTCCCTCTTATCGGAAGTCTAGTTTATTGATAGTGATACCTTAGACCATGCGACCACCGAAGCGTGTTTGTTCTTTATTGTTTTTATATTTTCTATAAAAGTAGGTGGCGTGATTTGTGCCCATAGCTCTATCAGGTTATTGGGCTGTATAGAAAAAAAATGCACTGAAATACATACAGTAGCCCCATGGCTTCTTTGGTGCTGACTGACAGCTCACAGCTGACTTCTAACAGTCAACATTTAGGTATATACCTAAATTCTGACTGTCAGAAGTGACAGCTGCTAAACACATGTTTTTGCAGATCATATGTTTCGGCGTAGGATACATAATTTGTCTGGTAACTTCTCAAAGTTTTTGAAGTTAGCTGTTAGCTGTCAGTCAGCACCAAAGAAGCCATGGGGCTACTGTACCATTATAGAGATGTAGACTCACTTTGCTCGTTGGGGGACACGACCTAAGCCCAGTGAGTTTTATTTGCAATTGGATGTAAACTAAAGTAATTCCAGAACTGTTTTTTGATAGGTCTTACCGTTTAGCCACAAGAAACCTCCAAAGAAAGGTCCACACCAACTTTAAAGTTGCATCTGCCATTTTGAATTTTTTTCGGGGGTTAATTTTTTTTTTTAACCTTTTGGAATTTTAACGTCAGTTACAGGATAGAAGCTATAAGTTTGCCAAATTTCAAGTTTCTATCTCATCTGGAAGTGGGTAAACATTAATATCCGTGAGTGAGTGAGCCGTTGGCTTTATAGTAGTATAATTGAGGCCAAAAGTTTACCATGTGATTTTTCTCCTAGCCCAACTCTGCTCAATAATTTGGTGTTATTATAAGGAAAAAGCTTTACTTTAGGCTTTAACCCTCCACTTTCCATCAGGATTTTATCATATACAAAAAAACTACATTGCATCAGTCAGCAAGCGTGCTGTACCCCCCCAAGAGGCCGCCACATGTTGGGAAATATTGTGCCAACATTTGTCTATAGCGGTGTCATCTGGTAGGCAAAAATAACCTTCCATTAATTAATTTCAGTTTTATAAGCAGGAGCGGCTACTGTTTTCATTCAAATAACTCCTTATTGTCCCCACGTGTCTGAATTCACCCGTTTCAGAACCACTGATTCACATAAAAATCTGCATGCATCTATGATCGAACCCCGGACCTCTGGTCCGTAGCAATGAGCTCTGACCACTATACCACAAAAGAGGTTGAACTTTTCTTATACGAAAAAACATCAATGAATTCTAATAAAATTCATAGCTATCCACAAATTCCTAGCTTAAACTGACTTAAAAGTCATATTTAAGACATATGAATTATATAAAATCCCCTCAACAATGATCAACACAACCACAAAGCAAAGCGAACAAATGATCAGTAGTGCCATTAGATTTCTATAGATGATCAAGGTCTAAGCACAGTCATAAGCTAAATGACGAGTAGTAGTATACATTGTTACACGTTGCTACACCATTGTTATACGCATATTGTAACAAAGAGAATTACAGTTCAACAAAGCGCAATAATGAAATAATTGACTCTGTTACACAAACATAATAGAAATGAGTATAATGATTCTCTAAGATATGTTACTTAAGGTGTATTATATTAATAGTTTTGTCGTTGCTTGGTAAGCGTTAGTTTACCTTTGATAGTTGCAATGCTTTAAGAGCTTTTGTGTTTTTGAGCTAATTTTTCTAAGTTTATTTTAATATTATGATATCGGAAGCTTGTGTTTATAGGGTCGGAAAATATGGCTTATGGTAGTAATTATATCAGAAAATATTTAAAACTCAAATTCTTAGTTACACGGTTTTTTACCAGGAAATTTTAAAATCCCTAGCTCATCCAAATCGTAATCAATTAGTAAATGTTTCTGTTATATTGATTTTTCAAATTTTATTTTTTTCTCATAATATGTAATGTTGGTTAGATTCCATAACAAATTACAATTATTTTGATTATCAAATAAATGGACAGACACACTTAGAAAGACATGCAGATACCACATGGATTAATATATTTATATATATATATATATATAGGCCTATATTATAAACTAAGATATCAGAGATAAAGGAAAACTATAAACAAATAATAGAGTAGCTTATATTTAATGAGAATGCTAACAATTACAACCCAATCAAATTATAGCAAGATTTCTAGGCAATTTATTCTAAAGTCTTGGAAGAACACTTACTAAGTACTGATTAATTTCCTAAGATAAAAATGCTTTAAATTCAATTCTGGACCAAAAAGACACAAACGTCTTGTATACTAGATGTAAATCAAATATCAGCACTTAGTATCAAGCATATGAAGAATAGAAAATATTCAATATAATTTAATCCTTCCTATTTTTATTTATAGAATCATGTTAACTATAAACCAACAAAAATGCTTTTACAAATTCTCAAGAAAAGTTTGAAAAGCATATAAGAAATGTTGGAAGGAAAGTAAGGATTAGTTTTTGACGTCATGGACGGTCTTTTTTCCACTCCCTAAAGTCTACCAACAGACCAGGGTGGAAAAAGAAATGTTGCAGCCATCCATCTTGTATGGCTGTCAGTGTCGAGATCAGCTGGCAATCTTTCTCATACAGAAGATAGCGGGGCCGGCCCGCACTGGTGGTCAATAGTACGGACATTTTAAGGGATGATGCTGGTTAGGAGAGGCAAGAGGGGTTGTAAGTCTTAACAGCAGTTAAGTCTGCGAGTAAAAAGTTGAGTTTTCACATCGTCTCAAATCCTTCTCTTATCAATGTGTACATTCATCAATGATTTATGAAATTTGTTGTAATGTCCCTACAGACACGTTTATCCATTAGATGTTTTTGCTTCATATTAATTATTGAGTTTACATTTAATGACTCACAGATATTCTATTGATGCTTATTTATGTGTAAGTGTATTTTTATTTTATCTTTAAAAGTTTTTAGATAATATTTATTACACAATTATATTTTAACTGTATTATAATAAGGCTTGAGTTATAAATTGTCTCAATAAACCGTGCCTAGCCATAAGATTAGACCTACATCGGGGGGTATTTGAATTGGAAGTAAAGCTAAGTTAGTCTTGATTGCATGTAACAGGAGAAGATAGATATCTTATACTCTCCCTCCAAAAATACACGAGCAAATTTCCTCTAAATTCATCATTCTTAAGCCATTAATAATAATTAGTTTGCTGATAGCCTGGACAGCTTGTAATATGTGGGACAAAATAAATTTAAAATAGCTTTCTATACTATTTATCATTAAGTATCTGGTACAATTTACAAGCAATGTTATAAAATAGTTAATAGTTCAATTACTTTATTTGCTTCTCTTAAACTAAGTGGTAAATTAACTTCCAGTTTTAACTGCACTACAAATCAGAAATAAATTATGTAAAAATGAGCAAGTTTAGACTTATTGGAAAATTAAAGAAAATAAACAGGCCTTTAAAACTATATTTTAAAGTAATAACTACTTCAAAAACACCAGTGTATTTTAAAATTATAGATTTATCAAAACATATTATCTTTATTTAGGCATCTTTAGCAGAAGTTTCATGGACAACAAGACTTTTATATTGCATGCAAACATGGAGATAATAATCCAGTTTGACTTTCTTAGGGTAATTTCTCTACAATACAATAGATTCATCAAAAGAAACGATTAAAGTAGCTTTTCAAATGAATTCCATTAGATGCTTTCTGTTACTCTTGTCCCTTAATTGTCCCCATTCTTTCATTCTGATGGTGTCTCTTTTCAGCTCCCTTACTTGGGGAAAACGTAACATTGATTGCAACAAAAAAAAAGAGATAGAAAAGCTGATGGGTTTAGAAGTCCCGCTTGGACGCGTTCCATGTTGTACGGGCGTACCAACTTACAGCTCGCCAAATTCCCTTCTCCGACTTTTTCTAGCCATTAGCTACAAAGTAAAGTTGAAATCCAATTCTCTAGGGAGGGATGCCTGAAAATGGAAAAGGGAGTATAATTTACAAAATGTTCTTTAGAAATTGCACGGAAGAAACCTAACACGTCAAGTGATGATCCGTTTCACGTTCTTTCATTGTGTGTTCGTTTGTATTCGTGTGTGTTCGCGTAGCCGAGTTAAGTAGCCCAATCAAGATTTTAAAGAAAAAAATGAATTTGTATAATGTATGTTTAAAGACACAAAAAATTTCAACAATAAAATATAAAATTTATTTGACTCGGAAATGTTTTTCATCAGAAAATCCTCTTTATATTGAAGGTAGCTTACATACACATATCAAAATTTTTATTAAATTAATGGATAATCCTTTAGAAAAATTGGTAAATAAGGCATATAAACTATGTAACTGTTTTATCAACATTATACAAGGCTAAGGAATTATCAAATTACCTTAACCATTAATAAATGGATGGAAGAACCAAATATCGCAGAGTATACTACAATATTGAGTAAAATTTGTTCAAGAACTTTTCATGTTATTCACTAGCTATGAACTGACCACTGACCACATTAACAGTTTACATCTATGAGTCGTGGTAGTACATCGTGTTCTATCACCTAACGACTTCCATGAATATGGTACGTAAAATCGAGTACCGAAACATGTCGGCTAACTAAGGTTAAAGTGATCTCCATCATATACTGGAACACTAAAAGGAGTAACGAGAGCAAAAATCTCAGATAAGACGTAGATAGTTATTTTAAAAAATAGGGTTAAAATATTTTAAGAAAGTAATTTGGACACTGAACTTTTAAAATCAAAGCAATCGCCCAATTTTGGACCAATATATTTTAATGTGTTATTTTAATATGTTTATTTTCACTTTCGTTAAAAACTAGTGTGTCATTTAATTGGATATTATGTCATGTTTGTTAGTTTGACCAATTTTACTCATACTATATCAAATATAGTTAAGGTAAATAATTTAAATATCAAAGTGTGTTAAAGGAAAAACAGGCAAAATTGAGTATAAAGAATTGGTAAAATGTTAATCATAACGATATTTATCTTTAAGGTTGGATCCATAATTTAAATTTACTTGGACTCATCCTTTTGTGAATTAATAACGACAATATCTAAGTCTTGGTTTTATTAAAATATAGTAAGACAAATTTAAAAAATAACGTCAGTGCTAAATTCCATGGTTAATTTCTAATTTTTAAATTACTGTAAAGAAATTTAAATTAATTATTCTTATATTTATTTATTAATGTACTGAATTAGTTAGTAAGAAGCCAATTCCCGTATATTTAACTCCCATTTGTGTTTATATGTATAAAATCACACATACACATACATATATATATATGCACAAATGGATCTAAGATGCGGTGATCTGCTTCGGTGGAAACATGGTCTAACGCAATACTAAAGTGATGTATTATATTTTCTAAGACTGGGATATCGGGGCTCGAATCTCAGTGAAGTGTCCTGATGATAATTTTTCAAAATGGTTTTACACTATTCTTCACGTAAATGTGGGCACACTTCCTTTAAATATAACCTTCCTAATGTTTAAAATCATCAGTGTAATTAGTACATAAGTGTATAACCCGAATGGGTAGTAGGACGAGATGATAAAAGAAGATTTGGTGAAATTAATTATATAAAAAAAAGAGGATTAATTCCATTCTTAGAAATACTTAGAACGTGTTTAGAATTTTTTTTGTTGTAAAAATTACAAATTTAACAAAGCTGATTTTCTAAAATTTGATGAATTTTTCTTTAGGATGATGTATATATATATTCACTAAGTGAATAATGCATCTAAACTATATAATTAAAAAATAATTTGGTTAACCAAGCCTTGGTTGATAAAATAAACAAAATGAGTACAACTGATATTTTACTTACTAAACCTAGTCCATCAATCTTTATTTAACGAACATTAATTTAAATATATTAATAGGTTTATTCGAGCTATTTACATACAGTACGCCACCATCAAGTAACACTGTCTCTTTTTTATGTTCATGATAAATAAATGGAATAGTGCACTACTCAGTCATTCTTGATATATACTTAAGAAGTGTGATACTTACTCAAAACTCGTAAGAATTGTGGAAATAAATAGTAATCATTGTTGAAATATCACTCCACCAAAAATTATAAATTAAATAATGTACTTTGTTATTACTATTTAGCACCCTTCTTACTACCCGTTCGGGTTATACGCTTTAAATAATAATTACGCTAATGGACTAGGAATTGGGAAGGTTGAATTAGAGGAAGTGAACCCGCATTTGCGGGTAAGGGAGAGTGGAAAACCATTTGGGAAAACCATTCCCAGTTCACCCGACGAGATTCGAACCTCGATCTCCCCGTCCTCAGCAGTCAAGCTAAACACGACTAGCGAGTTACCCAACTACGCCACGAGGCGGGTTGCTTGTTAATCATTGAGGAAGGGGGGAACATATCTATTCACGAAAGAACATAACAATTCCTTCCTTAGACCTAAATTTAAAAATACATTTTCCAATAGCCCTGAAATTGTGGTTTTTTACTATCCGTTTCTGTGGCCACATGGTCTTAGGCACAGTCTCGCAAGCGACTAGACTTCCAAGGAGGGCGATATTGGAGTTGAATCCCTGTCGCGTGCATTGAGGGTTGTTGCACTAAAGATTTTTCCACATCCCTCCACGCAAATGTTGGTGCCCTTCCTCTAAAATAAATTTACTTATCACTAACCCATTAGTGTAATCAGTATATAGACGTATAACCGAACGGCGAGTAAGATGTGGTTCAAAAAAAAGTTTTTTAAATATATATTTTACATAAACTTTTTTAAGAGTACTACAATTTTGAAACTATACATTATTTATAATATCAAATAGTTTCGGAGATATGATCAAAATTGGAAATTTTCACTTATGTAAACGAACTTCAAAATCATTTTGGAAAATGAGATATTTTTTTTATTGTAGTTATCAAACTGTAATTATTTGTCAATTTTAAACAAAATCGTTAGAGAAGATTACGGAAAATCGGTGTTTTTTTATTTTGCTCTTTATAAAAATACCCTTAATTTTAAGGTTGGATTTCTAATTCCAAAAATTACTCCGTGAAACTTTATTCAAATCCTAGATCGGTGAAATGGTTTTGGCTCTAAGCCAAGACACAGATGTACAGGTTGCGTCACAAAAACTACTTTTTAGGTTTCAGGGTGTCACTAAACATCGACATCCTTCAAAATATTGACTTACTTTTTGGACAATCACAATACTTTGGCCACCCGAGTCTGCGAGAAAGTAAGAGTATATTTCAAAGAACCCAAACAGCCCTTTATTTGAGAAAGAATGGAAATACTGTAGAGAAACGTAACTCAACGCAATATTGCATTTTGACTTTTCTGGTAGTAATAAATTTATCAAGTCCTAAATATGATCAAATAAAAAACTTCTTTTAAATGCAGTATTCATAATACCTATCTGATTTGTTTGTTTTATTAATTCACTATTCCTGGTAGCTATACTATTAAGCTATTTGCCATTAATTCAAATATATGACTGGATTTTGTAAACATAATAAGGGTGGGATTAGACTATTTTATAGTAAAAAGCATCCAAAAATAGTGACAGCCTATTTATCAGCTTGCTAGTCAACCAACTGTGGTGAGCACTTTAAAATGTCGACAAAATGTATTGAGATAACGATTAACTCAAGATATATGTGTAACCCTTGACTGCCATAATACTCCGTTCCCGAGTCTGAATCTTTCACAAACCATTGAGTTGTAACCACTCACTAACAACTGAAACCATTTCTCTAAAGCTGAGAGTTCTTCATGTATCCACGTGTGGAATTAGTTATTTTAGACTTCTGTGCTGGGGGACCTGGGTTCAATCCTCGGTCCCGACATAGATTTATCTGATTCCCAAACCCTTTCATCACTCTGACAAGACGTATATTAATCACAAATTGTGAATGTGGGGAGTGCCAGGCCTCCACCGTGGTTTGGATCCACGTTAAACTGTAGGTCTCCATTTCATCACACAATCACCCTACCATTACACATTAACGTAAGTGCGTATAACTCGAACGGGTAGTATGACGGGTGCTAAAATTAATAATGACAGTAAAAAAGTTATTTTCAAGGGCTAAAATAATATTATCTTAAGAGCCCCTGTTTCACCCTCCGACATACTTGAGATATTTTACGCTCGTGGTCCCCTCGTTCCCCATCCACCTTCATACCACCCCTCCACGTCTCCAAAATGTTTGAACTTTGCATATGAGGCATAAATTAAATTGCCTCACTTTAGAAGGTTCATGTATCACGAAGTCTGAATGTTTACCCACTCATAAGTGCTGCCATATTTAGCACCTACCCCTCCCCATATAACAGGGGGTGTATTCTACCCACAAGGGTAGGTGGATAGATGGGAGAAAGAGATGAGAGTGAGGCGTTTTGACCCTGCAACGGGTGCGTTAACGTTCCAAATGTCATCAAGAAGCTAGCACCATAATAGCTTCTGGCATGTAAGCACCACGTTAAGGAAATATAGGGAGGGGGATGATTCATTATGGGAGAGGGAATAAGAGGATAAATTACTTGCTGTAGCGATAGTTGCCGTGGTTTCACTAGTAATTAATATAGCTACAGTTGAGACAATCAGTAAGACGCTCATAAATCATTGATAAATGATAGCACAATATTCAAATTAGTGAGATTAATTGTTTGAAAGTTAGAGCTCTCGGATCTGATTCAAACGTGATAATCATTTTAAATTATTTTGATGTTTTACTTTATTATTTTTAAACAAAATTTTACAACAAAGTAATTTTATAATTTTTTTAACACCAAATTATACTACATACTCGGGTTATTAATCTATACATAAATTAGGATGATGTGTTAGGGATGAGTAATGATTATTTTGAAAATTATATCTACAATTTCGCTGAGGCAGAATGGGAAACCATGTAGTAAAATATCCCTATCCATTGAACTACGATTTGAATCCTGACTTCCCATAACTATAAGTCCATATTATTTTGAGTGTGATGAATTAGACAATTCAGCCACCGAATTGGCTATTAAGCTTTAATATAATTATTATAAGAGTTTAGGCTCATGTATATATACATTCACGAAAGTAAAACCACATATCTGTATACGAAATTAAAATTATTTCAATTCAAATGTCTGACCTCAAAATCTTGATAATTGCTACAGAACTAAAACAGTTCAGGTTAAATTGAGGGATTTATGACCCCAAATAGCGATTATTTTTAGAAAATGATTAATATTTAGTTACTACATGGAATTGAAGATTTATACCACTAAAACATAAATAATATTACTGTACAACTAAAGCTCACAAAGCTATACTAATATATTTGCCAATATCTTAAACACTATTTGTTCTATAAAGATATATTTCAAACAGAAAGTATTTTATTTTTAATATTACTACAATTTTTATTATTATTATTATTAATTATTATTATTATCACTGCGTCTTACTACCCGTTCAGGTTATACGCACTTAAGCTAATGTGTAACGGTAGGGTGATTGTGAGATGAAATGGAGGACCTACAGTTTAACGTGGAATCTGAACCACGGTGGAGGCCTGGCATTCTTCACATTCACAATTGTAATTAACTCATATAGTTGAAGAGATATGGAAATTTCCGCTTCCGTAAAGTTTCCTAAAAGTCAGTTTCATGGGAAAATTAAAGCTGCCATTTGGTTTATAGTCTTAATAAAAGCATATGTACGAATTAAATCAAAATTGTTAAAGCCTATTTTGAGAAAATGGATTTTTCCTCTTTTCGGCCTTTATTCAACAAGTCTTAATTTTAGGGTTAGACAGACACACAAATAGACGGCATCGCAAAAAACTTTTTAGCACTCGAGGGAGTCATGAAACGTCGACATCCATCAACATCCCGGGTTAGATTGTTTTACGGTTGCAATACATTTCCTGTAGTGTTCGAAAAGTTAAAAAAATATATTTGAGTATAGCTTTAAAATTTTTTGTTTTATAAAAAAATGTATTGAGTAAAAGCTTTTTATTATTAATAGTCCTACATATTTGCGATAGTAAGTAATTTCATATCTTAAATATTAATGAAGATATGATAGATAATTAAAAATTAATCAACAGGGTGGAACCATTAAATTCATTTTGATCAAAGCTTAGAAATTATATTTAATCAAACTCGTTTGAGCCGATTTTGATAAAATCATTTTTTTTTATCATATCGCCCTTAAAGAAATAACCCTTAATATTGGGGTTAGATATCCAAATATAAAAATCTCTTGGGGTTCTATGAACAGGCAGACAGATGGAGGGGACGGCATTG
Source organism: Timema cristinae (assembly GCA_039000515.1). Classification (NCBI taxonomy): domain Eukaryota; kingdom Metazoa; phylum Arthropoda; class Insecta; order Phasmatodea; family Timematidae; genus Timema; species Timema cristinae. Next base: position 12,199,657 of record JBCFYV010011164.1, on the reverse strand, counting down.
CGAAAATCACATTTTCGGATTATGGGGTCATAAATGTTGACATTTATCAAAATCTTGAGTTCGAGTTTTTTGACAATCACAATACTCTCTCTATTACCTGTAAGGTAGCGCGAAAGTAAAAGGTGTTTATTGCTGTTCAAGAAGCAATATTAATTAATTTAAATAATTTTCAAAATTATTCTAGATGCTACATATAAGTTAGGTCTTCTCTTATTAAGTTCTTCAATGAACCCTCTTTTTTTTTTTTTCCTGTTGGTTTGATCAGGGGCTTGTTAATCTATTCTCCCAAATGAAGTCAAATGATGTAAGAAACATATTTTAGAAAGAACCTTTCTCTCACATATTAAGGTGTGATGGATAGAAACTCTACTTATAGTCCGTAGTTTGGCTGTTGTATAATAATTTCAAATATCTCATTTCCATAGTGGGCTATTCGCCTTTTTAAAATAAATGCCAGAAAATCACACCACGATGTGGCATATAGTTGGAGATGTATTACTAACAAAATCTAGGTGTTATCAGTGGGGTGAGATGAGCTTTTAAAATAGGGTCCAACGTTTTTCATCCAAAGGACCAAATATTATTATCATTTGGCACCGTGGGCCAGATATATATTTAGCAATTCTATCAACTTAATATCGGCCTACAATACTTAATAAATATTATTATTATTATCAATGCTTATAATATATATATATATATTATTTTCAATTCTTATAATATATATATATATATATGCCTTGTTGGCATAATCGTTCACATTTTATTACAAAAAACTATTAATATCAAAGAAATATATATGAAATATGCATTCACACATAATGTATAAAACAACTTGTAATAATATAACTATACATATTTTTACTATTCAAATGAATCGCTAGTAAAAAAATTACCCTTTAAGTAAATAATTTTCATTTGAATCGTTAGCTATTTCACACACCATATTATTTGGAACCAGATCTATCTAAACAGTTCAAACCATTTGGAACTCATCATTATTTGAATTTGAAACAATTCAATGAGAATACTGAACAGAATGTTCGTTTACTAAAAATGAAATATCTATTTCCATTTAAAATGTGGCCAAATGAAATGAAGCTTTTGGCTAGATATATTGTTATTTGTTTGTTTTTAAATATTCGTTTTTGAAAACGTTTTTGCACAGATTTAAATGCTGACAAACATCGAACATATTTTTAAAATAATTTTATTAAATTTTGATATTATTAAGTTACAAGTCAGCTCAAAAACTCACTAGAATGGAAATTACCCTTGGAAATTAGGAAGTTAACAGTTTGTAGCTCGCGGAGTTACATTCACAATTCAGAATATTGATTTCATAAATCAGAAACTGTTGTTTTATGTCTACAAAATCAGTGAACCTATAACGCAACTCCTGTTAAATATGAACTAAATTTGTAATTAATTGAGTAAAGTCTGCATCATTATGATGTTCTTTTAATGAAAAATAGGCCTCAAAGTAAGATAATTAGTTTCTTAGGATGTAATCTTTGAAAATGTCAATTTTTTTCCGAAAAGAGTATATATGGTTCATAAGTTCATTTATATAGTTTTTCCTTGAATGTTCAAAGTTAGAATGTTTAGGCGTGCTGTTAGGTCAGTATTTCGCGGTTTACTTTCAAAATCATCAGTTTCAGTTTGAACGGTTTCCTGCAAAAATTAAAGTACTTCCTTTCTTAAATTGATTTTTTTTAAAGATTTTCCCTGCACTGAGCCAACGAACATATGAAAATAAAGGAATGTTGTTATATTCTGCCAACACCTCTTTTAAGAAAGCTTTTAGTTTCTTATGGCTTTGTGCTCGGTTGCCATCTATAATTAAATGTACTATTCTCACAATGTCATTTATCACTGTATTCAGAATGATGAATTTACCACATAATGTCTCTTAGTGTATAATGTTGTGCAGGACTGGTGGTTGAATGTGTTTTTCTTGAGAAAACTGACTAAGCTAGTATTATTTCATGTCATACACTTAGAACCATCGGTAACTAGACAGGAGCATTTTGAAAAGTCACCATACTTACTTACAGTGGAGCTAAGTTCTCTTTACATATATATACATCAGAACCAGTAGCAGATGTATAAAGTGGCATTAAATCAAGCAGCTCAACTTTGACAGAAAAAAAGTTATTTATAGTTGTTCTAAAAAAAAAATTAGCAGATGAGGTTCATCAATTACGTCAGTTATCTCGTCAAGGACGACTGTAAATAATCTACGGTTTTCCATTTCACCTCTTAAATTTGTTTAATGTTGATTATTCATTTCACAAATTCTTGTAAAAATCATTTGATGGGACAATGACACAACTTCAAAATCCAATACAGTTTTTTCTTCTCCGAACACTTTTATTTTAATTGCACACTGTTGTATAACTTCAGCCTGCGTGGATGACATATTGTTTATTGATAAAAGAGAAAACACTTCATATGAGGCTTAACGGTGACCTGGCGGTCTAGGGGTAAGGTGTCAGACTGGCGGCCGGGGTTCAATCCTCGGTCCCGGCACAGATTTATCTGATTACCAAACCCTTCCTTCACCTCTGACAATACATCTTGTGAATGTGGGGAATGCCAGGCCTCCACCGTGGTTCGGATTCCACGTTAAACTGTAGGTCCTTCATTCATCTCACAATCACCCTACCATTACATATTAGCGTAAGTGCGTATAACCCGAACGGGTAGTAAGACGCGGTGCTAATAATAATAATAATAATAATAATATGAGGCTTGTAAGATTTACTGTGAGTAGTGGTCGCTTTAAAATAAAGTACTTAATTTTTTTTCAAGATCTGACTTCAGATCTTCAACGAGATGGATGCGAGCTTCTCCAATGATGTCTATATATATATATATATATATATCCTTCTCTGTGGTGGCAATCATACTGTACACGAATATTATACGAGTATTCGTTAATCACTTAAAACACTTAAGAGCATATTAACAAACGTCGTTCTCCTTTGAATTTTTCATACAAATAATCCAGCTCCCACTTTTCATTATTCAACCTGTTCTAGATTTCAACTTTTATTTATTTTTATTGAATATACTTCAACTTATTCTTAAACTTACAAAATATTTGAACGTAACTAAAAATAAAAATAATAAATAAAAGGACTACACACTAAACTACTAAAACAGAGCTAAAACAAAAGAACAAGAATTGATACAAAGGTAATCCATCAATAGGTCTGAATACAACTAAACTAGATTTAAAGGCTACATTTTGGTCCTTTGGCAAATGTTACCAGATATTAGACATGGGTGGATAAGCTGTGTGTTAGAGGGGTGATATAGTAGGACAAAGCAAAACCAGTAACTGCTAAATAGTCGTAGTAATGGCTAAAAATGTTCCAATTAATATTTTATCTTCGACATTGAGTGTTCAAGTCAAGGCCATGTGGCAAGCTCTGGAATTGAGGGGAAATGTTCCTCAATGTCCATGCACATCAACACTCCTCGTTAAAGAAATCTACCACCCAAGGTTTCTCTTTAATTTTTTTTCCAAGATAAAGATAGCTCAGTCCAAATTTTCACTGAGCGTGGGCCGTCAGTTTGACCACACTATCATAAGCCATTGGGTCGATCCTTGTCTGGAAATTATAAGTGTTTATGTATTCTCACTCGCAAACATTATTATAGAATAAAGGCAAAATATCTCAATGTGTTTTACATTTAAGTTATGTTGGGTAATATAAACATCACAATAATTCATTATACATTACGGTTTACTCGCCAAGCCTACAATAATTATCTGGTATTATAAAATTGAAATATTTGACCATGAGGAGATTTTAACAAATGTACCTTTAATATTTAATTAACTATAACATTTTGTCCTATGTAAAGTTTGTTAAAAAAATAATTTTTCGAAATTAATTTAAGATTTCAACTATATGTTGGTGACCTGGTGGTCTAGGGGTAAGGTGTCAGACTTCTATGCTGGCGGCCGGGGTTCAATCCTCGGTCCAGGCACAGATTTATCTGATTGCCAAACCCTTCCTTCTCCTCTGACAAGACATCTTGTGAATGTGAGGAATGCCAGGTCTCCACCGTGGTTCGGATTCCACGTTAAACTGTAGGTCCTTCCATTTATCTCACAATCACCCTACCATTACACATTAGCGTAAGTGCGTATAAACCGAACGGGTAGTAAGACGCGGTGCTAATAATAATAACTATATGTTGTGGTTTGAACTCGTGGCTCAGTAGTTAAATGAATGAGGTTGTCTCTTTAAGCTGAATATTCTAGAAACAAACTCCGTTTCAAGAACATTTTCCAGGAAAATCAGTAATACAAATCTTAAGAAACGGGATTAATGTTATGTAATCTTACGCTACATGGACCTGCTTCAAAATAAGTATTCATCTGTTATTTAAAACAAAGCAATATTTTCAAAATATTACTTTATATATATATTTATCTTGTGCTAATTAATTAATATCAAAGTTATATAAAAAAAGAGTATCAAATCACGATTAATTAAAAAATGTTGTTTCTTCTTCTTTGGTAAAAATAATTCTCTTTCAATATTATGCATTGACTATGTATAAAAAGTAAAAAGCACATCAACATCAGCAAAAACTAAAACTTTTATTCACCAATAAATTCAAGTTAACTTTATTTTTGCTTTTATAATTAATAACAAAGTTTTTATTTGTATGGGAAGAGTTGTGAAACTACGTTCTTTCGAAGATGAGTTGAAACCTTGGAATCTCTTTGTAATAAAATAAATCATGAAGACACGTCCATATCTCTGTCAGTTACCAACAAGTTCATTAAACAAACTCTTTCCCAAGTTAGTATGACCAAACCCCCAACTATAGAAAACAAAACCCACAATTCTTTTAAAACATATATATGTGCCTTGTAATAAATTTAATGATAATGGAGCACAAGGTTCTCAATTTGGATTTCGATTAAATCTTAAAATATTTATTCGTCCATGCCATAAAAAAGCCTCAATTTTCGCGATGAATTGAGTAAAAGAAATGTAACAGTCTTTGGAGTAATAAACCTTAAAAAAAAAATACGCCTGGCCTATTAAGGCCCTTGGTCCTATTGAATGCAAGTCTAAAACTTACTTTATGGGATGATGGGTGGAAGGGTGAAGGGCGTAGCGCAGCTTCACAATCGACTAAAATATCCTTCCGCACCAACAATAACAGATGGATCACGGAAACCGTAGATGGTGCTAGCTACCGGACAGGTCTTGCGGGAAAATCATACTTTAGGAAATATAAGTTTTCTCGAGACCGAGTGAAATTTTTATGTTAATATTTTTAACACGCCATCCAAGATAATGTATTGATGTTACATTTTTTCTTATTTGCTACGCAGTCAGCAGTTTTCTATTGAAAAGTGTTAAAATTATTTATATTTGATCACTGTTAAAATTATAGAGCAGGTGTGGTTATAAAATTTATAACTTAATCAACAGGCTTATATTCTTGAACAAACCGTTTCCGAAAAGAAAATTGCAAAACAATAACACATTTTGATAACTACCATAACAAAATGTACAGTAGTAGAAATTTTTCTATATGATAAATATACATTCTGGTTTCAATGTTAGCTAGAATAAACATATTTGTTAATTTAAACTATGAGGGGAAATTTGTAGAAAATTAAATAAATAATTTGAAATTTGAACAAATTAAGAATTGTGTTTGTTGAACAAATAAAACAAAAGGGAATCGATCATTTAAGTATACATTTATAAAACAATGTGAATCTTTGAAATAAATGACCAAAATAGTAGAAGTTAGATGTCTGAAAGCATCAATATATATTAAAATTATAAAAGCCATTTTTATATTTGATAAGGTGTGGGAAATGACTACCACGTTTGGTAGCAGGCTTACTTTACAATATTAAATTAATGGATAGCTTAAACGAATTTAGATAAAAGTGATAATTATTCTGTTTGATTTTAGAATATAAAAAATATCATTCATTTTTATCTTGGTATTCATGTATATACGACACGTTATTTATCATATTTTTCGGGAACGTCTTATTACCCATCCAGGTGAATGTGATTGAAATGGAATATCTAAGAAATGTATGTGGATAAACTCTAATGGACAAGTCCCTAATGAATGGGTGATGAAGAAGTCTGTTTGAAAGGAAATCCATAAGATAAATGCAATAGAAGCTTGTTACAATGGTTTAGGCATGTTAAGAGGATCATTGTGGATTCAGTGATGAAGAAAATATATGAAGGTAGAGTGTATGGAACCAAAGGAAGGAGCAGGGAACGTAAAACGTGGCTAAATGTTGTAAACGAATGTGGAAAAAGTTAAACCTTAAGAGTTAAGGGAATACCAAGTGTATGGATGTTGTTGACGCTAAGGGAGTATGTAAGGATAGAGAAGTGTGAAGAAAGTGAGTAAGGATGAATTAAGTACGGAGTTGTTTTTTAAGCTATATGCACAGTAACTTGCCTACCACATAAGGGATTGGCGTGATTATGTATGTATGTATGATGTATGTATGTATGTATGTATGTATGTGTTATTATGTATGTATGTATGTATGTATGTATGTATGTATGTATGTATGTATGTATGTATGTATGTATGTATGTATGTATGTATGTATGATGTATGTATGTATGTATGTATGTATGTATGTATGTATGTATGTATGTATGTATGTATGTATGTATGTATGTATGTATGTATGTATGCATGTATGTATGTATGTATGTATGTATGTATGTATGTAGTGTGTATGTATGTATGTATGTAATGTGTATGTATGTATGTATGTATGTATGTATGTATGTATGTATGTATGTATGTATGTATGTATGTATGTATGTATGCATGTATTTGCATGTATGTATGTATGTATGTAATGTATGTATGTATGTATGTATGTATGTATGATTGTATGTATGTATTTATGTATGCATTTATGTAGCAGTATGCATTGTTTGCATGTATAGTATGTATGTATGTATGTATTATGTATTATGTATGATGTATTATGTATTATGTATGTATGTATGCATGTATGTATGTATGTATTAGTATGTTGTATGTATGTATGTATGTATGTATGAATGTATGTATGTATTAGTATGTATGTATGTATGTATGTATGTATGTATGCATGTATGCATGTATGCATGTATGCATGTATGCATGTATGCATGTATGCATGTATGCATGTATGCATGTATTGATGTATGTATGTATGTATGTATTTATATGTTTGTATGTATGTATGTATGTATGTATGTATGTATTTAGTATGTGTGTATGTATGTATGTATTTAGTATTATGTATTTAGTATGTTGTATATGTATGAATGTAATGTAATGTAATGTATTTATGTATATATGTATGTATTAATGTATGTTATGTAATGTATTTATGTATATATGTATGTATGTAATGTATTATGTATTGTGTATGTATGTATGTATTTATGTATATATGTATTATATATGTATGTATTTAATGTATGTAGTGTGTATATATGTATGTTTTTGTGTGTATGTATTTAGTATCCATCGTAATAATTAAACACTTTTTTTTGTTTAGCTTATTAACTTATAAATAAGACTGAATTTTATATTTTTTTATGGTGACCTGGTGGTCTAGGGGTAAGGTGTCAGACTTCTGTGCTGGCGGCCGGTGTTCAATCCTCGGTCCCGCACAGATTTATCTGATTACCAAACCCTTCCTACACCTCTGACAAGACATCTTGTGAATGTGTGGAATGCCAGGCCTCCACCGTGGTTCGGATTCCACGTTAAACTGTAGGTCCTTCATTTCATCTCACAATCACCCTACCATTACACATTAGCGTAAGTGCGTATAACCCGAACGGGTAGTAAGACGCGGTGCTAATAATAATAATAATAATATATTTTTCTACAACTTCTAACTGAAATGATGTTTTGTAATCGTCAAAAAACTTAATTCCAATTTTTGATGGAGCTCTACTGTTAAGCCGCTATTCTAAGCCCTAAAAGGTGCATTTAGTCTTATTTTTAGTTGATTGTTTGTATGTCAGTTAATCGGTCTGTAGCCGAAACTATTTGACCGATTAGGCTGAAACTTCATATTTATATTTTTTTTAAGTGTTTCAAGGAGGATTTAGTAATCATCGATTTACCCTCAGAATTAAGAGTAGTTTAATTAAATATTGAAAGAGAATAAACTATATTCAATTTAAATTGGATATAGAAATTTTGTTTAAAACTTGTATTCAGACACAGTTTAAGTTAACAAACAAATTAGCGTATTTAATTTTTCTGGAAAATCCTTTGGGATGCATACGCATTTTTCATTGAAAATCTGGAGAACTGTTAGATATACATTTTTTATCTGAAATATATTTTTATTTTACCTGTAAATTTGAAGCTATAGACTAATTCAATTTTCAATTCGAGGTCTGAGAAATGAGAGCTGAACATTAACAGATATAGCACAACCCAGATAATCTTAAAGTAAATAAATTATAAACTTCAATGATGGGTTAGGCAAGCTTGTAAAAATCTTATTAAAATAATAGAAAAAAATGTATATAATTTTTCTTACTATCTTCTACGTGAGGTATAAAACTAGAATTTTGTAAAGAAGATTAAAATTTTTAAAACCAACATCAAAAATTATTAAAAGATGTTGAATTAATATAGTAATTTCAAAATGAAATTTTAAGATCAAAACTAGCCCCTAACTAGTTGTTACAGAACAATTTAAATAATATCTGCTGATATATAGTGAAAAACGTTGATAATTTCAATTTTTTAACGTTTTTATGTAACATTGTATATATGGTCTCATACTAATATCCAATATCCGATATATCAGTAATGGTGTTGTAAGCTAAACAATTAGCAACAGTGTTCTTTTTAGTATTAGTTAAGATTTGTTTTCACAAGGAATCACATTGCGGGTTCCAACTAAGCAAATTTCTGAACATATTATTAATTTAATTTTGTTTACATTTTATTATGTAACAGGAAAAAATGTCAATGGGATTTTGGTTTATACATTTACCATAGCCTTTAAACTAATATGTGAATTTTGAAATGCTGAATATATAAGCACCCATAATTATCCTGTAACGCTACGTTTTATTTCTTATACTTCTAGGAATGAACAACAGTTTAAAATATTTTATTAATAACGTTTTATACTATAAGGTTACATAAATTATTTAACGAACTTATGAAATATATTGTATACATAAAATATGACCCAAAACAAATTAAAAGTTAAAAAGTTTGCAATTAATTGCACATGGCAAACCAGAAGTAATTATAATTTAAAATACAATGAAAAATGAGTGGCGTATTAATATTTGATTAAACTATAATATACCAATTTTACTTAACAATTCATGTTTTATATATGCAATTTTTTTGTCTAATATTTCATACATATATTTTAATCAATTTCCTATTACAGATTTATAAATACTTCATTCAACTCAGTTTAATTTTATTTACAATGATTGTTTGTTGGCTATATACCATTTTAAAACAAGCTTATTAACTTTAAATTCGTTCTCATATTTGATTTTTCCAAAAATAAATATATAGTTGCGTTAGTAAAATAGATATATTAATATTCCGGATGATATGGTTTACGAATAACTTATAAAACTAGCATAATAAATCATAAAGTATATTTTTTTTTTCAAATTGGGCTAAACTTTAGTAAATAAATACTACATCCATTTCAACCAATTTAATATTTCACAATATTCCTTAATAATAAATTAAAATTAGTTTAATTTTCTCATATTAACACGGTCAATAATATTCTTAAGTTTGAAAAATTTAAATTACTTAGCACTCTATGTATACACTTAAATATGAGCATACATTTTGATTTATACTAATAAAATATTTTTGAGACTATGACAATTAAAGTTCTTGGGAGGAATAAAATCATTAAAAGTTTGTAAGAGTATATTATATCGTAGATTTTTTTTATAATTTTGGTGATTTGTAAAAGGTATATAAATTAATGACAGGCTTAGTTTTAATTAATAATAATTTCACAAGACCAAAATATATGATCAATAAACATCGACGGATTGATTATATTTAGTATAAAATATGATAGAATGCTTCGTATATAAATTATTATTATTTTTATTATTAATAATTTACTTGTAGAAGCATTTACAATAATTATTAATGGGGGAATACGCTTTTAAAAATATATTTATAAATCACAGCTACAAAATTGTTTCATGGAATAATTAAGAAAATACCTTTATTTTCGTTAAATAAAATCTTAGAATAGAATAAAAGTTATCACTACATCATAAATATGAAAAGAAGGAATTTCACTGCCAGTACAAAATAAAATACTCCTGAAATAAAACTGAAAGAGTAAACACCTTCTTAAGTGTGTCAAGTGGAAGATAATTCTGTAAGAGGAACTTTTCTGCGATAGCTGAAATTCGCGTGCAAACAATAGAATGTTCTCGTAACTGGTGGAGGGGTGATTCAGTGGGCCATGGATAATAGCCTCGGACCCAAATCTCGTGCTTTTCTAGTCTGTAGGGCATCTTTAGCGACGAGAGCCCAAATAGTTTCAAGCAAAAATCGTTTAAGTTAAACTCAAAGGAAAAATTGCAATTGTAATGAAACTCAACACTTTAAAATTTACTCGTGTCTCAAATGAAATGGGAATGTGAACTAAGCCGTTATTTAAGTCTAGTCTGTTAAGATTTAATAGCTTTCTCCTTTTCCTTCTTGCAAGTGCTGATACATTGCTTCTACATTCTACATTCTATTTGAGGACTTCGCTGATATTTTTAATATTGCTATTTATTTAATGTTTATAAATTTTATATTCATTTGATATAAAATTTAGTTTCCTGATCAATAATAATACATAACTAATTATTGATGGCATACCTAATACAAACCCTTCACATAAATATGGAGCCCTAGCAATTCTAGACGAATGGCCAAGTAATTTAATTTAGAGCCCTGAAAATGCTAAATGTGAGTTACTTGTGTTTTCCTTCCAAACGTATGTAGATGTAATTTAGATTCGTCGAGTTGATTCCACTGTGAATTTGTAGGCTGGCTGTGGTAGATAGGTCAGTTTGAATGATAATAATAGTGCCTTTCTTGCTCTCCTTGGTGGCAAATATCGTCCGTCTTCCAGTCCCGGATCGACCCAAAGAATCACGTTTATCGCCGGAACTTAAGCCTGCTTTCAGAGTTTAACCCTGAATTTGCATAAACAGTTACCAGTGAGAGAAAAAAAACCTTTTTTTTTTGTTAGGATAATGTCTGAATAAATAATATTGAATTAAAGTGAGAACACAGTTACAGAGTATATTAAAACAAATTATAAACTACATAGTGAATAGTTTTTCTGTTATAAAAGAAGTGGTCAATTTTTTTATTACCAACACTTCCAAAGTTTTCGAGTAGTGAGAATATTTAATTTTGTTTTCTCCTATCCATAAATCCCCACATATTTATCAATATGTTTAAATGTGTGTTTAAAAACTAAACTTTTCATTGTTTTTTAGTTCATTATTTTAATTTAACTGATTGTATGTTAGAAAAACAATCCAAATATTTAATTTTACTCATGCAAAAATAATGCATTTTAAAATTAAAATTTTTAAACTAAATACGTATATTGATATTTAAAAATTCTGATAAATATAGAAATAATAATTTTATATTTGAAATATATTTAAATCATAAAGCATAGGATAAATCTTATTCTATATCTGTCAATATAATTATTTTACAGCGTTTTGGTTCGGAATAAATTAAACTATTGGATTTTATGCCTTATAAAAAATGTATTATGTAATTTATATAAATTTTGTATTTAATATGAAGTTATTCTATTGACAAAATTTATCATGTTGATTAGTTCATAATAAAGTAGATGATATCATGGTTTGTTATTTCTTAATGAGCAATATTCAAAATATAAGTTTACAGATAAAATTATTGTGTTGACGTTTATATAAAATCAATCATTTATATTTAACAAAGTTGTATTATTTTAATGGATTTACTCTAATTTAATTTAAAGGTATTTATAGCTAAACGTTTCTTTATGTAGTCAAAATCGAATTTACAATAAACATTTATTAGTTCAATTAGGTTGTTTTATTCTTAATGATGAATTAATTAGCATCTAGCTCTCAACACCTTCCAGATATAAGTCAATCATTTTTGGATAATTAGGTAAAAAGGATCAAGTATGTCAGTAGTTATATTTCTTTTAATTATTACTTGTATTAAAAAGGTCAGTAAATTCATTTATACGTTATAAAAAAAATCAAGAAATAATTCTATAAAATGTAGAATACATTTAGATAATCTATTTAAATATGTAAAATCAACCTATGCAGCATTAATTTATGGAGGGCTAGAAGTATTACTTTTTTCTAGCAACGTGTCCTAATATCAGTTCGAGCTACACGCTTAGATTTATAACTTGTTTATTTATTAATATATCTATCTATACGGAAAGGTAGCTGAGCGTTATCTCAGACAACACATATATTTGAGGATTTAGTGAGCTTATATTTTACCAAGGACTAGCTTGTGTACCCTTCTTTGAACGGGGACTCTATAACATAGCCTTATTTTTGCTTAGTATATAAAATTAACCACAGGGAAAAGCATATAAAGTATAAATTATGTTTGAATATTTATTCTTAATTGGATTAAATTGTGTTAGCCTACAAAACGCTTATCACACAACGTCAAGATAAAGATATAATTTGAACGAGAGTTTAAAGCTGAAATTAATTTTGAGGTTTAAGTCTATGTACACACAATATTAGAACTCTTGCCTTTTGTTGCTAGTAGAACAAAGAAAGATGAATGACACAGCATAAATAATTAACAAAGAGATCAAACAAATTAAACTTACATAGTAACATTTTACACTTTATGAAATAAATTATTAATTTTCAAAGTTTTTGGCAATCGTTGATTTGTTATTTTGATTTAATCATGGAGAATTTTAGTTTATTGAATTTTCCTAGGAAATAATAACTTAAAAAATTAGGCATGCCAATTTTTTTTTTTATTTGTAAAGTTAGAGTATTCCATGTGAACAAACAGATTTCAAAATTATATCGAATTAACAGGCTTCCCAAAGTTTATGATTTAGAACTCTGGATGGGCTGAACAGTAGTTCTATAAGCAATTTTTTTTTCAAGATAATTGTAATATATAGTATTTATATAAGAGCCTTTAAAAGTTAGTCCAATAAAAATCAGATAGGTAGATGATATGACAGAGACCAAAAGTTATGTTTTCGTAGAGGCCAACTCGAAACAAAATGTTGAATGCAATTGGTAATTAGCCTATAGAGTTAAACGGACGTCTGTATTAAATTCACAGAGCAATATATACAATTGTTTGGCGTGATTGAGTTACAGATAAACAATCAAATTTCAATTTTAAAAAATTGCAGGTTAGAAGTAAAAAAAAAAAAACACTGACGAGGTACACAACCACTAGTTTGCTTAAAGAAGCATACAAGATTTAAGCTTCAAGATCTTAATGTACAATCAACTTAAATTAGAATGATCCATGTAGGAACCAGATATTTGTTCAACATTCATGACAAGCAAATAAACTTTTCATTTTATAGATATATATCTTAATTTATTCATTCTAATTTGTATGTGTTTGGTCCGTACTATTTTATATCTTTCATTGTGTTAATTTTATTATTTTAATTTATTTCCATATGTTGATACATAATCAATTTCATGTCCACTGTAATGAACTATGTTTGACAAAGTAATACGGTTAAATTATCTCGTATAAGAACCAAGGAAACGCTATTGAATCTAAAGATGGTGCTCACTATCCATTGAATGAGATTCTTGTTAGCAGCGACACCACCTTCTAAAATAGGGCCTCTAATTGAACCTTTTGAAACTAATTGTTACTCTAAGTTTTCAGAAACTTTGTCTCCTCCCCCCTTCAGTGCTGAGCTGCTTGGCCCCACTTGACAGATCTAATAAGGTCCGTAAGGACAGAGTGGTAGCCTTGTCATTATTGGGTTCTGGACCGGCTGTTACGGTGTGGCAAACACAAAGTTTATTGTTCATGGACTAGGGATGTAGTTTCCTGACCGAACAATTAGCTCACTATTGTCTGTCCACTATGTTATTACCTTTGTCCGGACCTGATAGACCTCATCCCTTCTATCCTCTTTTTCTACACCATGGCTGCATCATAGTCATCGTCATAGTACTCCAATCGCAAGGTTTTTACACGTATATTTAAATACTAGTTGGAAGAATAGAAAAACATAATTACATATCGATAAATTTCAATATCATAAAATGCTCTGGCTTGTCTATGATGGAGAGGTCAGGGCTCAAATACCCAACTGATTTATTAAGGCTTATTTATTTTAAAATTTCCACACACTCCCTCCATATATTGCTACATTATATCATCATGATTTAAATGTATCTAATTCTGACAAGAATTTAGTGTGACCGCCTCCATAAACTAAACATTTTTGAGTAGATCTTCACTCTAATGCTAATAATTAATTATATGATGCGTTAATTTAAACTATGGTTCAAACCAAAATAAAGTTTAAGGCTTCCAACTGACAACATTTTATTAACACATTATAATTTGAGTTATATTAATAAAATAAAATGTGTGAACATTAGCTTTAGTTCGGTTGATGAAAACGGCTCTAGATATATTCTTCCTTTTACCAATACAATAATTTTTTGATGGGCTCACAGAAAAATTTGTCATGCAATTTGAGAGCTAGCAGCAAGCTTTTATTTTTACCTTGAGATAATTTTTATAGATTTCTTTCCTCAATTTCTAATTTACAAGACAAAGGGTGATTGTGGGGAAGGGAGTATAAGCTCAGAGAAAAGGAGAGGTATATATATAAATGACAGAGACCTATGAATTTTAAGCTTTGTGGCCTGTCAACCAGCGACACTTTCTCGCTAGCCAAGGTGGCCGCATTTAGAGGCGGTAGAGAAACAAACAATTTAGAACAAACAAACAATTATTTATATTTCTGTGAAAGGTTATATTTTATGTTATCATGTCTTATCACCCTTTAGAGTTTAGGCATTTGCAATATTTACGCTAGTGGATAAGATATTATAATTTTTGAATAAAGAAGAAATGTAATTCATTTGCATATATGGAGACTGGAAAGTCAACTAAGAAAAATCAACCACAGTAAAACCCACTGGTATATGAACACAGATCTTTCCTTCACTTACAGTATAGTCTATAGTCAGAGAGAGGGTTTAAATCATAATACAATAAAATTAGTTCAACATTGATAATATTTTACTATATTTATTTTAATTATTATCACTATTATTGGAATAATTGTATAGTTATTAATATTGTAACCGTGTGAACCACGAGCTCTTTTCAGTATATTAGAGTAAGCTCCTTAATAAACACGATTGAAAATACACATGGAGTATTCAAGTTTTGATTATTAAAAATAAAACAACATAAATACTGATTGAGCTACAATAAACACGTTACTAAAATAAATAAAAGAGTTATAATCAAGTCTGTAAAGCTACTAAGGACATATAAACTAGAATTAAATTAAGAAAACAAATTAATAACAAGAAAACACATAACTATTAAAATATTTTAAACAGTCTCAGAAATGTTCCTTATGAAAGCACTTCACAATAACAATCAATGTCTACGTCATCAATGCAATTCATTAAGTCGCCATTTGTCCCAGTACATGACGCACTGCGATGGTCCTCATTACTAGAGTACTGGATCCGCTGTTTCGCTCCCGGGCACGCTATGCCTCTCATTAGACACGCTGGCCCACTCCCGGGCAGGCTAGCACTACTCCTGGACCCGCTGGTCCACTCACTTACCTATCAATAACTAGGACTGAAGATCCTGGCTAATACCGACCGTGTTTTTATAGGGGTCACAGTTAAAAGTCTGGAATCCTCCATTTATAGAATACTCTACAGGATTCGAAAGAAACAAGCCTGGACTTTTTTAAACGTGTCCTTTTCTTTCTATTACGCTCTCCCCTGCCCCTTCTAATCCCCTTGGCGTTGGGCTGGCTGCGTACATTACAAACAAGGATGGAAAGAGAGAGAGAGAAAAGAGAGAAAGGAATATTATTTGACGCACGATAAATATGAAAATAGTTTTATTAGCTTGTATAGCTGTTATACATTATTCTTCCTATAAAACTCCTATTAAAACTTTCATTCAAAAAGAGTTTCTCATTTTATATACATATAATAGTTTGAAATTTTTTTTTATTAAATAATAGTTCAATTTCAATATTAGGTTGTTATTTCACTCGACGTTTTATGCGTTCAAATAATTACTCTTTCCTTTTCTTTGGAAGTTCCTTTGCTTTGATAAATTTAATTTCAAATATATCTCTTGAAATGAAGCTCTTAAGTTTAATATATGACCTAACAATGAATATGTTAATGCAATATCTGTTTAAAAATATTAAGAAAATACAACAAATACCAAAGTTCGGTCATGATACAAAGATTGGATTTTTTTTATATTTTATTGACTATATTATATGTAATATTTGTAAATGATTAGCAAAATAGAAACGATCCATTTGTATCACTTAACTAAAACTTTGTAGATGTTTTAATTAGGTTTTTACATGCATGGTATCTTACAAAATTTAAATTTAGGCTGTTTTTACACATAATTTGGAATTTACATTTACACTTACAATATGAGTTTCCTTTCAAACATTACAACATAGATCTTGGCTCTTAATTTAATTTAAATTCAGATACCCCTAGTTCCATTTGGTTCGCTCCAGGTATATTACGCCCCCGGCACCCTCCTCCTTTGGGCCCTCCACAGTGCCCAGGATTTCACTCCCAGTCCACCATATCCACATAATATCCACATCCATATCCCACCACATATCCACATATCCACCATATCCACATATAAAACCACCCATCTGGGGAGGCACCCAATCGAAATTAGTGCCCCGCCTACTTTCTAGCCACCACACTTCCTTCCACCCTTGGCAGTTGAACTGCCTAATCTACCCCTACCTAGTTCCCCCTGTCCCTAATTTAGCTATGTTAACTACTAAACTAAGCTAAACTAAACTAACGCAACTATTATATTCCATTCCTGTGGGGAATTCAATCACCCCGATGGTACCAGAGGGCTGCAGGGCAGCCGCCTTTCTCCATCTTGACTCTGAGGGCCCATCAACAACAATCCACCTCTCTTGTTTCCAAGGTGGTGGTCATACGGTGCAGGGTACTCCTCAGAATTCATATTCATTCCACTAACTTTTGTTCATAACTTTTCATTACTTTGTAGTTTAAAACATTTAGTTCAGGCATATTTAATTTGATTGATTTAAGAAAAGATTGGGCTTCATAATGTAAACAATAAGAATAGCCTTCTGTGTTTAACCAAATATTTAAACCTTTTATTTACAACAATAGTGTTAATGAATGACTTTAAATCTATAAACTCTTATAATGTATGTAAATCTGAAATTATATCTTTCCGAAAAAATAAACTCCAGATGAATTGTTAATCTGAAATTTAGTATAACTGTGGAGAAATTAACCCGTATTACCATAAAAACCTAAAAACGGGAAAGTTCATAAGAGGGTTCTGGGGTCTTGGGGAGAGGAGTTTATAAAATACACAAAATACTCTTTATTTGAGGTAGAAAACTAAAATTTGGCCGGAAGGTAGAGGGACAGCACAAAATAATCATAAAATTCTGGTAAACTTAAATTTTTAGAAATAAAGTCAAGAGATATAGGGAAAATGTGAGGTTACACATAACAATAACTACTAATTGTTGTAGAATATATAAACTTAGCAAGAAAATAAAAGACCCCGCTAATAACCAAATACGACATAAATTTGAAATTTAATCTCTAGAGAGGAAGTTCTTTTAAAGTCAATAAACATTCTCAATTGTATCTTTTGAACCAATGGATATAGAAACTTTAAATATAAATAAAGAAATAAAGGTTTTTCTAAAATAGATTATACATTTTGAGGTTTTTTCAAGTTTCTTCCACTAAGAAGGAGGAGAGTGTCAGGAAAATATGGGACTTACTGATTCACTCATCGCCATATTTCCATAACACTTAGACTTGGAAACTTGAAATTTTGCTTTGCAGAAAAGTAGTGAGATATACCCATACATACAGAAAAATCTAAGATTGTGAAATTTCAAAATATGACTCCAGGAAGTGAGAGGACTATAACTGTAATAAAAACAATTAAATGAAGTATAAATTTAGCAACATTGGAAACAGACCACTCTATATAACTAATTAAATATTATAATTTGAAACTTGTAAGAGTGAATTGAAGAAAAGAGGTGGGGGCTTAAAATTTCAATAATTACTAAAAAAAAAACAAATATTTCTTTATGTGTTAGACAAGGAAATTCGGCAGGCAGGTAAAAATATGTCCCCAAATTAATATTAAGGGATGTAAATTTTAATTTTTTAACTGGGACATTGGAAACCCGTGGAAAGCGGGGGAGGGGGAAAAGAAATTACACTTTTATTTTTAATAGAAAATTAAAATTTGGCAAACAATTTTAAGGTCAACTCATATCTATAATCGCCTCAAAACTCGAGATTTATATGTAGGAGTTGTTTTAATGGGGAGGTGAGCAACAATTTCAAAAAATAATTGTTTTGAGAATGCCATATATTGCTCAAAATGGTACAAGAAGGAACCATCAAAAAGTGAGCAGTTGGATGTTGCAAGTTCTAACTTAACCTAGTTTTGGTTCTGTGATGATATGGAAGGGGAAGCGAGAAAAGGCCAGTGTTTTTTTGCATTTTTATGTCAAAACATTTTTTTCCAGCCAAAATAAGTAAAATATTGCTTTCTACAGTACAAACACAGAATCCAGTTTACTTCACATGGTGAAGTCAACATTTCTTGAATTTCTTGATTTTGTCTATCAAGGGTGCTCTGGAATTTTATGACAACTTTTTATCTTCATTTAAAAAGTTTATCAGATAATGCCTCATACTCATGAGGATATTCAGGAACGATTAATATCAACATATGAAGTAAGTTAAACCCTATATTTATATTGAAACAATTTTTTTTTTATTTATGCCAAATAATTGTTTTGACATAAAAACTGCAAAAAAAAAACAGTCGCCTTTCTCGTGTCTCCGTCCAGTGCGAACAATGGGTCAAACTGTTAGTCTTACTACACAGTATTTTCTATAGTAATGATTGTTGACAAAATGTCTATGTCCGTAAGTTGAGATCTCTCAGGCATTTGGTTTCAGTGAAGTGTAAGAAAATCACGATTTCCCCCCATCAATAGCAATCCAATCTAACACGCGAGGGACGTAACCAAGCGATGCAGGCTCGTAGCTTATTTAATACATGCGGTAAGTTTCCGACGTGTTCCGGATAGAAAACCAATCAGTTCCGTACTGAGAGTGAATCATGAAAATGGTTTTAATGTCATCAACCAGCGATAAAGTGATTTAAGCCTTCAGGCTCCCGATATAAACTAAAAAAAGTTAAACAAAAACTGTAATCCCTAAGCTCCAAACTAGAGGGATTCAATACATAAATATAAACAAAACCTACAGTTAAAGAAAAATAAAATAGAATATAGAGGAGCGCGTAGAGTGAATATCCAAAAATTGTGAATTATAAAGTGCTGGACATTTAGCATGTCCCCAGCGCACGCAACTCACTCTTGTGAGTAGCGGGAAACTACGGTCCACCTTCACAGGTTGCCTAATATATTATTATAAAAAAAAGGTTGAAGGCTAATCCCTCACACCTTTTTTAGACATAGGGATAATATGGCGTAATTATGTAATAGAATAAATTCAAGTCTTAGATTCTTTTAGATTTAATTTATGCCAAACTTTATTAAATAATAAGCATATTATTTGAAGAGCATTTAATAGTTCAGTTATATATATAATAGTCGTCAGTGAGCAAGCATTCTCGACATAAATATATATAATCCAATAAAAACATTGTTCCATAAATATTTACTCTTTTCCTTCTAATCATTACGTTATTTATTATGTACGCTAAACATATTACGTAAATACAAATATTGATGCATAACATTAATTTAATATGATCATACGTAGTACAGTAAATGATCTCTCCTAACTAACACATTTTTGAACCTGTTGCGAAAATGCCACATGTTACTAAAAGTTTTAGTTCCATCAAAAATACCTAATGTCAATACCATTTAACTTTAGCGCTAATAACCTACTAGCATAACTCAAAATAGCCTTCGCCTATGTCCTAAACAAGGATTATAGTACTATTATAAATATCGAGGATATTTCCTAACATTACCCCTTTAAGTTTTTTTTTGTTACTATTTTGGCACAAAATAGATATTAACAACACTATCCTAAAAATAACAATCGATAAACTAGTAAAAAAATATAAAGTTAAGTTGATATATATAATAATCTAGTGCAATACTCCATTCTACTAATATTGAAAATCTCGGCACCATCTTTCAAACACTTTCCCACCTTAATGTTTACCAAACCCAAAATGCCACATTTGCAATTAAGACGAAATAAAGTTAATTTTGAAATGTTTGACTTTCAATCATTAAGGATAATATTGAAAAGTTCTGATCTAACAACACTATTAAATTTTCATATTTACTACACTCATCTAACCTAAATAATACTGAGAAACAAATAAAATTAATTGGTTGAGTATAAAGTTCGCGCATTATGCCTAATATCAATAACACAGACAATGTCTGACCTTACAATACTCTCATTATAAAGTAAATTAAAAGACGAAGATTTACGCAAATACTTTATAATTAAATTTGATAAAAAGATCTAAAAAGAATTTTGACTTGTTCCCATAATTTACATTTAAACCGAAATTGGATTTTATTCTTACATTAACGTAACATGTCCGTTAAGCCGACGCTTAGTCCTACATGGTCGCAGCCAAGTCCAAGAGTAACATCTTCCTCGACCGATGGTCTTTTATATGGCACACTCATCGAACAGGATAGGCACAAAGGAAGGGGGCGCGCCGCAGAAGAACATTCTATATTATTCTGGCAAAGCCTGGCTGTTACCATCTTCTTCTCGTTTATTGAAGTTGGGCGGATTGATCATGGTCGTGGTGGTGCCGGGCTCTAGTGGCGAGATGCGGAACTTGGCTCAGTCTTAGCAGTTGTTCGCTTGTGGTTTGTGTAGTCGGATGTTTGTTGCGCGAGGTGCTCGGCGAGATTAGTGGTATTGGGTAAGTGATGTTTATTCTTGACTGTTCCCATTCTGTTGACTTGGAGCAATAATTGCTACAAAACCTATTTACACCTCATTTTTCCTTTAATACGTACCTATGTAAGGCTTAAGGTGCGGCAGAAGGGAGCGCGAGTAATTTTTCAGTTTTTATAGAATTACATATTTTTAACCAAAATAAATCAAATATTTCTCCAGTAGCAATGTAGAGTTTAGTTTTCTACACATACTAATATCAACAAATCTTGAATATCTGTAAAGTGTGTCTTGGAATGTTGTCAAAACACTTTATCTTTATTTAAAATGTTTTGACAAAATTCCAGGACACCCTTGACAGATATTCAAGATCTGTGTATATTAGTATGTGTAGAAAACTAAACTCTACATTGCTACTGGAGAAATGTTTGATTTATTTTGGCCAACAAATTTATATTCTATAAAAACTGAAAAATACTTGCACTCCCTTCTACCGCACCTTAAGTTTTCTAGGTAAACTTGTTATAAAGTTATCTAGATTGGTAGTTAAGTAATCTTTGGCATAAAGCTCATAATATTTATAAATAAATAAAAATTATGGTTTGTGGTGCAATTCTGTCAGTATCCCTAAGTAATTATACTAATTTGCAGATTTTTATGTTCCCTCGTTTTAAAGCAACGCATACCAAAGATCAAACCATTTTAGACGTCAAGCTCACAATATATGTAATGCTCAAATTATGGTTAGACTAAGCAAGTAGACCAATACAAAGTTTCCTCCTCATATGTTTTCTAGGTTCTAGCCACCCAAATTGATGGTCATATTATGTAACAGGTAAATCATTCAATGGATTTTTTTACTTTATTATTATCAACCAGTTAGAGAAAGTATTGTCATCGGAAAAAGTACTAAAGATTTCGAAGAATTAAGACGTTCGTTTTATGACACCCACCCCGATATCAAAAACTTGTTTTTTGAATTTTCATTTTTCTTTTTGTCTGTACCCTGGGGTAGGGGCTAAACTATTTTAACAATTGGGCTAAACTTGGTAGGCCTGTCTAGGGTTTTCATAGAGTTGTCCCGAGGGGTTTTTGGAATTGGATATCTAACCCTAAATTTAAGGGTAGTTTCTAAAGGGTAAATATACAAAATAATAGATTTTTTCAAAATTAAATTTAACGATTTTGATTAGATTTCTTTTCGAAGCATTTGTCAATATTATACACAAAATGCCTACTCTCATTTTTTCGGCAAAATTATTTTAATAGTTCTGGTCTGATGAGTAAATTATCGATATTTATCACATTTATGACACTATTTGATGTATGAAATCACATATCATTGCAAATATGTAGGTATATTTATAATACAAATATTTAATAAAAATATATTTTATAAAACCAATACTTTTAGGCGACTTGGTGGTCTAGGGGTAAGGTGTCGGACTTCTGTGCTGGGGTCCGGGGCTCAATCCTCGGTCCCGGCCCAGATTTATCTGATTACTAAACCCTTCCTTCACCTCTAACAAGACATCTTGTGATTGTGGGGAATGCCAGGCCTCCACCGTAGCTCGGATTCCACGTTAAACTGTAGGTCCTCCATTTCATCTCACAATCACCCTACCATTACACATTAGCGTAAGTGCGTATAACCCGAACGGGTAGTAAGACGCGGTGCTTATAATAATAATAATAATAATAATAATAATAATAATAATAGTAGTAGTAATAATAACAATACTTTTCAAGCTAAACGTAATTATATATATTTATTAACTTTTCGAACACACAAAGTAAATATTGAGATCGTAAACAAAAATCTAAACTGAGATGTTGATGGAT
Organism: Timema cristinae; assembly: GCA_039000515.1. Classification (NCBI taxonomy): domain Eukaryota; kingdom Metazoa; phylum Arthropoda; class Insecta; order Phasmatodea; family Timematidae; genus Timema; species Timema cristinae. The sequence continues at coordinate 12,176,540 of JBCFYV010011164.1, read as the reverse complement.
GTCGACGTTTCATGACTCCCCTCCCCCCTCGAAACCTAAAAAATTGTTTTTGCTATGCTGTCTGTCTGTGTGTCTGTTTAAACTTAAAATTAAGAATAGTTTAGTAAAGGGCGAAAAGAGTAAAAATCAATTTTCCCCAAATCTGTTTTAAAGATTATAATTAAAATTTGCAACTAAGCATTGATTAAGATTATTAACGAAATGATTATATGCATTCTCCTATGAAAATGATTTTAGAATGCCTTACAGAAACAGAAATTTCCGTATCTCCGCAACTATTTAAGATACTAAATAAACATATCATTGCAAAATTGTGGTACTATTAAAAATAAAAAAACTTTCATTTGGAATATATCTTTATGAAACCAATAGTTTCTTAGATATTGGCAAACATATTGGTACAATTTTGTGAGCTTTAGTTGTACAGAGATACTACTTACGCTTTAACGCAATAACTTTCTAATCCCATAGAGTAAGTAGATAAGTAAATTTCTCAAAAATTTTATGTTCGTTTTTCTTTAACCTCTCAGGGGAAATGTTTGTACAGCAATTATCTATCTCTATTATTTAGCCTCAATAGTAAATATTAAACTTTTTTATTGGTCTAAATTTATAAATGAGTAATTTAATACAAATGTGATAGCCATAAGATGTGTATCCCCTAATAAATTGACAAAATTTTTAAACGGAAGTCGGAATTTTAATACGGGATATTGACCTCTGTGGACCCAATATCGACTTTTTTTTTTGTTCAAATACACTAGTTAGGGCTTTTAACTCAGTTTTTGCTCGGGTTTTAACAGACTAAAAATTATTGTTCTGTAACTAAAATGAAGTGGTTGATAGCTGCTATCTTAAAAAAGAATGGTGGACGTAATTAGTAATAACTTATATTGCTAATCGGAAGTCCAAGCTATATCCATGAAAATATCAGCACAGTCAGTCAAATATTTGTGGCGTGATTGAGCAACAGACAAACAACGTTTCATTTTAATAAATTATTAGGATGTAATGATCTACGTTTGTGTGCAAACATTTTTTTAAACAATGGAAATATATAATATTTTGTCAATTTAAATTATGTATTACCTATGCGTATATTTTATTGTTTATTAATATTAGTTACTAAAATAATTTCAATCGTATTGTTTTGAAGTGATAAATAAATCCACGTCAAAATGGTAATAATAAGTATTAATATGATGAATTTTAATATTGAATAAAGCAAGCCACATTGTAATAAACAAAACTACTTTCACTGTATTACTTTATACAACATGATGGGCAAGTCAATATGTGATTTGAAATGACTGTAGTTTTATTAATATTTGACCGATTAAAAAATGTTACTTTACAATGTTCTAAGATCCACGAGAAAATGTTCTAATAGCACGTCATCTTCCATGAGTGAGTGAGTGAGTGAGTGAGTGAGAGAAAACTGGTGGACAGACTGTCTCTGGGGAATCATACCCAGCCAGATAGATTCACGCTTTAAAGTGTGGAAATATATCGTTCATTAGCAGCGATGGTGGTAAGGTTTCCACAGTCAACATGCTACATTTTATCCCAGCACTATTCGAAGTTGCCTCGCAAAATGAATGACTACTGGGTTGGTTTCAGATACAAGAAGAAGCGGACAGCCATCAACAGTGTGGACACCGGAAAATTCGCGGCAGTGTAACCCTAGTAAATCAACACGTCGGGTCTCTTGTGAGAGCGAACTCTCTAAATACACGTCGCATGAAGTGATGAAGAAAGATATGAACTATTGGCCCTGCAAAGTAGGAATTATCCGTGGAGGACTGCATTTAGAGTGTGAAATATGGAGACATTATCCCTTCATGGCACAGTAACCAGACGGAAATGTTTTGTAACGTTATTGGGATTGAAAATAAGTTTTACACGTCTGGGGTTTCATAGATCTACACAACTGCCAATATTGGCCAGATCACGGTCCAGAACAAACGGGTGAGAAAATGCAAAATTGACCAAAGATGACGGTGTAATGTGGCATTACCTTGGGTGGCGGTGTACTATGGCATGACATCAAGTGGCTGTTTAATACAGCATGATCTTGGGTGGTGGTTAACTGCGGCATGACCTCGGGTGGTGGTTTAGTGCGGCATGACCTCAGGTGGGGTGTAATGTGGCATGACCTCAAGTGGCAGTTTAATGCAGCATGATCTTGGGTGGTGGTTTAGTGCGGCATGACCTCGGGTGGTGGTGTAATGTGGCATGACCTCAAGTGGCAGTTTAATGCAGCATGATCTTGGGTGGTGGTTTAGTGCGGCATGACCTCGGGTGGTGGTGTAATGCGGCATGACCTCAAGTGGCAGTTTAATGCAGCATGATCTTGGGTGGTGGTTTAGTGCGGCATGACCTCGGGTGGTGGTTTAGTGCGGCATGACCTCGGGTGGTGGTGTAATGTGGTATGACCTCAAGTGGCAGTTTAATGCAGCATGATCTTTGGTGGTGGTTTAGTGCGGCATGACCTCGGGTGGCAGTGTAATGCAGCATGATCTTGGGTGGTGGTTTAGTGCGGCATGACCTCGGGTGGTGGTTTAGTGCGGCATGACCTCGGTGGTGGTGTAATGCGGCATGACCTCGGGTGGCAGTTTAATGCAGCATGATCTTGGGTGGTGGTTTAGTGCGGCATGACCTCGGGTGGTGGTTTAATGCGGCATGACCTCGGGTGGTGGTGTAATGTGGCATGACCTCAAGTGTCAGTTTAATTGAGCATGATCTTGGGTGGTGGTTTAGTGCGGCATGACTTCGGGTGGTGGTGTAATGCGGCATGACCTCAAGTGGCAGTTTAATGCAGCATGATCTTGGGTGGTGGTTTAGTGCGGCATGACCTCGGGTGGTGGTTTAGTGCGGCATGACCTCGGGTGGTGGTGTAATGTGGCATGACCTCAAGTGGCAGTTTAATGCAGCATGATCTTGGGTGGTGGTGTAATGTGGCATGACCTCAAGTGGCAGTTTAATGCAGCATGATCTTGGGTGGTGTTTAGTGCGGCATGACCTCGGGTGGTGGTTTAGTGCGGCATGACCTCGGGTGGTGGTGTAATGTGGCATGACCTCAAGTGGCAGTTTAATGCAGCATGATCTTGGGTGGTGGTTTAGTGCGGCATGACCTCGGGTGGTGGTTTATTGCGGCATGACCTCGGGTGGTGGTGTAATGTGGCATGACCTCAAGTGGCAGTTTAATGCAGCATGATCTTGGGTGGTGGTTAACTGCGGCATGACCTCGGGTGGTGGTTTAGTGCGGCATGACCTCGGGTGGTGGTGTAATGTGGCATGACCTCAAGTGGCAGATTAATGCAGCATGATCTTGGGTGGTGGTTTAGTGCGGCATGACCTCGGGTGGTGTGTAATGCGGCATGATCTCGGGTGGCTGTGTAATGCAGCATGATCTTGGGTGGTGGTTTAGTGCGGCATGACCTCGGGTGGTGGTTTAGTGCGGCATGACCTCGGGTGGTGGTGTAATGCGGCATGACCTCGGGTGGCAGTTTAATGCAGCATGATCTTGGGTGGTGGTTTAGTGCGGCATGACCTCGGGTGGTGGTGTAATGTGGCATGACCTCAAGTGGCAGTTTAATGCAGCATGATCTTGGGTGGTGGTTTAGTGCGGCATGACCTCGGGTGGTGGTGTAATGTGGCATGACTTCAAGTGGCAGTTTAATGCAGCATGACCTCGGGTGGTGGTTTAGTGCGGCATGACCTCGGGTGGTGGTGTAATGTGGCATGACCTCAAGTGGCAGTTTAATGCAGCATGATCTTGGGTGGTGGTTTAGTGCGGCATGACCTCGGGTGGTGGTGTAATGTGGCATGACCTCAAGTGGCAGTTTAATGCAGCATGATCTTGGGTGGTGGTTTAGTGCGGCATGACCTCGGGTGGTGGTTTAGTGAGGCATGACCTCGGGTGGTGGTGTAATGTGGCATGACCTCAAGTGGCAGTTTAATGCAGCATGATCTTGGGTGGTGGTTTAGTGCGGCATGACTTCGGGTGGTGGTTTATTGCGGCATGACCTCGGGTGGTGGTGTAATGTGGCATGACTTCGGGTGCCAGTTTAATGCAGCATGACCTCGGGTGGTGGTTTAGTGCGGCATGACCTCGAGTGTTGGTGTAATGCGGCATGACCTCGGGTGGCAGTGTAATGCAGCATGACCTCGGGTGGTGGTTTAGTGCGGCATGACCTCGGGTGGTGGTGTAATGTGGCATGACCTCAAGTGGCAGTTTAATGCAGCATGATCTTGGGTGGTTGTATAATGCGGAATGACCTCGGGTGGTGGTGTAATGCAGCATGACCTCGGGTGGTGGTTTAGTGCGGCATGACCTCGGGTGGTTGTGTAATGCGGAATGACCTCGGGTGGTGGTGTAATGCAGCATGACCTCGGGTGGTGGTTTAGTGCGGCATGACCTCGGGTGGTTGTGTAATGCGGAATGACCTCGGGTGGTGGTTTAGTGCGGCATGACCTCGGGTGGTGGTGTAATGCGGAATGACCTCGGGTGGTGGTTTAGTGCGGAATGACCTCGGGTGGTGGTGTAATGCGGCATGACCTCGGGTGGTGGTGTAATGCGGAATGACCTCGGGTGGTGGTTTAGTGCGGAATGACCTCGGGTGGTGGTGTAATGCAGCATGACCTCGGGTGGTGGTTTAGTGCGGCATGACCTCGGGTGGTTGTGTAATGCGGAATGACCTCGGGTGGTGGTGTAATGCAGCATGACCTCGGGTGGTGGTTTAGTGCGGCATGACCTCGGGTGGTTGTGTAATGCGGAATGACCTCGGGTGGTGGTGTAATGCGGAATGACCTCGGGGTGGTGTAGTGTGGCATAACCTCGGGTGGTGGTTTAGTGCGGCATGACCTCGGGTGGTGGTTTAGTGCGGCATGACCTCGGGTGGTGGTTTAGTGCGGCATGACCTCGGGTGGTGGTTTAGTGTGGCATAACCTCGGGTGGTGGTGTAGTTTGGCATAACCTCGGGTGGTGGTTTAGTGCGGCATGACCTCGGGTGTGGTTTAGTGCGGCATGACCTCGGTGGTGGTGTAATGCGGCATGACCTCGGGTGGCGGTGTAGTGTGGCATAACCTTGGACCGTGTCATCAGTCCTGACCTCTTGCGAGACACCATGAATGGTGGCCGTTACCAGAACAGACTGCATCCATCTATGTACCCAATGTTCTTCCGATAGGACAATGCTATGTTATTTTCCAACAGTACAGTGCCCCACCCTATTTCACTCTTATCGTTCATGACCGGCTTTATGAACACATTACGGGGCATTGGTTGGGATGACAGGGACCACACAAATGGCCTGCCAGAAGACCTGACCTCATAATGTCATTTATTTAGGTGGGTTTGGACCAAAGATGAAGTCTACCGAACAAAGCCATGGACTCTGGAAGCATTAGAGGAACGTATCAATGATGTGTTAGGAAATGTTCCCCACGATTTCCTTCAAAACCAAATTGTTGACATATCGCAACGCTTATAACACTTGGTTATCAACGCGGGTGCGTACCTAGAAATTTAGTATGTCACAAGGATTATTATGGACTTAGCATGTTTTTACTTTGTGTAAATCTACCAATTGTTAGTGAAATTATAGCCATTTAAAATCAGATAGTGACTTTTCCCCCACCCTGTATAGTAACCAATAAACCTAAAAAAATTGTTGTAAATTTTTGTTTAAAAATATTATATAATCTTAAATTGGTATGCCAATGACTTGACAATCCATTTTTAAACCTTTCCTAAATATACTCTGGCTTGTGCCACGAATACGTATTTAGTTGATTAAAAACATCACCTGTACACGGGAATTGATACAGGGGACCCTAGTTTGAGGTGGTAATTCTTATTTCCACTGAGCTACTTTACGTGTTTGTACAGTTCACAGTAATATACTCCACACATTAATAATGCATGAGTCAATATGAAACTGTGAGGGTGTCAGGGGAGTCTAAGTTTAATATTGGGCATCCAGGGTTTTGAATATTTTGGTTTATTTGTTTATATAGAAATTAATGCATGAGCAAACATATATTGTTCCGTACTTTGAAGCCTACTCTCTATCCCTAAGGCCTTCCACATATTTACACCAGGGCAGTAGGGAGATTAAAAGGGTAGAATTCAAACAATGTTTTCTCACATTTCCATGGAGGGAAGGTGATATATAATATAGAGAAAAAAAACCCACCTCATTACGATCTTCCAATAATTGAGTTCTACACCGGGAATTCAATGTTTGTATACGTCATAACCGGCATAATATACAACAATAAATATTATTGAAATTTGCGAGTCATCTATTGGTAAACACTTGAGTATATTATACTGAGCTCGGTACAATGTATTATTAAACCAATGCGTTTTCACGTCTGGTCTACACCATTCGTAGCCCGGTTATTGGTAATATTAGTCAGTACTCATGTGCCGTTTCCCAGGGGAATCCCGAATGTACTAATCGTACATCCTTTACCTAGATACTCTTTCCATGTTGTGATGAGATGATGGAGATAGAGTATGAGGGTGTAGGACCAGTGGAAACACTTAAACCTAACTTAGACATAATTAACTAAACCCTGGTGACCATTGGGATAATTTACCTTAAAATAAAAATGCTAAAGGTACCAACTGAGAATCAAACCCCTTGGCTCATAGCCAGGTGCGCTGATCACTATACACCACGGGGACGGTTACTTGTAACGGTTGAAAGCCCAAATTTGTTATTGGACCTCCATAACTTGTAGTGTTTGATAACCTAGAGTTGCTATTGCAACTCAATAGCTTGTGAAGGTTGAAAACCTAGATTTGCTATTGTAACTCCATAGCTTGTGAAGGTTGAAAACCTAGAGTTGCTATTGCAACTCAATAGCTTGTGAAGGTTGAAAACCTAGAGTTGCTATTGTAACTCCATAGCTTGTGAAGGTTGAAAACCTAGAGTTGCTATTGCAACTCCATAGCTTGTGAAGGTTGAAAACCTAGAGTTGCTATTGTAACTACATAGATTGTGAAGGTGGAAAACCTAGAGTTGCTATTGTAACTACATAGATTGTGAAGGTTGAAAACCTAGAGTTGCTATTGTAACTACATAGATTGTGAAGGTTGAAAACCTAGAGTTACTATTGTAACTACATAGATTGTGAAGGTTGAATACCTAGTGTTGCTATTGTAACTACATAGCTTGTGAAGGTGAGTTGCTAGAGTTGCTATTGTAACTACATAGATTGTGAAGGTTGAAAACCTAGTGTTGCTATTGCTAGAGTTGCTATTGCTAACTACATAGCTTGTGAAGGTAAGTTGCTAGAGTTGCTATTGTAACTACATAGCTTGTGAAGGTGAGTTGCTAGAGTTGCTATTGTAACTACATAGCTTGTGAAGGTAAGTTGCTAAAGTTGCTATTGTAACTACATAGCTTGTGAAGGTGAGTTGCTAGACTTGCTATTGTAACTACATAGCTTGTGAAGGTGAGTTGCTAGAGTTGCTATTGTAACTACATAGCTTGTGAAGATGAGTTGCTAGAGTTGCGATTGTAACTACATAGCTTGTGAAGGTGAGTTGCTAGAGTTGCTATTGTAACTACATAGCTTGTGAAGGTGAGTTGCTAGAGTTGCTATTGTAACTACATAGCTTGTGAAGGTTGAAAACCAAGATTTGCTATTATAACTCCATAGATTGTTAAGGTTGAAAACCTAGAGCTGCTATTGTAACTACATAGCTTGTGAAGATGAGTTGCTAGAGTTGCTATTGTAACTACATAGCTTGTGAAGGTAAGTTGCTAAAGTTGCTATTGTAACTACATAGCTTGTGAAGGTGAGTTGCTCGAGTTGCTATTGTAACTACATAGCTTGTGAAGGTTGAAACCCTAGATTTGCTATTATAACTCCATAGATTGTTAAAGTTGAAAACCTAGAGTTGCTATTATAACTCCATAGATTGTTAAGGTTGAAAACCTAGAGCTGCTATTGTAACTACATAGCTTGTGAAGGTGAGTTGCTAGAGTTGCTATTGTAACTACATAGCTTGTGAAGGTAAGTTGCTAAAGTTGCTATTGTAACTATATAGCTTGTGAAGGTGAGTTGCTCGAGTTGCTATTGTAACTACATAGCTTGTGAAGGTTGAAAACCTAGATTTGCTATTATAACTCCATAGATTGTTAAAGTTGAAAACCTAGAGTTGCTATTGTAACTACATAGCTTGTGAAGGTGAGTTGCTAGAGTTGCTATTGTAACTCCATAGCTTGTGAAGGTTGAAAACCTAGAGTTGCTATTGCAACTCCATAGCTTGTGAAGGTTGAAAACCTAGAGTTGCTATTGTAACTACATAGATTGTGAAGGTTGAAAACCTAGAGTTGCTATTGTAATTACATAGATTGTGAAGGTTTAAAACCTATAGTTGCTATTGTAACTACATAGATTGTGAAGGTTGAAAACCTAGAGTTGCTATTGTAACTACATAGATTGTGAAGGTTGAAAACCTAGTGTTGCTATTGTAGCTACATAGTTTGTGAAGGTGAGTTGCTAGAGTTGCTATTGTAACTACATAGATTGTGAAGGTTGAAAACCTAGTGTTGCTATTGTAACTACATAGCTTGTGAAGGTAAGTTTCTAGAGTTGCTATTGTAACTACGTAGCTTGTGAAGATAAGTTGCTAGAGTTGCTATTGTAACTACATAGCTTGTAAAGGTGAGTTGCTAGCGTTGCTATTGTAACTACAAAGGTTGTGAAGGTGAGTTGCTAGAGTTGCTATTGTAACTACATAGCTTGTGAAGGTTGAAAACCTAGATTTGCTATTATAACTCCATAGATTGTGAAGGTTGAAAACCTAGAGTTGCTATTGTAACTACATAGCTTGTGAAGGTGAGTTGCTAGAGTTGCTATTGTAACTACATAGCTTGTGAAGGTTGAAAACCTAGATTTGCTATTATAACTCCATAGATTGTTAAGGTTGAAAACCTAGAGCTGCTATTGTAACTACATAGCTTGTGAAGGTGAGTTGCTAGATATGCTATTGTAACTACATAGCTTTTGAAGGTAAGTTGCTAAAGTTGCTATTGTAACTACATAGCTTGTGAAGGTGAGTTGCTAGAGTTGCTATTGTAACTACATAGCTTGTGAAGGTGAGTTGCTAGAGTTGCTATTGTAACTACATAGCTTGTGAAGGTTGAAAACCTAGATTTGCTATTATAACTCCATAGATTGTTAAGGTTGAAAACCTAGAGCTGCTATTGTAACTACATATCTTGTGAAGGTGAGTTGCTAGAGTTGCTATTGTAACTACATAGCTTGTGAAGGTAAGTTGCTAAAGTTGCTATTGTAACTACATAGCTTGTGAAGGTGAGTTGCTCGAGTTGCTATTGTAACTACATAGCTTGTGAAGGTTGAAAACCTAGATTTGCTATTATAACTCCATAGATTGTTAAAGTTGAAAACCTAGAGTTTCTATTGTAACTACATAGCTTGTGAAGGTGAGTTGCTAGAGTTGCTATTGTAACTACATAGCTTGTGAAGGTGAGTTGCTAGAATTGCTATTGTAACTACATAGATTGTGAAGGTGAGTTGCTAGAGTTGCTATTGCATTTCCACGGATTATACTGCTTGAAAACCCAGATGCAGTGTTTATTACACCTTTTCCATACCTTGTGACACTTAAAAAATAGTTCCTGTATTGATTTAAATCATGAGAATGGTTGCCAAAAACACGTCCCCCAGAAAGAATCAACCAATAAGAACTGATTCAGATAAAGCTTCACAACTTCATAACATCTAAAAAAAACAGTGCCAATGATCTTCTACTTTTCTCCCGCTTTGAATTTCTAAGAAACAGTTTTTAGTGCAGAATTTAAAAGGGAGTAAGAAATCTTTAAGATAATAGTTTTCAAAATAGTTTATTGACACAGGATCATAAACAACTTGGGTCCTTTGTCAATAATTTATTCTTACTACTCTGGTTTGAAAAAAATAAACGTAGATGTTTATCACGGAAACTAGAGACCTATGAATTTGAAGAGTTTTACATTAAATATATGTTAATTTTCAGGCCTTAGGTTAAAAAGTTTGTTCTACTTTAACTATATATTCTCCCAACATTCGTCTAGCTATTTATAGATAATTCTTTACTCGACAGATCCAGACTGATAACGATGTTGTGCAATTTGTTTTATTCAAGAAACGTAAATATCAACTCCAGATAATATTGTATGTAGAGAGTCGACAGAATATGGCAAGGGTCATAAGGATCACAATATCACTCCCAGGAGATGTGAGAGGGGAAAGCTGTAAGAGCGAAAATCTGGTCGACACTTTTTTTTTCTCTCCGCTAGTCCCTTCCCGAACCTTCTGACGCCACCCTTGAGTCCTCTGTCAACAAATAACTGTTAAAACCTAGCTAGGAGAGGAAAAAAAGAATCCTGGTGATTTTCTTTCCTGCCAGTGAACGGAAATCTGTGCAGTATTTCAACTCAGTCCATCTACAGCGATCACTGCCTCAATACTCTAAGGAGAACAACCTTAACTATAAGTCTATTTTAGTTTTGAGAATAATCCTCTGCAACAGAGGAAGATATCAGCTGAAACACAGATAGACTGAATTGCTTAAAACGGACTATAGATATCTATTAGATAATTTAGACAGTAACATCTCATTATTTAATAATTAAAAAAGAGGTTTATTGATGTTTACTATGGATATTTAAACGTTTAATTTTTGGGCCGATTGGTTATTAAAAAAATACACGATTTACAAACAAACATTACTAAAGTAAAACTAAGAAAAACTTTAAATAATATATTAAACAATCCCAAGTCCTTAGTCACTTTTTAGTATGATTAGTGAGCTAAGATAAAACAACTATGTTAAGGAATTAATTTCTGGGATAGAGGTGACATAGAGTAATTATTAATATTAATGTATTTAAGAGTTTATAATTATGTTGTAGTTTTAATCGGTCAAGCATTTGTTTTTGTAAATAATAAAAGAGTGATCTTAAATTATTGCCATATTTTCTTATGCTTAAAGAATTTTCATTCCATGTCAAAAACTTGAAGGTTAGTTTGATGTTATTTCACTCCATCCAGAGCTGAGAATGTATTTAGCCCTACAGCTGGTTAGTGCTGCCTCCACCATCTGGTAGAAACCTTACGTACTCAGGGAGTCTAGGAAGTGTGGTGGCTCCCCGTTACCCTTCACACAAGTATTTCAATGAGCGAGTGCTAAAGGGCCAACAAATTTTACCGGAATGTTATTTTCCACCATGCCATAAATATACATGGGACTAACAGATCTACTTTCCTTTCGAATAAAGATGTGCTACGGACTTTTATCGCTAAAAAAAAATCCGTGAACTTCTTCTGGGTTTGAAACCACGAAAATCGAATCCTGAGGCAGAGCACCTTATTCCAAGACCAACGAGGTCATCTGAAAAAAATATGGAGAACAATTTATTATAAAAACAATTCCCTCCTAATGCATCTAATTAGAACTGAATATCGGCCTACCGAGAGTGAATTAGGATTATAAATGAGTCCATACCAGGAATTAAATATTATAGAAGAATTTCACAAAAAACTTATTTCCTTAATACAAGATTTATATAAACTACATGCTAACTAGATAAGGACAATATTCCTAATAATACACCTAAATGTGATTCCAGGTATCGTAACAGTCAAATCTAGGGACTAATAACATACCTAGGACAGCATAAACATAATACACACTGAGATGTTATAACAGTAAAATTACCAGCTCTATGTGGGGAGTATCAACATCCAGAGCAATGCAGGCTCCTACCTCTTGTATTGGACCACGCTCCAATATCCCTGTAGTCAACATTTACAAACACACACTCCGTATTCAACCTCTCTAACCACTCGGTAATGGGAACAGGCGTATGGAGAAATAATGTAAAGAATAATTTTGATGAATCTGTAACAGAGAGGTAATATAGCCTACTTGAGATGGAACGATACCAGTTTTTCAATTCCGATTCTTAAATTTTTAATTCAATTCTTCGATACTGGAATAGGCCTGAAATCAAGTGGGAACGGCCATATTGATTTATGTTAATAGAAAAAAATATGGCTGCCATGATAGGTAGAACCATTTTTACCATTTTATTTTATTTTGGAAATTTCGGTAAACGTCTATTAAATATTAATTAGACTTATAAAACTTTTACCTTTTGAAATTATTTTATTATTATTATTAATATTATTATTAGCACCGCGTCTTACTACCCGTTCGGGTTATACGCACTTACGCTAATGTGTAATGGAAGGGTGATTGTGAAATGAAATGGAGGACCTACAGTTTAACGTGGGATCCGAACCACGGTGGAGGCCTGGTATTCCCCACATTTTTAGAAATTACAGTCATTTTTATAATCTTTTCTTTATAATTTTGAAATGAACTTTAACTATATTATGATTAATATTATTTTTATTTAATTTAGGAGATTAGATTTGCAAACAATCGTAATATATTTCTTAACGCAGGTTGCTATCTGTTAATATGGAGGTTTATTAATGTTTTTTCTTAAATGCACTATGCTACCCCGGTAAATATGTTTACATATGGAAAAAAACCATCAATTTCTAGGTTTTCAAATTTAATCAAAGCTTTTATATGTTTCACTATACAAATATGTGCAATAATTAATGAAAAAAGGCGTTACAAACGGCCTTTAATATCTGATATTAATTAATCTCTTAATAAAGTATTCACGATCATTTGCACGTATCTTTAGGGATCGAGGCATCAATAATCGAGGTATTTTCTAGATTCTCGATTATATCAATACCATTAAGAATCGATAGATATCGAGGAATGGAATTTCCCATCTTTATAATATACATACAGTAAATCACTTCCTTGTAAAGGCCTAGATAACTCAATGTGTGTTTATGAAACTGTCAATTATAGTTCATCAATTCTAAAGGGGGTCTAGCCATTTTCAAAGGGGCTCAGAACCTCTGATCTTATACTTTCTATGCCACATATCTTTTTAAGAGACTATTTCTAATCTGAATATAGGTAGAGTACTCAAGCAGGTTTAACAGATATATTATGTCTACACATGTTGTATTTTCAAAAAGCAAATACTACCAACTTTGTATTCAATTTTTTTTTCAAACTCAAATGTATTATCTACAGGTACTTGATACCGGCCTAACTATAGTGAGCTCCTTTTGCAAACGTTTGACGTCTCCAGCTGAGAATATACCCTCATATACTCAAAGTAAGCGGTCTAATACACGAGTATTAGTGTTTGTAGCCATATTTAGGCAAGTATACCTAAAATAACTTTTTAAATTATTTCATTTTGTTTTGTTTATTTTATGTATTTAACATGCACTTTTTTAATCTACCTAATTAAGTTAGCACACGAGAATTTGTATGAGCGTGAACGAAAGTGCCTACCGATTTTGCCAGGATTTTGCCACGTAACATCTCAGATTTATTGTACATTCCACAAATGAAATGGGACCAACAGATTTATTTCTCCTCTGAAGGAATTTGTGCTACGGATTATTATCGCTCAAAAATCTCAAATCAAACCTTGGCTATACTTAATTTAAAATAAATTAAAGATAGTTATGAATTTGGTCGTAGCCTATAATCTAAACCAATCATTTACTCACAGGTATATAAGGTTGTTACCCGTTACGAAACCAGCTGCTCAAATACCATTCATTCCTTTAGTTTTGACTCAAAAAGGATGTGGGGCCATCTATCTAGGTCAATGAAATTCAAATGAATTTCTTTCCCAATCATTGGAGTGATGTACTTTGATTCTGCAAGTTCCAGTCCAAATGATATTGATTTCTACTTTTACACCGAACGTTCTCTGGTATTAAACTTTGCACATAAGACCTACTGGAAAGCTTGTCACTCGAATATAAACTGCCCATTTCCTTCACGATTAAAACTAATTTATCTATTGAGCTCTCTTAAAGGGATTTTACTATATAGTTAATTTGTATAGTATAGATTGGTGGAAAAATTGGCTCACAGAAGCATTAATTGTTTGTTTTTAAACCTAGTTCCATCGTAGTGTGGCTTAGGGCGTCACTCTCGCAATATGATGGACTGCTGATGATGGTAAGATTGGTGCTCGAATCCTACCAGCGTAACTAGTACATATGATGAGCATAGTCTTTAGATATTAAGTTAAGACCGGTGGGGGGGGGGGGGGGAAATAAAACAAAAAAATCATGTGAACTACCTAGAAAATATATTTCTAAAAAGTCTAATATATCTCACAATAAGAAGCCATATGCTATAACTGAAGCACGATTAGATTATTTTAAATACGATTTGACCAGCTTCGGTGGCCGAGTGGTATAACGTGATACTCTCGCAGTAGACTAAACTGACAATTACGAGAAGATCGAGGTTCAAATCTCGGTCGGATGTCCTGAGGGTGGTTTTTCCAAAGTGTTTTTCCACCCTCCCTTCACGCAAATGCGTGTAGATTTTTTTTCACTATAACCTTCTTAATCCTTAAAACTATTGGTGTACACTAGTATATAGCCAGAATGAGTAGTAAGACATGGTGCTAGAAAAAGTTTGAATATTGTTTTTATAATTTAACACATTAAAAATTAACATGTAATCAATTTTATATAATTTTTATGAAATTATATCTTTATAAAATCCAAAATTTATGATAAAAATCATACCAAAACAACCAATGTATATTCAAACAAGTTATGTTAATTTGTTGTCTTGAAATGAAGTAGTTCAATGGAGGAATGAGCAAGCAATCATATCTCCAATATGTAGGCTACAATAATTAGCCTAAGTTTTGTAATTATTTTAAATTATTTGTAGGATACCTAGATTATAATACTTCAAAAGATTTTACTCAAATAGAATAAATGATCAAAATTCAAGTCTTAATTTTGTATTTATTTTTAACTACTTATATTTTTATTAATATAATATTAATTAATATATAAAAAATTATAGAATCTATTGCTTAACATATTACAAGAAAAATAATCTATCTAATTATTTAGTGCAATTTCTTCACATATTATTTCTTAGAACTCCCCTTGATATTATAACAAATTATATTTATAGTTTTTGGCTTCAGGATAACTTGCTTCGACATGGTTAAATCTATAGTATACATATTTTATATTAACTTTAATTTTCAAACATGGACAACCCAGTTTTTATATTTAAATATTTGATATTTAATTATGAAATTTATGGGTTCAGATAAAAATGTAAATCATGCTAATGTCAAAAATAACTCAAATGTTTTGTATCTATCGATCCCATTAAAAGAGTCAAGTGTTTGTTAAAATTATTTAAAAAAATATAAAGCACAATTTTATCATACTTCTATTGTGTAATCGAATAGTTAGATAGCATGATGACATTTTATTAGGTTCATATATTAATGGTATGCTGGTACATAATGGAATAAACGCTTCTAAAGAAACTATTCACTCTTAATATAGAAGGAGTATATAAGGGTCATAGCACGATGCTTTTATATTGGAAAACTAGAAGTTGATACACAAATGGGTGCCAAAAAAAGTAGTAGTCTTCGATTACCAGGCTGCGAAAAAATCAACAAATTTGTCAACATATTGAGTTCAATGAATCACGACACAAATGATCTGAAAATGCGAAAGGAGCTACGTTATTCGCTTGAAATTTTAGATTATTCTATCGAGAACCTACATCAGCAAATTAGGGATATAATGTCTTTAATGGTTTTTCAATATTTTTTGATGTATAGAGAGATGTTTTGGATTATTATTTTTAGTACTGTGTGTAGCTACTGGTTTAGATTATATGCTTATGTACTAGTTACGATAATGTGATAGGGATATGGAGGGTATAATTTAAAGTAAGTGCACCCTCATTTGTATGGAAAGGTTGATAAGGACAAATTATCTATAAGTTTTAAAAATAGGAAACGACAGTTGATGTGTCTCTCTTTCCTGGGGGGAAGGGGAAGGTCAACCAGGTGAGGAGCTGAGTTGGCGGCCTAACCGTCAGGAAGGGGAAACAAAAATCTTGGAGTACCTTCTTAACAGTTTGAATTTGCCACATTCCCATTGGTGCAGATTCAAACATGGGGAAGAAGGGTAGGACTGTAATGACCAGTAAATAGTGGCCCAACCAAGGTATTAAGTAGGGTTGGGCCGAGAAAATCAGGCATTCTGGTTTAAAAATCTGGTAGGACTCGGGCGAACCTTTTGACGCTTGGGGAGGACTTTATTTATAATATAGTATTAGTTCTATTTGTCAAGTATTCAAGATATACTCCCATTATAATTTACTTAATCAAGTGTAGTGTGTTAAATATACTAATCCTTCCATTATAATGCCAATGATGTAAGGCATAAGTAATTATATATTAAAGATTAATAAAGTAACAACGCAATAAAAATCTAATATTTAGTATCTAGCTACCCTATACTTTCAATATCTTAATGGCCGAAAATAAGTAAAAAAATGAACGTAACAAGGTAATGACAAACTCTTTAGTAAAAAACCACCCTCAGTACATACAATTGGGACTCCCTCACCGATCTCGCCGTCAAAGGCACTTAATACTACTGTGAGAGTTACGCCTTCAACCATGCGAACTCCGAGTTAAGTGGGCCATCTTGAAATATTATTGTAAATTTGGTCTCATACGTGTCTTACTTATACTACAATAAAACAACTGGAATCTTTAGTGGCTTATAACTATGAATTTGATATGAGTATGACACCTTAGCTCACTCGGTAGCGTGTCGTCCTACTGAGATAAGGGTCCCGGTTTCGATTCCCGGCATGACCAAATATTGATGAAATGTATGTTTATACTTTCACTTTGATACATTAATGTCTAGGGACTGGATGCTGTGTTGTCCTAGTCTGAAGTTGGATTATAAGATATATGAAGCTACGACAGGCCTATAAAGCCGGTAGTGAAGAATATATGACAAATAAAACAATGACCCAGGCCGCAGTCTGGAAACAGTAATTGATGTAAACAAAAATCTGACAGTTTTTTCTGTTTCAATCCTGACTGAACTATTTAGGGGAGATGTTTCTTCCTATAATGTTTTCAAGCAGACCAATGATTTCCTTATAATTGATTTCACAATATAATCTTCTTAGGCTTACTCTCA
Source organism: Timema cristinae (assembly GCA_039000515.1). NCBI lineage: Eukaryota > Metazoa > Arthropoda > Insecta > Phasmatodea > Timematidae > Timema > Timema cristinae. The sequence goes on along the minus strand of JBCFYV010011164.1, from coordinate 12,159,395 downwards.
TCTTGTTTAAAGGCTGGCATTTATTGAAATTTTTTTCAAAAGCTACTGCAGTAAACTTCCATCATGCCAAAAGCTAATAGACCAGTGACTAACAAATCTAAATAAAAAAAAAATATTTTGTAATTTGTAGTACCATTAGTATAATTAGGGCAAAATAATCTGTATAGTATTATTGCCGTATTAAAATTAACACGATGAACATTTATTTTTAAGTAAATTTGTTAACCCTGATTGGCAAAATAAGCTTTTAAAAACTATAAAAACAAGTGTATTTTGTTTAGTAAAAACAGAATCAAACAAACGTAGCTCTACAAATTGTACATTTCAATTTGTTACAGCAAATCAATGCTTTTATATTTTATAATATTTAATTCAAAACGTTTTAAATTATAAAATATTATAAAAACCAAACACAACTTTTTCTATCAAGGTTATGGCAGGGATACATAATATATAATTTACATGGGAATTATTATTGGCATAGTGGAGCTCCTTTAATTTGTAACTGTATTTACATAAATGTTTTCTCTTTAGGTCTTCACTTCTTTGACGTTGTTCATTTAAAAAATGCTATTAGTCTATTATGTGCATATAATAGTATATTCCACTTCAGAATTACAGCTGTACATATAGCTTGAATTCATCATGTGAATCTTCTTGAAACAACAGAAGAAACGTGGAGGTGTTTTAAGGGATGCGACTATTCTAGGAGAAAGAGGCGTGGCAAGGGGGAAGAAGGATGGATTTCACTTCCTTGTGGGAAGGGGAGAGAATTGCTTAACCCTATATTCCCTGGGGTATAATACATCAAAATAATATTATGTTTTCCTAATCCTCTGGCAGGAGATTGTCGTGAAATATCCGGAGACTTTTAGTATGCATTATATGTCTCCCACGCCTCACAGTAGATTGACGGTATTAGAATAGACTGTTAATAACTTTTTTTCGCTCCTTTTTTACCTCCTATAGACCCCTCGTAGAGATAATATTGTGATCGTTAAAATACTTGAAATCGAGATTTTGAGAAACGTTTCATGACACCCTATAACAAAAGAAAAATAGGTAGTTTTCGCAATGCCGTCTGTCTGTCTATTTGTCTGTACCACGAGCTAGTGTCCAAACCATTTTACTGATGGGGCTTGAACTTGGTATATGGGGTTTTCATAAGGTCCCAAAAAGTGGCTTTGGAATTTGATATCTAACCCTAAATTTAAGGGTAGTTCACTGAAGAGCAAAAAGAGAAAGCATCAATTTTCTTTAAGTTCGCTCTAAAGATTTTGATTAAATTCTATATTAAGATATTGTTTATCACTATAATCAAGACGGAAACTATCATTTTCTTATTAAATTGAATATAATAATGTAGCATGTCAATCACACAGATTGGACAGCTACAATTAAATATAAATATTTAATAATTTACGAAATAAATAGATAAATAATATTAACAGTAATCTACCTCAAAATTTATTTTCTCTGACTAGATGCAGTCAAATAAAATTACGTATCTCCCTAAGTTGAAACACGTGATTGTTCAAAAAATAGTATTTTGATAAATGCCGTAGCAGATACTAAAGAAGAAGATTAATACTATCAGATTTATGAATAAAATACTCTAACGCATGCTCTCTGCCACTGGATGATGTCGGATAAATTTAAATACGCTTGCCATGCTGTCTACAAGAAAATATAATATAGTACATTTATATCACAAATTCTCATTAAAATAATAGCTGAGCCCAAATAACATAATCAAAACGAATATATTTAAATATAAGATGCTTTAGTATCTACTCACCACTTCAAGATGTCCTTGGATTCATTTGCCGCATGGGGGAAAAGAAAAATTATTCAATCATGGCTGCCACGTATACTATCACAACTACATCTGGTGAAGGAAAGAAGAGTATGTTGGGATCGACACACTGACCCACTTCTCATCAGAGAAGCCTGGTGGCTGTCCAATGAATCATGCTTTCCTCCTTCCCCACAAACAGCCCGCCTTAAGTTATTTCTCTTTCACCTTGCCTTCATCCGTCTTTCTCCTTGTCTATATTCCTGAGTTTATCACCCTTTTGCTTTGTTCCGTTCGTATCAGATTTGGGACTATATATAGGGCCACGCCCGGATTCACAATATACCCGTTTTACTACAACCCAGCGTCGAAGGAGGAACTCCTACACCGTCAAGTAAAGAAGAAGAGCCGACCATGGAGTATGGTCGTCAGATCCACCGCTACCCTGACCAGGATGTCAAGCCAGGAATATTTAAGTATCATGAACTAACGTCGTCAAGTCCTTATGACTTAGGGTTTAGTTTATTTAGATAACTAAACAATGTAGAGATTTTCTTTTATATATTTTGTGTCGAAGCATATTTTTGTTTTCATGTCTAATGGATAGTTTATTCATTTCAAGCCTTGTAGACTACAAGATGGAAGTTTTTCTATTAATTGCTTATATATCGTGTCCTGGAGTCTGAAGGGCAAGTCTTCCCTTTTGACTTAGTGTAACAGTTGAAGTTACTATGTTCCAGTATCCTTATGATACAGTATTTACTTCATCAGCCATGGGCTGAGTAAATAGTAATGTCTTAGACTTGCAACACTTCCACAAGTTCCATTAATATATTTGAGCCAATTTTTCTCATGACGCCGTGTACGTCGTGTGCATCTGTGTAATTTATAGATGGCTACAACCAGGCTGTCTGTCTTGTTTTCCATATCACTCTTGAGCTAATGGAAATTAATATTTTAGCTTGGCCAAGTACTCACGCTTCTCGTGCTGTATTAGCCGTGGTATTCAAACCAGGGAGCTGCACTAGAATCATAGTGGGGTCCGCGCAAATAATACCCTTTTCTTTTGCCTGTTATTTAGCTTCTATTGTTTTTTGGTTGCTCTTAGTGTGATTTCCATTAGAATTTAATGTACTATTGAATGCTTTGGCAGTACCGAAGGGAAAGAGACCAGCCATACACCTAATTTCATTGCTGAGGGAACTGCATGCTTACTATTGAGCAACAGCGTTGTCATTATTTTGTTTTCCGTGATCAGTCTTCCTTCGAATGTATATCAAATTTGGCAATGCTGGGCTGACGTTGTTGTCAGTACTTGGTGCTTCTTCCTCCAACACAGTCGTAAAGTTACAGTAGTCTGAGTCTCGTGTTCCTAATAGCTAGCTCAAAAACATTGACTAAATAAACACTCATATTTTATAAGTACTCTGTGTAGAATAATGTGTTATTGATCACGTTAAGATTTGGTGTGTATCTGTATGTGTTGGTTGCGTGTTTTGTATTTTTACCGTAAGGTTGTGGAACTATAGTTGTACGTGTATATTAATATATTTATTTGAATAATAGTGTATTGTTAACAATTAAGATATAACAAACATTATGGAATCTCCGGCTTGTTACAAACAATTACATTCCAAGAGGAAAATATTAAGTAGTAAAGAAATGGCAATGGTGTTAAGAGTCTACAACTATTTTCGTTAAGACGGAACTTGTTCAGTAACTCAAGCAGCAATGGCAACTGCAGAAGCTACAGGTGTATCTTATAAGTTAGTAATCTATATTAAAAAAGAATTCAAAACTAAGGGAAAGTTATTGACACCAATCAAAAGAAATAACTCTACTCAAATGAAGCGTTTGGATAAATATGGGCTTATAGAAAAACTGCATGACAGTGTCGTGATACATTTGAAGGACAGCTCCTCTAGCTCTGAAGATGATGATAGTGATGCTGATCTAGGAGTGGTACCGTTACCTGATTAAGAACAAGTAAGAATGTAATTTATAGCATTTATTATAAAATGCATGTTGTAATATATTTGTATATTAATTATGAGGAAAAAAGCTTTATACATAAAATATTTTAAGCATAATTACGGAGGGAATAGAGAAACGTTAATAAACTTCAATCTTGAAAAAATTACGATTGTGGAAAGAGTTAATGTTTCTAGAAAAGGCTGTACACCGATAGGAAATGCTTTTGCCTGTCAATTGAACCCCCCAACCACCCCATGCCGCATTGTTTACAATGAGGGATTTCCAAGTAAACCCTCCCCCCTCACATTCCAACAACAGAAAGCTAGAAAATTTGGCAACCGGTAACAGAGAGAGAGCGAAGATAAATCTTTTCTCCATAAGACATGCAGTTCCCTCAGCTATGAAATTAGGTGTAGTACTGTTTTGTTGACACCTGTTTTAGCCATCGACCGCTGTTATCAACAGAGTTTACTGTTGCTTATCATTATCCGAAATGTTTAGTGGATATTATCTTAAGACCCATTCAAGCAAACTGATCAAAATTTATATGTGTATCTTGTTTAATACCCTTTGCTAATAATTGTTTAACTGTTTTCTCTTTTAGAAAACTTCTACCTGCTCAGCACTTGTAGCTACAGTCAAAACTTCACATTCCGCAAAGTCAAATTGTTTGCATTAAGCTTCAAAGTATAACCTATAATATTATTGTAAAACTTAATTTTATTATTTCTGTTTTTATTTAATAAATCTATTTATTGTTTAACCTTAATTCTTTTCAATTTAAATAGTGTATCCCTTGTAGTACTCAATGTTACAATAATACTCTATACACAAGAAATGTTCCAATTTTCATCATTTCCCGCAACTATTTGAGAAATGATATAATTTATCATTGTAAAGTTGAAGTACGGTACTTTTAAAGATAAAAACTTTGATTTGAAGTATATGTTTATAAAACCAATAATTTATGATTTATAAGATTTTTAATTTTGTTCTTTGGAAATTAATTTGATTCTTTTACTCTTTGGTTAACAAAGATATTTCTCTTTCTCAATTTTTCTGTAACAGTGCTTCTAGTTCCTAATGCCATAGAGTAGTAGATAACAATGCATATTTTGTCATTTAAGATATTTGGCATAACGTTCTTACAAGAATGTATATCCTAACTAATATTATAAATGCGAATGTGAGTGTGTTTGTTTGATTGTTTGTTTGTTTGTTACCCTTTCACGCCTAAACTACTCGACCGATCATCATGAAATTTTGCATACACGTTGTCATGGTACAGAAAAGGACATAAGGTACCTTTCATCCAGAAAGATGTTCTGTTCCTGAGGGATACAGAAAAGGACATAGGGTACCCTTCATCCAGAAAAAAAGTACTGTTCTTGAGGGATAGAAAAAAAAACACTTTTAGACAGTCGTCCGGCATAACAACTCGGCCTAATGATATGAACATGAATTGCAATATATGCCTGGAGTACAGAAAAAGGGACCTGTGGTATCCCGGGACAAAATCTGATATCCCGAATTAAAATCTGTTCTCGAGTCATTTTAGGCACATCTATCTTAAAATGTTTAATAAAAATCTGTTCCCAAGTTATTTTAAGCACATCTATCTTAAAATGATTAAAAATAATTACATTCAGGTAACTTAAGCTTGTCTGTTCACTCCGTTATGGTGTAAATGACAAAATTTTCGTAAGAAGTTTGGTATTATACTGTGATGAACTCAAATAAAAACATTATTTTTTACTGAAGTGCCTTTAACGTTTAGTAATATAACAACTCGATAGATGGCGTGGTATCGATTTGTACTATTTAATGTACTAAGATTTCATTACTCCCAAAATCCAATAGATGGCGCTGAGCACATTTTAAAACGCGGTATCGTTTTGTATTATCTATTGCTATTTTAAACTCATAATTGTGAAGTTTGGGGAAAGGGAAGAAAGGGAGTTGGGGGACCATATCGATGGGAAATAACAATACATGTTTGCGATTCATTTGTTTACAAACATTGATTAGTTACCGTTTATTCATCTGTGTTTAGTTATATTTTAATAATATTGTAATTGTTTTACGTTTTCAGTTTATATTGTTCCTTTTTTCCCTTGAGCAATAGTTTATAATTTATTATTTTTAGGTTGGTTATCTTACTTCTAATTCTATTTTTTTACCTTTAAGGCAATAGTTTGTTTGTTTTAATTTTTAGGTTAGGTATTTTTTTCTTAAAAAAAGTTTTTTTAAATTAAAAAATTCAGCCTAACAACAAATATGAGAGTCCACCTTTATAATGACGTAGATTCAGGACATTACGCAGAGACACTATTGAAAATTGGCGATGGACGTTTGGACACGGATGCTGAAGGTTGTATTTTACTTATAAGGGAATTCTGTAATTTGGTGGAAAATGATTTGGAGCTCATTGCTAAAGTTTATCCAGACATACAACTCAATTTTAGTTGTGATCACTGGTTGTGTGCAAGAGCAATTCTTTCACCAAAAAATGAAATCATTAAAAAATCAACACTGACATTTTGAAATAGGTGCAGGGAGAAATAAAGGAGTATGTGTCAATAGATACAATCATGGAAACAGAACAGAGCACTTCATATCCCACTGAGTTTTTAAATTCTCTGGAGTTATCGGGTGTACCCTCGCATAAACTACAATTGAAATTAGGTGTACCAGTTATGATTATGCGAAATTTAAATGCACCCCGATTATGTAAAGAGACGAGGCTTCGGATTACACATTTAGGGTAAAATATAATCTGTGCCACCATTTTAACAGGTGTGGGAAAAGTTGAAATGTAATCATACCGCGAATCCCAATAATCCCACTGACCTACCATTTCAATCCAAAAGACTCCATTTTCCAATCAAACTTAGTTTTGCTATTACTATTAACAAAGCGCAAGGGCAAACATTGCAGGTAGCAGGGGTGCATTTGGAAAAGCCATGTTTTTCCCATGGCCAGCTACATGTAGCATGTTCGCGTGTGTCCAATGCCAGAATTTGCATGTATTTGCGCCAAATGGAAGGACATACAACATAGTATATAGAGGTCCTAAAATAATGATCTATTCTGTTCCCATGATTGCAACGGCCAAGAACAAGCGAAGTAAATAAGGGATGTTAATTAATTGTAGGAAAAATTTAAGGTGTCGACCGACAATCTGAATTTATTTATTATTTAGCAGCGCGTCTTACTACCCGTTGGGTTATACGCTTTAAATACTAATTACGCTAATGGATTGGGAATTGGGAAGGTCGAATTAGAGGAAGTGAGCCCGCATTTGCGTGGAGGGAGAGTGGAAAACCATTTAGTAAGCCCCCAGTTCACCCGACCGAGATTCGAACCTCGATCTCCCCGTCCTCGGCGGTCGAGCTCAACACGACTAGCGTGTTAGCCAACTACGCCACCGAGGCGGGTAACCTGAATTTATTGACAAAATAAACATAAACGCGAGCGAAGCCGCGGACAAAAGTTATTACCTAATATTTCGTTTCACAAATCGTACAAGATTTTTATTAAATGTCTATTTTAAGATAAAAACGGAAGAAAGCTTGTGTGGTGCACTATACCATTTATTTTTTATATAAAGTAATTTTTATTGATAATTTTGCTTTGCTATTAATTATTTAAAAAATAATTGTAATTTGAGGTAATAGCTGATATTGATTATTGATATGACATCCAGTTAAGTAGCCTAATATAGAGTATTCGTCGCTCTTGTTGCACAGAACGTTGCCCAGGTTACACCATATGAGGTTTTCTACACGTTGTACCCGCAATGATATGATGTTGTAACGTTTAAAAGAAATAGCCTAATATATTAATATTTGTACGCAACCATTAGGGTAACATTTGATATAACTATCGAATTGGGTCCAAGTTTGCTGTTCTGTATTATAATAACTAAAAAGGGATGATGTCTTATTTTAGAAGTAAAAAGTTCTGGTGTTTCATAGTTCTCTATTTTAAGTAGATAATCAGGTTTGTTTTTTTTTGCTAGATATTTCACACGTTGTAGATTTTAATAAAAGCCCGACTATTACGTTATATGCATGATAATTACCGGCACGTGAGATTTAAAATACAGATTAAGATGTCATAGACTCCACTACACGGCTCCTCGTTAGAAAGGAAAGTAAAGAGATGCGTGCCCTAAAGGGGTATATCAAGCGACATTTCCTTCTCGAAGCTTCCCAAAAGAAAAAAGGTGTGATCACCCAGGCGCGTTTCTGTTCACAAAACTGCGTTATATTTTTAAAAAGAGACGTAGAAGGATGTCGCCATACCTTGCAACTTAACAGCTTAACACAAATAAATCTTACTACCCGCTCGAATTTATAATAACGTAATTTTTAATATAGATGTGAATAATTTATTATTGAGATGTTTAATTTCATACTATTACAATGTGATGATGGCCATAGTTTCCAAAGAAAATTATTCTAAACAGTTACTTCCATTATTCAATAAAATTTTATAGATTTGAAATTTACCACTTCCCAATCAGATCAAGAGACATGAGGAATAGTTCCAATTGTTACTGTCTTGATGTAGTTACTGACTTTTGAAGTGGTTCTGTAAGGTGTTTTCTTGAAGTAGTTCCGATGTAGTGACGCTAATTACGGGTTTGAAGTAGTTTCGCTAGTTACTGTTTCGAACAATTCCACTTGTTACTTACTACCTCAAAGTTGTATTAAGAGGTACTACGATGAAACTGTTTCAATAGTTACTGTCATGAAGTAGTTCCACGATTAACCCTTCAAGTGCTTAGAAAAGGTGAGTCCGCTCTTATCACAAGAGAATATCTGTTATAGTTTGTACGGATGTGGGATGTTATTTTTGACGTCGTGTGAAAAATGCTGGTCATTTGAAGTTAGTAAATATTATTGGGGATTTGTTATTTTTGAAGTGTAGCTTGAAAAAAAATATGAGAAAATCAAGTTTTAGAAAACAAAAACCAGTGTAGAATCAAGAAAGAAAAATGGGTAAAAAATATTTTAAGGAAAAACACCAACAAGATTTCAAGTACAGAGTGAATTCATAAAAACCAATAAAACAAGGTTTGAAAAGGGAGAGGAAATTTTCTATTGTGTGATTCATTAAAGTTTGAACATAATATTTTATCGTTGAAGCCTATAAATATTTAACACCAAATCATTATTTTGATGAATCTCTTATTTATTTTCAGACATTGCAATAAAGCAATGATCAGTAAATTGTTAAAATTAGTAGTTCTTTAATTACTACACTTTACTGGCTTGTGGTTTTACCGTTTATTCAGTCTGAAGATTTATCTTCATATTTGAATGTGAAATATCTCCTATATTTCTCCCTGGAATTCGAAGGTGATAATTTCCCTTGACAATCAAGTTATACATGCGGAAAAATCAATACTTTATTTAATAGTTAATTCCATTCACGTGGTTTAAGAATTTCGTCTCACAAACGATATCCAAATTAACCACACCTGCAATGTGTCCAAAACTCAGAAGACAGTTACATATCCGCCATTTCCAGTAGAAGACCAGTAATGTCTAGCCGTTAAAACCTGGTGTCATATGCTAAAAAAAGGTTGTAAATTTACTTTAGTATTTATTTCATACTAATTATTATTATTATTATTATTATTATTATTATTATTATTATTATTATTATTATTATTATTATTATTATTATTAGCACCACGTCTTACTACCCATTCGGTTACACGCACTTACGCTAATGTGTAATGGTAGGGTGATTGTGAGATGAAATGAAGGACCTACAGTTTAACGTGGAATCCGAACCACGGTGGAGGCCTGGCATTCCCCACATTCACAAGATGTCTTGTCAGAGGTGAAGGAAGGTTTTGGTAATCAGATAAATCTGTGCCGAGACCGAGGATTGAACCCCGGCCACCAGCACAGAAGTCTGACACCTTTCCCCTAGACCACCAGGTCTCCATTTCATACTAATCAAAAGGATCTTTTTTTATCTAAGAAAACCAAAAATTGTTTCAAATAAAATCATTATAAACGCTCATAATGTAAATCCATAGATTAGGGAAAATGCTTACCCTAATCCTTATAGGGTTTTGTTAATAATGATACCAAATATAGCACTGAAAGAGTGTATAGCTTACTAAAGTCTCCACATGTCAAAGCAAATCAAATTTGAAACAAGTTCCATTTTTCTCAATCAGAACTCAGCATACTTTTCTTTACTATACAGAACCACATATTATTAAGACTTATTATTAGCCTGAAAGTGATTATGTTTGTTTTAATTTTTCCGATACAATTGTATATGAAAATGTCCTAATTTTAATGCAGCCGTGATCCCTCGCTAATAAATAATTCTGGTTCATAATTTCCCCCCTCTTCGTAAATAATATATCGAAATACTAAGATCATTCTTTGTGAAAATAACCTCAATTAAATTATAACGTTTGGTCATGAGTTTTTCTGATAAAAAATGTTTTAATTCAATTTTTTTAGCACTGCGTCTTACTACCCGTCCATGTCATACGCGTATATATAATACTACTAATTACGTTAATGGTTTTAAGGATTAATAAGGTTATATTTAGAGGCAGTGTATCTAAATTTGTGTGGAAGTAGAGTGGGAAACCATTTTGAAATAATACCTTTATTACACCTGACTAGATTCGAACCACAATCCCACCGTTATTGGTAGTCTAGTCTACTGCTATAGTAGTGCGTTAGAGCACGCGGCTACCAAAGTGGGTTTTGATTATTTTAGAGGGCTCACTATACAAATTTGGAGCAACTCTTATAGTAAAATCTTAATAATCCAAGAAGCTGAGATTGTGTTGGACACTAGCTGGAGTATGGTAAGCTCGGACCCAACCAAAGAAGCAAAGTATGTATTACATAAGGGCTAGCGTATAGTGAACTCCAAATAAATCAATTAAGTGTTTATATAATCTAGGATTGACCTATAGTGATCTCCATACTACTATAGAGTTCAAATTATGTTACCAATAAATGTATGACCCTACAGTTGGATTCAAAGACCATTCCTTATTTGACCAATGTCCGAAAGTGAACGCACCAAACGATTTTGTTCACGGTAAAGTCCGTGTACGTTTTGAGTGGGTGAGGGGACCTGCTAATCCATCCCGTTCACCGCAATGGACAAGTAATCTGTTGGCCTAGTGGCCACGCACGCATGCACGGTTTAATTACTCCCAAACCGGGCGCGCCTCGTTGTCCTACCAGCTTACGGCGTCCATCGGTACCACCAGCGTTGCGGTCGTCTTAACACCCTCAAGCAGATAAGCTCATGGACGATAATAGAAACGATCCTGGCTTTGTGGTCTCATGGTGAAAATTGTGTGAGGAGACAAATAAAGAAGTCGACAAAGAAACTGGATGGAAGGTTTGTTGTTGATAACTAGGAGTTCCGATTCATTTTATTGTGAAATGGATTGATAGCCACCAATATCTTTTTAACTAATCAATACCCACTTCAGTGACAGGGTGGTCTAATACACTACTCTCTTGTTGTGCTAGACTGTCGATGACGGGGAGATCAAGGTTCGAGTCTCGGTCGGTATACTGATGTTTTTTTTTCCAAAATGGTTTTCTACTTCTCTCTCTGCGCAAATGTGGGTACACTTCCTATAAATATAACCTTCCTAATTTCTAGAACTATTAGCGTAATTAGTGCATATGCGTATACCCAAATGGGTAGTGAGATGCGATGCTAAAAAATATCTAATCAATGATGTCACCAAAAAACTAGCTTCTTTAAAAAGTAATATATACTTCACTTTATTCTGTGCCTAGCATCCTCCAGTAGGCAAACCAAGATAATATGTATACTGATGAAGTAAGGAGGTGGTAAATAAGGATATGTGGGTAGCCTCATCTTTTTGGAGGAAATGTAAGAAACGATTTTGGAAATTCCACCTCCGTTCACCCGGTGAGGGTTAAAGCCTCTACGTTACTGGCAAACAAGATACTTCGATACAATTCCAGCCATGTGAACAATGGTACCATTAACTTTATATAAAGAATTATCACATTGTTTCAAGACATGTACCAACTCATTGTTATCATTTTAGTCTCATTTCTAGATATATTTTATTTTATCACCACATTTTACTGCCCTTTTGGGTTTTACGCCCATATACTAATTACACTAGTGTGTTAGGGATTATGAAGTTTTATTTAGAGAAGTACACAATCATTTGCGTAAAGCGAGAGCGGAAAATCATCCAGGAAACCCACCCTCAATTCACCCGATCTCTTCATCTTCGGCAGTCTAGTCTACTGCGAGAGTAGCGCGTTAGAGCACGCAACCACTGAAGTGGGTTGTTAAATATTAATTTTAAAAGTTATATTATTATTTATACAGCTTAATTTAAAATAGGTTTTTTTCCAAATCTTCATCAATGACAATAATCAATTAATTTTATATACACGATTAACCAAATGTAGTCGATGCAACAATTTTAGCACGTCCAAGCAGGTTCCATTACGTTACCTCCATTTAGTAACTAAGTTCCCAGAGAGAAATTATTGTACTTCTTATTTTTATTTTGATTTGTGTGGTGACATCTCCGAAAGGGTCAAACTGTTTAAAAACCCTACAGGTTTGTTCACTTTCTCTCACTCACTCTGACAGTCATATGATTCAACACTTATATAATAATAAATGTCTTGACTATACTACGTTTTAAACTGCTTTAGGATCCGCGTGGTGGGTGGTGGGTAGGCCAGGGAGCATATTTGCCACATAGGGGGAGTTTGCGTGCGTTATTACTATTCAAGCATACTCGGTGACCGGCAACGTGCATTTGTTGCTATGACAACTACCCTTCACGGATTGGTCGAGCATGGGAAAAATCTCCATGCCCTACTCCGCTGCACTGAATGCAATCTTAGAAGCAGTTAAACCACAGTTTAATCTATCCATATAATATATAAATCAATCGAAATACTGTGAAGTAGACGATATTTCGTAGCTCGCATTGGTGAGAACGTGGAAAATTAGGCTTAGGTCAGCTTTTTATATTTGATTTTATGGAAACGGGAATGTTGCTTATCATATTTCAGCTGATGTACTGAGGTTGTTCTTCTTAAATGTGTACCCTTTATTCCTTGACAAAAATATTGGTAGACTAATCAAATTTCAACTTCCCTTACTCTAAATATTAAGGGTAAATACACCAATATTAATAGTTCAGATTGCTATAAAATGAGATGTTTGACATTATTATCACCATGCGCATAACTCTATCCGTTTGTATGTAGCTAGTGACACGTTTATTAGGTCAGGATCTCATTTTTATCTTCTTTGTATAAACACATTTGTGTGAGCGTTTCATTTAACGACCGTGTATATCCCAGACAGCTACATAATCTTTATGCGTCAAACCCTCATATAGGGCGTGTTTTGCAAAAAAAAAAAATCCGCAGTACCACAGTGAAAACTTAGAAGGAAATACGGTAAAAGAAAGATTCTAATTAGTTTTATCACAAAAACAAATAATAATCTTTGGCATTTGAATTTTGTTTGATGTTAAAATTGCCTTTGGCACCGTCCTCGACACAAACACATAGGCGAACGGCTTCCTCCTTCCCATTTAATCTACAACCCCCTTTATCCTTTCAGCCCTTCACAGATAAAAAATAAATGTCTGACAAGTTTTAAAGGAGATAGACTTGCAAGTTATCTGATATGCTTGTGTCCAACGCGCATCGGCGGTTACAAGGTATAAAGTGTCACGCTTGTAGTATATTGAACTGACAATGATGGCAGGGATTGAAATCTCCCAAGTGTACTAAGGGTTTATTTTTCATTTAATTACTTTCCACTTTTCCACCACACAAGTGCGCGCATCTCATCTCTATTTTCATCAGTATTTCATTAGCATAAGTTTTTTAAATCGTATAATATACATGACCGGATGGGACATTACATCCAGGCTCGTTGCCTTATGTGTAAACTGGGGCTAATCAATTGGCGGCACACGGGCCAAATCCGGCCCGCCAAGCTTCACAGATTTTCCCGCGGATTGAAAGTCTAGCTACTGTATCACTGGAGATGCATCGTATAGTTCAGACGGTATGTAGAAGCACCTGACCTTGAACGGCCAGAGAGATCCTCAGTCTCTTATCAGTGGTGGAGAAAGCTGCAAATCTAGTGTTACTCGTCTTTGGCGCCACCAACATCGTGTTTTCATAAGGGAGTGCGAGCTTATCCTCCAGTGACGTGCATCCCCCACTCTATACCCGGTATCTCTCCCTGCAAGCGTCCCCCACTCTAGACCCAGTATCTCTCCCTCCAAGTGTCCCCCACTCTAGACCCGGTTATCTCTCCCTCCAAGTGTCCCCCGCTCTAGACACGGTACCTCTCCCACCAAGCGTCCCTCACTCTAGACCCAGTATCTCTCCCTCCAAGTGTCCCCGCTCTAGACCGGTACCTCTCCTCCAAGTGTCCCCCCCTCTAGACCCAGTACCTCTCCCTCCAAGTGTCCCCAGCTCTAGACCCGGTGTCTCTCCCTCCAAGTGTCCCCCGCTCTAGACCCGGTACCTCTCCCTCCAAGTTTCCCCCCCTCTAGACCCGGTACCTCTCCCTCCAAGTGTCCCCCACTCTAGACCCGGTATCTCTCCCTCCAAGTGTCCCCCGCTCTAGACCCGGTACCTCTCCCTCCAAGTGTCTCCCCTCTAGACCCGGTACCTCTCACTCCAAGTGTCCCCCCTCTAGACCCGGTACCTCTCCCTCCAAGTGTCCCCCAATCTAGACCCGGTATCTCTCCCTCCAAGTGACCCCCACTCTAGACCGGTACCTCCCCTCCAAATGTCCCCCCTCTAGACCCGGTACCTCTCCCTCCAAATGTCCCACTCTAGACCCAGTATTTCTACCTCCAAGAGCCACCACATAATGGTTGAGTTTCTTTTAACCTTGAAAAATGCAGGTGGCTAGGCGACAAGGTAGTTGAGAGTGACTCACACCACTTCTCCCTCCACCCAACAGCAGCTGATGTCTCGTCAATTGATATTTGCCTGACTTATTTTACTAGTCGTGCACTATTTATAGTTATAGCGGAGTACATTGCTTGTAATTAGTATTATTGTACGTTTTCTAGAATGGCAATTTCTACTTTGAGTAGTAGGAAGCGGAAAATTGATTTATAAAATTAATTTAACTGAGATATACCAATATCTTATATAATATGATATTACGTTTCACTTATATCCCCCCCCCCTTTATAAACTACAAAAGTATTATCTAATAACGTTCCAAATTACTACCAGATTGAATTTAATGTCTGGCCTGCAAACTATTATGATCTTTTGGAGTGGCCCGCTTGGATAACTAATCGAATAATCCTGTTGTAGGCTATTAACTGCTATAGTGGGATAGAACGTTGCCCAGGGTACACCATAGGAGGCTGTCTACACGTTGTACCCGCAATAAGATGCTGTGATGGTAGTGATTATGAAGTTGTGGAGTCGGTGTGAGTCTTAACCTAGCTTAAGTCTAATGAACCAAATCCTGGTGACTGTAAGGATCATTCCTTTTAAGGTAAAAATATCTAAGGTACCGGCTGGGAGTCTAACCCAGAACCCCTAAGCTCTTAGATAAGTGCACTGACCAATACGCCACTGGGCCGGTTACTAGCGTATGTAATCCATGTGTATAGCCCGAACGATTTCTAAGAACTAATGAGTTGTGGTGTTTGTTCCACCTCAGTCCTCAGAGGTAATATAAGGTTGGGTTAAACGAGATGTTTGCATAATTATGTCATATCTATGACGTAATAACATCTGAAGTTCAGTAACAGACCAGTTCTGGATACAACAAAGTTAAACAAAGGTAGTGAGCATTAAAGACGGACACAGAAATGACATGATTTAGAACATATTTTACCATTCATTAGAGTAGGGAGATTGCGAAATTTTTTGAAACTTGAATAATCATAATGTATAACTTTTGACCATACAAATCCAGGTATTTGTTGTTGTGATAGTCTTTGATCCTTGACAGGAGTCAATGAGGTTGATTTTTTTTTATTACAATGGTTTATTATTCGCATTTCGGGCCAATATTACTAATTTTTTAATCCAACATCTATATTTTGTTTAATTGGAATTTAATAATTATGTAACTAATAGTTTCTCGCATCACTGGGTGCGCAGACCCGAGAGACAAGCTCATCTAGATTAATTTGCCTATGATGGGGAATATGGGGAATGAATACTAACAGGGTATAACAAAGACAGAGATAGGACCATCTTAAAGAGTTCTTAATACCCCTCCATTTAAATACTTGTAGATTTCCTTTTAAGTCTTACCTTTTTAATTATCACCCCATTAGTGTAGAGAGATTAGGAAAGCCCAGACTATTGGTAAAAATAGATATAAGAAAATAGAGAAACAAAAATAGAAAGATAAGATTATATAAATGGTACAATATATTTAACTTCTCTCTCCGTCTATATACCTCCGGGAAAACGTGGACTCATTTATTCAAAATTAAGCTCTTTGTTTTATTATGTTGAATAGTTAGATTCGTTGAAATCCAAATCGATAAGAATACGGGGTAAGGCACCATTATCATTTGGTCCGTTTTGCCAGTGACATAGAGTTTAAAGATCGAATATTGTAAAGGTGAACCAAGAAGTATTTTTCTGAATTGTTTACCAACCTTTTAACGCAAATGTGGATATATTTCCCTAACTATGCTCTAAGCACTTGTTCCACTAGTGTATATTCTGGATAGGTGGTAAGGAGTTGAACAAAAAAAAAAAAAAAAATCAGTGAGTATTAGCACTAGAAAAGGCAGAAAATGAATAAGGATAACTAGAATGTATCTCACTTAAGTTACATGTTAACCTAGTTTATAATCAACTCTAAACTTAATGTTCAGTCCTGAATTCAATATCTTAATTTATACATATGTTTGTTACAGAGTTTTTCACAAAAACTTATGTTCATAATATAACTATTTGTTATTGCTATTTTAACTAAACTATGTCTCACTTAGCCAAATTATATTGTCTCTTTTAAATAGTTTTGACATTTACGGATATATAACTATAAGAGCAGGCCATGCATAATTAATACTGCTTGACTATTTTGTATTTAATGATTTATTACTTTCTCTATGGCATTAGGAATTCGAAAGTTCATCGCCGCAATTAAAAAAAATACGTTATCGATCCTTTTCCTGAGCTAGTTCTATCCAGTACACCTCATTACTCCCTATCGCTTTCAGGTCAATTATAATAATATCTTCTCATCTTCGTCTAGGTCATCCCAATGGTTACTTCCCATCGGGTTTGCCAGTCAGTAACTTGAACACGGTTCTAGAATCTCCCATTTTCGCTTCATGCCCTGCTCACCGTAATCTACGAGACTTGAATATCCTAACAATGCATTGCGATGAGTAAATGCTATATAACTCATTATTATGTAACCTCCTCCACTCCCAAGGGGCCCCATCCCATTTTTTACCAAAAAATATCTTCCAAAGCACCTTGTTTTAGAACATCATAAGATTGTTTTTTTTAAATCTAATATAAGATACCACGTTTTACACCTATATAAACAACTGGTAGTATTGTTTTGGTACATATCCTTGGTTAAAACCCTTATGTATTCCAAAAGTATACTATAGTAAATTGGTGACCTGGTGGTCTAGGGTAAGGTGTCAGACTTCTATGCTGGCGGCCGGGGTTCAATCCTCGGTCCCGGCAAAGATTTATCTGATTACCAAACCCTTCCTTCACCTCTGACAAGACATCTTGTGAATGTGGGGAATGCCAGGCCTCCACCGTGGTTCGGATTCCACGTTAAACTGTAGGTCCTTCATTTCATCTCACAATCACCCTACCCATTACACATTAGCGTAAGAGCGTATAACCCGAACGGGTAGTAAGACGCGGTGCTAATAATAATAATAATAATAATAATAATAATAATAATAATAATACTATAATAAATTAAATCTAACCCTAACCATCCCAAAAACATCAGTCAAACGTAACTCAATTAGCTTGAAAATATGTTGAATACCACAAAATTAACTAAATGTTCATATAATTAATTTATTTAAACTGAATCTTGGCCATTTTTAAAATCCATGTATTATTGATGAATATTCCGGTTGTATTTGCACTTTTTTCTAATATTTGTTTATTAGTGAAAGCCTGATCCATTATTGATCTATTTCGTCAAAATTCGCACTGATTATCTCCAAATAATCCCTCTGAAAATTGAGTTAATCTCATTAAAATTATGTTAGATACATGTTGGTATTTGGTGGTATTTAAATATAAGAACATTTTTAAAAGTTAAAAATTATTGTTTTAGTTCTATACCACTAGCACGTTTTCAAAATGTAAATATATCTAATATTTCACTTACACATATGTTTGGAATAGACCCACCCAAATGTGGGAAAATTATGCAGTGCTTTTAAATTATTTTTTTAATATTTTACTTATTTTGATATTATTCTGGCAATGTTTACTGTCAGTCATCTCAAATCCTTCCATCCCTACCGTCAAGAGAATATAGAATATAATCCTTGGTAATGTTGAAATAAGTGGTGATTGAATATTACAGGTGATTATCATGGATGTGCAAAATAGGTGTTGGTTGAGTTTATACAATATACAATAATTTACATTAGAGATCTATTTAGATAAGATCACGATAAAGATTACATAGTTTTAGAGCCATAAAGATAAGACACGAAGACATAAGAGAATATCTTACAAAAACAAAATTATTTTCTAGGAAAAATAAAATAATTAAAAGATTTTATGAAATAAAATTTGTAGCTAAAACCACAAATAAGCAACACATGATTTTAAATATATTTATTTTGATTGTATGTTATAGTTTCCATGGTATATAAAAATAGTGGACCATTAGAATCTTCACAGGCATCGTAATAAGTATATTGCTAGTCACCCTAAGCAGCACCCTAGGCATAACATATATCACTACAAACACCAATATAACCATGGCACAAGCTAACACAAGGATACACTCAATCGTCCCCCCATCATCGGCCTAAATATGAAAGGGTATTGTGGGGGTTGACCATTAACTTTATCAAGGGG
This sequence comes from Timema cristinae, assembly GCA_039000515.1. NCBI lineage: Eukaryota > Metazoa > Arthropoda > Insecta > Phasmatodea > Timematidae > Timema > Timema cristinae. The sequence continues at coordinate 12,140,519 of JBCFYV010011164.1, read as the reverse complement.
TCTGGAAAAGAAAGATGCATCTGAATCATATCTTAATTATTTGGTTTAAGATAAATTTTTTTTTGCAACAATTTAACTATGGATACGTATTGAATGACACTGAGGATCAATTATTCATTTATAGAATAAGAGCTATATCTTCCCGTGAGACAAAGGAAGATGGAGCGACATTTATTGATCACAAGTGAATGATTGAAAGCGCTGTGACGGAGCTACCGGTGGGCTACCAGGAATAAGAAAATGACTATAAGAATGGCAATACTTAATTTTGTGAGAGACATCTAGAAAAACTCTAACAGGAGAGCAAAGCAATCATTAAAGGCAGAAGTGGTAAATGGTTTCAAAGCAATTCAAGTATTGCCTTGGAAACTCTACAGAAACAGGCAATTACCCGCCTCGGTGGCGTAGGTGGCTAACGCACTTGTCGTGTTGAGCTTGACACCGAGGACGGGGAGATCGAGGTTCGAATCTCTGTCGAGTGAACTGGGGTGGTTTTTCCTAAATGGTTTTCCACTCTTCCTCCACGCAAATGCGGGTTCACTTCCCTAATTCAACCTTCCCAATTCCTAATCCAAATTAGCGTAATTAGTCCTTAAAGCGTATAACCCGAATGGGTAGTAAGACACGGTGCTAAATATTATTATTAGAAACAGGCATTCACGTTAGTCATCAAACAGTTGGCTGATACTGTGATTGAATGGACATAAAACCTTTCCAGTTTTTCTCAAAATCCAATAAATAAGGGTTAAACATTGGGGATTATATATGGTTTTGTCTTTACCTCTGAAATTGGGGTAAAGAGAATATCATACATATGACGCTTTGTGACCAATTATTTGCTTGGACAGTTCGAAGACCAAACTTCCAAAATTATACTGTTCCTAACTCTTTTTAAGTGACATTTTGGCCGATGAAAATCAACAGGAAATTTCTAAGCAGCCGTATTGAACCTGATTATTAGATTGCTTCACACCATAGAGAATAATGGGGATGATCAAAGAGAAGGGTGAGTCATGGAAAGGCGAATATTTCAGGAACGTCATATTGTTTGCAAACATAATTCAATTTTTAAAATATGTCAGTAATACCTTCATTCTAAAAGAGGTTTGTTTTCTCCAAGACTATTGATTTTTTAATGTATAAAATACATCAGTGATTTCGTAGATTTCCAAGATGCGAATGGCCAAATCCTTCGCTTGATTATGACACTAAGCTTTAGTGTTTACAAATTTATTGCATGAGCTAAGACTAGTTTATCAATAAGTAAATTTTACATTACTCTTGAGATTAAGTCAAGTACATTTCTTACTAAAATAGTTTTTTTTCATTTTAATACATATAATAGAACCTTGCATTTATATACTGAGTCTTATTTGTCAGTGTGAAAATATAATGTTTCATTATGAGCTTGTTTGACCCCATTCACCCTTTGGTAGACAATAAGGCTCGAACCAGGAGTCACATCTTGGGAATACTGTGGTGTAATATAGTATAGAATACAAATAAATTAGGAGCAGTGTAAACTATGTACAATATTAAAAAAAAACAATCATAGGGAAAAAAATATCATCAAAAAACTATTAAATTTATTCCAATTTCATTGTTGTTAAAATGTGAGAGGCAGAAAACCTCTTTTAAAATGTAATCTGGTTCAAGTGTTATCTTGTAGCTAACTTTTTGGTAAGCTAGCATTGAAATTGGATTCATGGGCTATATTTGAGCTTGACAAGTACTTAGTTTTTATTTGTTTAATATTTGTTAGGCATTTAAAATGCATTATATAAATTTATCATCCCCAGAGTTTAATGTGTTTTTCCTATATTTCATCTTCTTGAGCGACTTTAAACTTTGCAAATCTTAAATATTTCACTAGGTCGTATTATAAAAGAACCTTTTTATTAAAGTGTGCCATAAACGTAATACTATACATTAATACGAATTGCAACTGAGATCTAAAATGCAGTTTTTCTTAAATATTCATTTTTATTTAATATGAATAGTTTTTTTTTTTTTGAATTTTTATTAATTAAAAATCATTTTGTCTTAATATTGGTTTGTGTTATACGCCTCTTTAAATTAATGAAATATGGATGAGGAAGTTAGAATTTATATAACATATACCTACATTTTAGATAATGCAAAGATCAATTTTTTTTACTAAAGCCAACCCTACTATTACCAATAGTGACTCGTACCTGGATCTCCCCATAATCAGGAATCTAGTCTATTGAGATGATTGAGATCATTCGAACACTAATAAAAGTATTGTTTATCTATAATCTATAATAATGTATATGCTCTGCTACAAACATATCAAGTTTCTTACACATGCTCGTGTAATATTAAAATAAACCTTAGAATATATATCAATAGTCTAGCAGCCACTGCCGAAACTGAGGGGTTATTTTTTACACCCTGTTACGTTGGAGGCTTTGGAACTAGAAGCTGTACCTCTGCAGCTGGCATGAAATACTGTCATGAGAGCTTGTGTTTTAATTACACACTGTAAATGACCCGGATCACCCCCATACAACCCTCCACACGTACACCACTATATACCCCTTCAACTATCCTACGTACATTGAAATCACTTTCATCCTATGTTATAACTGTACAAAAAAATATTTTATATATTTTTTGCTCTCTTTGGATTCGGTAGAGAGAATAATTAATTTCTTTGGAAGGGTTTCAAGGACATTAATATCTTTTTAAACTCGATAACTCATTGATTACCTACTGATAGTAAGGCTATTGCATATGATGTTATTTATATTATGGGTTTCTCTTAAATGCATTTCTGAAATGTGACCACATTCTTGTATTTAATTTAAATCATATTTTCTATGAAGGGATTTTCTAGCTTGGATATAAGTTGGACAACTTTTTAATAACTATAAAAGCAAACTACTAACCAGCCTAACTTGTTACTCTTTATATTAGAAAATTGAATAAAAACTTCAAGTGCACAAAACGAATTTAGTATAGTTACTCAACACTAATTAATGCTTATTTAATATAGTTTAAAAACACATATAATTTTTAAACAATCCTATACATAATGGGTCAACCTTGGTTATATTGGGGTTAAGTTCTCGCCTCAGTACCCGAAATTCGAGTGGTAAAACCCAGCCGATGTCGACGGATTTTTCTAGAACAATAAAAATCCATGGCACAATTTTCTTTTGAAGTTAAGTAAAGCCGCCTGTTCCTTGTTGATTGTGGCATGTTAAATAACCCTGTGAGGATTGCAAAAATACTTTCCCAGCAAATATGATAGACTCTTTAGTACGCGTTAATATAAAATCAGTGGGAAAGTCAACGTGGAACCAACACACTTTCACACCTAATGGTGCCAAATGAAGGGTTGAGCGCATGCCCCCTGCTGGATAGAGAGAAATTACATCAAACCTACCCTCAGATTGTTAACATAAAATCACGAAGAAGAAGATTAATCGGAGATAGAACTCTAGTTATCCCAAATTCCTTATGTCTATATCCTAAGCAGAGTATTAGTTAGATTTTGGTTTAACCATATAAATAAGTTTTATATATACTGACCATTCTATAATAATTTCAAATTAACAAACTATTTTATTAATAATAAAAATATAAAAATAAGCTACACATTTACTAAAAACTCGTAAAATTTGTGAATTAAAATAACCGGTCAATACATTGCTGTAGAAACATTAAACCAAAGATAATAAATGAAATAACAGACATTCTTACTTAATCTATGACACTAGGATTTAAGATCACTGTTACAGAAAAGAGAAACATCTTTTTCCACCAAAGAGCATAAGAATCCAATTTATTTTCAATGACATGAATTAAAAAGTATATAATATAATTTTGTTTCAGAAATTATTGATTTTATAAAAATATATTTCAAATAATATATTTTAATATTTAATAATAGTACAATTTTACAGTGATAATTTAGTTCGTATCTCAATTAATAGTTGCAAAGAAATGATGAAAATTGGAACATTTTCCCCTTGTAAATTATCCTCACTCATGAAGAGTATCCTCAAAGTAATTTTCACGAGAAAATGAGAATTAAATCCTGTTTACAACAATAAACAAAATATAGATATAAAATTTAATAAAAATCGTAAGAGCGAAATTCAAGAAAATTGATTTGGTTTCTCTTGTGTCCTTCAGTAAACTACCCTTCAATTTAGGGCTGGATATCTAACTCCAAAAAGTCATCTGAGGGATATTATGAAGAGCCCAGATATAAAAAGTTTTAGCCACATCTGTAAATTAATTTTAACTCCAGCACGATGTACATAAGACAGACAGACAAACAGAGAGACAGCATTGTGAAAACAACTGTTCTGGTTTCAGGGGTCTTGAAACATATACATTTATCAAAATCTCGCGTTTGATTTTTTTGATGATCACAATACTTTCTCTACGAGGTGTCAAAAGGAACTAAAAATAATATTAACATAATATTTTTAGAACTACAATATTTACTCGATTAAAATGCTTTATATTTCAATAATGTATGGAGTTATTTAAAAATCTTTGTAACAAGAGTCAATAGTTTAAGGGATATTTGTTTAGCTTCATACAACTCGTTCAGGTTATACGCCTATGTTATAATTACTCAAATTACTGTAATGTGTTAAGAGTAAGTAAGGTGAATTTAGAAAATGTGTATCCACATTGACTTACAGATTAAATGAATAACTATTTATGAAACATCATTCATCCTCTGTGCATCCGACCGGGACACCACTCACTCCCAATTTTTGGAGTTATTCACGTAAGGACAATGGTTTATACTATACTATATTTGACTATCTGTGACGGATGTCAAGAGCACCATTCCGTGAACTGTTAGGGTACATACGATTTTATATGGAATTTTGAATAATATAAATAAATAATTAGGTTTAAAATAAATAATAATTGATTTTATAACGTCCTTTGAATAATACTTATGGAAACCCACTATATTATATAATTATAAAAATCGAGGGGGGGAGGGTGTCCTCGAGAGAGGTCAGTTTCATTTAACTGGTTTCCTAGTATAAATGGATGAATACCTTTGAAACACTGTCCCTCCCTCCCTCCGCCAACAGCGTTTGATCAAAAAGTGTCTCCCGAACTTTTGGTTCAGTTTCAAGCTATGAAACTCGCAGGAAAATGTTAACGACCACTAAATTGTTTGCAGGCTAATATAAACGATCCCGTTAGAATCGATATACTTTAGTTTCACATGAGATCGATTTAACTTAGAGCTTCCTAGTAGTCTTCATGCTCGCAGTACACTAGACTGCCGATGACGGAGAGAGTGAGGTTCGAATCTCTGTTGGGTGTACTGAGGGTGTTTATTCCCAAAATTGTTTCCCACTCATCTTTCACACAAATTCTGGTACTCTTTATCTTAGTTTAACCTTCCTCAACCCTTACAAATTAGCATAACTAATACATGAGCGCGTAGTCTGAGTGGGTGGTAATACTCGGTGCTACATATCTAAGGATGGAATGAGAAACCAATTTGTAAAATCCGTCCTCTGTACGCCCAGTGGGGACTCAAACCTTAAGGCTGGTTCACACCAACGAGTCCAGAGCCGAGTCGAGTTTAATGGAGTCGAGTCCAATCTGACTCTAGAGTCAAGTACTTTCACAGGCTGAGTTGAGTCATCGAGTTCACTAGTTTGATCAAAGAGCTAATGCAAGATGGATGCATTCCAAGTGGTTTCTATAAATACAATTGGATGGAGGTGCTGGCATAGACGCCTTAAAAAACGTCGCTTAATGTGGATCTACCCAGATGAAACTATCCACTTTAGGTAGTTTTTCACATTTTTTTCCAAATAGCGGAAACTGTAGTTCTATCCCGATGTTTAGGATCGAACGGTTTATAACTGCAGGATGTTCTTGAACGAGAACAATGAGGTATCTAGTTTCCATGCTCTTAGACTTGGAAAGCACGTGGAAATAATACACTTGACTCGGCTGGACTGACGAAATCTATAATTTGCCGCATCATGGACTCTGAATCGTCTAGATTCAGCTAGACTCGGCTAGACTCAAGGTGACTCGTGGTGACTAAACTCGCCGGTGTGAAAGGCACTGGTCCTCCATTGTGCTATCAAATACAATAGATACCTGTCTCAATAGGTGAGTCAGACTCGATTCGACTCGACTCGACTCGGGACTCATTAGTGTGAAACCAGCCTATCCCAACCGCTACGAGAAAGCCGGCGTCAATGTGTTTGACATTTATACCACGTGGGACTCCGTTGTAAATAAGCCTTCACGCAGGTAGAAATCCAATTGTAATCTCTTTAATCCCTGTTTAATCTCGTTAACGTAACAGCACTAGTCTTTGTGGAAGGAGAGAGGGGTAGGGAGTACCGAACCGGACGACCCTACTCAAGTGACAGCATTATCTGGTGACGTCTAGCGTCTCGGTCACTGCCTGCGCGAAGGTCGGGGACGTCACGCGCCGGACTTTTCTTTGTCCGGCTTCGACGCCCTACTTGAAACGACGTCCCTTCCTTCCCCCCCCCTCCCCCCATTGCCTAGGCTCAAAGAAACTCACAGCTCTGGTTATGCTGAGCTTACTCTTGAAAACTAAGATAAATTTAGTCAAAGACAAAATACATAAAATAGACACACATTCAATTAGTGAAGGGATTATCGTTATTGTTTTTAAATAAGTCTATATTCACCTCCCACGTCTTTCTAACCGTCTAAAGACTATAATTATACAGGATGGCCCACGGAAATGTAGCCCTCCTCCTACATCCAGCAGGCACCTCACTCCAAATTGGAGGAGGTCAGTCCCCCTCCACCCATATTGTGACATGAAGAATGAGTCAATAAAGCTTTAGACAAGCAGTTCACTTGCTCATTCTTCATGTCACAATATGGGTGGAAGAATTAGTCAATACAGATTTAGACAAGCAGTTCACTTGCTCATTCTTCATGTCACAATATGTGTGGAAGGGGATTGACCTCCTTGAATTCAGAGTGAGGTACCTGCTGGATATAGAAGGTGGATTACTTTTCCTTGGGACATCCTGTATATATATAATATATATATATATATATATATATATATATACCAAACGGATAGTGATGACACTATAATTTATATAAATTCTACAATTATATACGTCAAGGAAGTGTAAAACCATTTTTAGGATAGAAACTATCAGAGCTAAGCATCAATTCAAATCATGACCTAAACATAACTGACCAACCATAGTAGATGAAACTGACATCTCTCTATTGCTATTCGCCTACCACATATAAAAAAGTTATCTTGTTCTTCTTTATTTACTGAAAATGAATTATTATTTGATAGTATTTTTGGATGTGAACATTATATAAAGGAGGAAGGAGTTGAAGACGTATCTATGCTTACTTGAAACGTGAATTTTTATCACAGCTTATTCACTTCCATGATCGCATGGTATAAAACTTTATTCTCGTATCGTCCTTACGTGAAGATAACATTCTCTGTATTTCTGTTTCTTCATTAGCAATAGCAAAAGTAGTTGTTCCTTGCAAGACATTATCAAGACTCGAAAGGTGCTATTTCATATCAGTTTCTGAAACATTTTCCAAGCACTGCCATGCCTCGGGAAATCGATTGCAGTTTCATATGAAATCGATTTAATCAAACCAATTTCCTCGGAGTTTCCTAATATAAAGGCAGTCTTAAGACTAGTCGACAAACGGAACCGGTCACATACACATCTCATTGGAGGTATCGCAAATATAAGGATTACCAATTCCTCTGTCCGGCCAAATAAATCTCGATATCTAAAAAACCTAAGAAGCTCTATTTGGCAGAGATGTAGCTCCTATTCCAAAATGTTGCAGGCATATTAGATGACATAAAATACTTAAAAGGCCTCCAGAAATCGGGAATGAGTGGTTTTATAAATATGTAACCGATGGAGTTTTACAGTTAAGGATTTATTTATTATATATATATACACACACATATATATATATACATAGCTTTCTAACTGTAATACGATATTAATGATATATATATAATATATATATCACCCTTTAAACTGTAATACACATATTTTGATTAAATTTAATGCATTGTAAACGCCCCTAGAATGAAAATAACAAAATAATTATTTAAATAAAAGTATTTGATTGTCTAGCTCAAATTCCAGCAAACATTCTATAGATTCTTTGGGAGTAGTTCTCCCATCTCAGAACCCTGGTTGGCTCATTCTGTAGAAACAGAAGCCTAGTCTATATGGAGAAAGGGGGGGAAAGGTCAGAACCGACTAAATACTTAAGTTGTTAGGAATAAATAAACCAAATATTTCATAACCCTTTATACTACAAAAAAACTACAGTTTTGGGAATCGAAGGACCTTGTATGAAAGACCAAATACAGGTGTAGTGCATCACATTATCATTTAGAAATTATCGATGAATGCAACACGTATTTTATTCCTTGAAATTAGTAACATAAGATCACACCAATTAATATAGCAAAAGAAATAACGATCAAAATCGCTTTACCTGGTATAAAGGACCTAGTCAAAATATATCAAAACACAAAACAGCGAACATATTATGTTATCAATATCCCCCGTGCACCCAACATCAACAATACAAAAGAATGGTTACAACCCTTTTTCATTTAAATAACATAATGTAGTTATTTGAATGGCTTCACCCAATCAGATGAACAAAGAAATACAACAAAACACACAACAATGGGTTTAAATGTGACTACATTCAAATGATAGAACCTGGCTTTTATAACATATCACACTTACAATATTATAGCAAAAAAAAAATGTTCCTTTACAGGGTCGTGACAACAGTAAGGGCAAACTCTGAACTTGGTATACTGAAGTAATAGGTCACCTAAATTCAATTCTCAGATAGGTTCAGGCACCTTCCCAAGACTTCTGGGCAAACGTATGATTGTTTAGTTATCTATGTAGGCTGATTTAAGTATTTGTTGGTATCACCAAATAATGTCTCCTTCTCAGCTAACCAGTTCTCCAGAAGGTATAATTTTTTCATCGTCGAAACATTATACAATTGTAATCCTGTTGCTGAAAACAACTCTAATATAATTTACAATACAAGCAGCATGACCGATTCCCATGCTAAAGGTAATAATACTTCACCGGTGGATAGTTTTACACGATGATTCCATTTCCACAGCTTAGTTGATACATGAAGCTTTAAGAACTTCAGTTTTAAGATTTGCTGATATTATTACTTGAATATCATCTCATTTATATGATAACGGTTTGTGGTCTATACGCAATCCTCACCGCCTAACATAGATTATCCTCAAAGGAACCGCCCTCCGCATACAATCCAAGTAAGAAAACCACTCCTCCAAGCGGCAACGTAAGACAACACAAAACCCATAATCAAGGCTAACCATGGAATACCAATATTGAAGCCAAATACTGTGTTACAGTATATGTAATAACATTGTGGGTCACACTGTACATAAAATATTGACATACAAATTTATAGATAGAGTTCATCAGGCGTATACTTTGTGGTTTTTCACAGTTTTTAACAAATACCAAGATTATACGCTTTGCAATTGCGCACTACACTTGTAGCTCTCTTTCTATTGAAGTGAGAATCATAAATACTTCAATGTTACATACAATAGTAACCAGTATACGCCGCACATGTGGCATGGACAATAAGATACAATACACTCAAAGAATATTGGCACAAATCCATTTTGAGATGAATTATATTAATTCAAGTATCACATAAAACTTTTATTACCAATCCTACCAAGCCTTCTTAATATACAACCTAAAACTTGTAATAAAAAATAAAACTATAGTTTAGTAAAATTAACTATTAAAGTTTACCAATTTAAATTTAATATTACATAAGTAAAGTGATTGAATTAAGAAACGGTTTTATCTGAATTTTTCAAGTTATAACAATAACCCAACAGAAAGGACTGTTCTCATAAAAAAGCATCCAAAATAATACCTTGTTATTTTTGACAGATATACGTTTTAGTAGTAACACAATTTATATATATTATAAAAAAAATAATCTCTTGTAATTAATGCCCTAGGATTTTTCTCCTTTAATGATATGGGCTAAATGCCTTAAATTAACAAGTTTTATTGCTGGATGAATAATTATTTAGATCTAACCAATTCTTGAAAAAACGCTAGCTCGTGGAAATATATGACTCGTATAAAATACAAGTTCTGGCTTTGCTTGATAATAAATCTTCAAATGTTATTTGAGGTCTGGGCCTCTCTTTAAAAGAACTGGATACAGTCAAGCAGAGAATATAAAACCGTTTATTTGAAGAATTTTTTTTTTTTTTTTTTTGCGAAGGACCACTTCCTTTCTATTAAAAAAATTTAAAGCAAATTTATTTTAAAAATATTGTTAATCAACAATTTAAAGGTGTTCTATTCAAGCTTGGAACTAAAAAAACTTCTTGGCAAAATTCCTATTTCATAAAATTGCCATTATCAAAAGGATCAGCAATGAAAAATTAATGAATCAAAACACTGGAAGATAAAACCACTTCCCAGAAAGATTAACATATTCACAGCTAGAATATCTTAAGATTAAAATTTAAATAACGCCATACATAAACGCCACGTAGGAATCCCAGTGGATTTCTCTACTGTAGTTAGTAAATTTTACATAGACTAGATAGCTTTGTAAGGCTAACATATAAATAATTAATTTATTAACAACCAATCAGTTACAAAAATCGTCACTCGTAAATAAGAAGCACCACTAAACAGGATAGGAAAATATTGTATTTACTTCTGGATTTTGGATTTTCGCTGAATCCATAATATTCAAATAACTATTGCGAAAGATTATTTTATTTTCAAAATAGGTATAAATCATGATAAAATTAAACCTCTGAAAACTTACTTGTAAATAATAAAAACAATGTTATCGACTATTGATAAAAGTAGGGATATTAATAAATGTTTAAATTCCTCAAAATTATAACTACCATATGCCAAGGAACTCTTTAGAACATCAATTATATTTAATTGTTTGGTAGATTAAATTAAAAGCAGGCACACATTATAATAACATGACAAATATAACTTCATTTATTATCATAATTTTAATACAAATGTAAATTTAACTTAGCAACCCGCCAAGAATATTTATCACACGGTTATTCTTCAAAAGAAGTGAAATAAAACATAAACAACGTTTACCGAGTCTTAACGATGATTGCATTGTTGACTTTAATAATGTTTCATAGATAATTAAAAACCAAAGACTAAAACAACTATGAGAAAAACAAAGACATCACTAAAATAAGAATAGCTTAACTTCACAGTCCTCTTGATCAACTACAATTACTACATTCAATAGTTCCATGTACTTCAAACTTATTTTAATTCCTAACAACAAGTGTAGCAAAGATATAATATTTTTCCACAGCTAATTTTTGAAGCGCAAATGTAACAACTATGAAAAAATTTACTTAAACACTCCTAGCTTTTTAAATCTACAATTTATTACATTAAACAAATTTAATTTTACATTCATGATAGCTTTAAAAATGTATTTATAGCTGACCAGTCATCAAAATATTGGTATAGATAAGATGTACAGTACATTATAAAGGTTAATACATATTTATAGTCGTTTTTTCCAATAAGTATCAGTCCGATTAACATTAATGCTTTATTAATGTTATCATTTGCAACTTTTTTAAGCCAATTACAAAAGCCTTAAAATATATATTTTAAATTACAATATGAGCACCATAAGTGGCTTCGCATTTAACATTAAATTGTAAAACGTCCCAATATATAATCCTCATTGGAGTTACCCCTCCTTCAAACTTCTAGAGTGTTCCATGTACATCTTGAAAGTAGTGTTTTTCCCGAATTAATCCCAAGAGCTGGTAGAGGAAAGTTATCAAGTAACCTAGAAACAGAGAAGTTTCCTGGGATTATTATTAATTAATCTGATGGTGGTATCATCCTTCTTGTTGATTTATTGATGATATGATGATGATTGTCATCTAAACACCCTTTACCTTTTGGTCAAAGTGTTTAATCGGTTCTATTAGAGTGAACTAGAGTAAGCAGTATCCAGACCTGTACTAGGAGTATCCAATATGCAAAAATTGCCAAATCCAAACTTATTTAAATATAAAAGCAGGATAGAGGCCTACCTCTGGATTCCCTAGCACCTTGGTTACGAAATTATTTTTTTTAATGTGCACAAACCATTTAAAATCCTATAAAATCAAGGGAGAGTAGTGGGTCAATTAAAAACGGAGGTTAGTGTTTACTGTTGAAAATTCAATTATATACTATTCATTTTTACAATTGAAATAGTAATTATATCATTATGTCAAAATGGCAACCTCAAGTTTCAAATTGCAAAAGTAGCCATTTATTTTTTTGTATAAATATCAGGGAATATATTATTGAACAATAATTCAATAATCCCTATGATTAAAATTATTTTAATTTTAAATAAAATTATATAGCGCTTAGAAATAATTTGAGCGTACAAGAAAATATTATGCTGGTAGCACTGTAAAACAGCTGATATTTTACCAACAGGTTAGAATGTATTAGTTTATTGAAATAGCTTTATCGTAGTTTGGCTGAGTTTCTACTCTTACACAGTATTACCACAAATTTGTCTATACTACCATAAGAAAAACGATAGATCAGGAAGTTAATGGGATGTCTACTTGAAAATAATAAGGTAAAAAATAATACTTCACAATCATAATTAATTCTGTTTAATTCAATAAAATAATCTAAGATTTAAATGTGTTTGCATCTCTGAAGAAAATAAAAATGCCAGATGTTTCAGATAAAAAATCTGATAAATCCTTTGTGTACCTGCCAAAACAATCAGATGTATCGTATTTTAATAAATCTCGATTGAATTTCTCGTGCCATATCATACCAGTTTTGTTAACTAAAACAATGATATTTTCTGAAGAGTAAAAAAAAATCTTATTGCTGATTAGAATGAGCATAGTAAAACAATCAACACAATTAAGGCCATCTCTAGGATGCCGCATAAGGAGCATGGGAATAAGCTAAGAAAATAGAATTCAATAAAAACTTTATTTTATATCCTTTCATTTATTTCTCAATCAATTGTCAATGTTTACAGTTTAATCTTATTCTAATTACTCTTTCTATTGTAGCATTAGTTCAACAATATATCTAGTCAACGATAATCCATTATGAATTTAGGTTAACTAATTTTAATATGTTATTATTTTAATATTGTGTGTGTAACTTTACTCACATTTTAATGTGTTCTTATTCAATGTTTTATCTAGTCTTATACAACATTCACTTTTATTAAGTCATACTGACATATCTAACACACTTGTTTATATTTCACTACTAAATATTTCAATATCTTTTTCAAATATTGATTTGTATTGAATTCTATAATCACAATTATATCTGCTTCCTTACTACAACTTCACCATGTTTTTCAAAAAAGTAAAACAATAGTTTCACTCCCCAAAAACAATTTCAAGTGGATTTAAAGACTTGTGTCATTGGACTACTCAGTCTTAATTAGCGCGACTTAAAACATGTTTTAGATTCTGATTAAAATATTTAAGTTATTTTTTCTATGTTGTTTCCTTAGTGAAATAACATTTTCCTATTTATATGTTTGGAAAACCATGAACCTTTAAAATTAATTCTGTTTTTTTCTTAAAGTGAGAAAAACATTTTAAATTGGTTCTACTATATTTAATATATTGGTTTATCTAAAATATATATACATTTGTGAAAGACCAAACCTATGTTATGTTTGTTGTTAAGCCATCTTTGGTTACAATATTTCGATCACTTTTGCGCCATAGTGCCATGTCTTGTTCATGTATTTTTCGTATATTCAAAGTTTTAGACAAGAATTATATTTTCAACTTAAATACATGAGTTTTAGATCCTCAGAGCTGACATCTCATTGAATGAGATAACTAATTGCATACCATGTGATCTTCCTGTTTAGGAGTTACGTAGAAAGCCATCTGAAGTAAAGATCTGGTTGTTAATGGATAAAATCAAAGACGATTTAATAGCTAATATGACCGGATTCAGTGACCAAATGGTATAAGGTGTTACTATCGTGTTAGTCTGGCATGCTTATGACGAGGAGATTGGGTTTCAAATCCTAGTCGGTTCTAATGATGGTAGTTTATCCTAGATTTTTCCCAATCTTCTTCCACGCAAATGCGGGTATACTACCTCTAAAATGATTCCTTTCTCATCCTTTTCCCATTAAAGTAATTACCATATATATGTGTGACCGTAACAGGTAGTAAAACATGGTGATAGAAAAAAATAATTATACTACGGATATATTAGAAGACTTTATTCTAGACCGTACATAAGTCTAGCAATTTACACTCATCATCCATTACAACTAAATCACATGTTATATATCTTTATTTGTAACCATCTTATGCAAGGGTTGGAGCCCAATAATCTCACGTACACCCAGGAAGAACACCCAGAAATCTCATATACACCCAGGAATCTCAGGTACACCCAGGAATTTTACGTACACCCAGGAATCTCACGTCACACAGGAATCTCACGTACACCAGGAATCTCACTTACACCCAGGAATCTCACGTACACCAGGAATCTCACGTACACCCAGGAATCTCACGTACACCAGAATCTCACGTACACCCAGGAATCTCACGTACACACAGGAATCTCACGTACACCAGGAATCTCACGTACACCCAGGAATCTCACGAAACCCAGGAATCTCACGTACACACAGAATCTCACGTACACCAGGAATCTCACGTACACCCAGGAATCTCACGTACACCCAGGAATCTCACGTACACCCAGGAATCTCACGTACACCCAGAAATCTCACGTAACCCAGGAATCTCACGTAAACCCAGGAATCTCACGTACACACAGGAATCTCACGTACACCCAGGAATCTCACGTACACCCAGGAATCTCACGTACATCAAGGAATCTCACGTACACCCAGGAATCTCACGTACACCCAGGAATCTCATGTACACCCAGGAATCTCACGTAAACCCAGGAATCTCACGTAAACCCAGGAATCTCACGTACACCAGGAATCTCACGTACACCCAGGAATCTCACGTACACCCAGAATCTACGTAAACCCAGGAATCTCACGTACACACAGGAATTCTCGTACACCCAGGAATCTCACGTACACCCAGGAATCTCACGTACATCAAGGAATTTGACGTACACCCAGGAATCTCACGTACACCCAGGAATCTCACGTACACCCAGGAATCTCAGGTACACCCAGGAATCTCACGTACACCCAGAAATCTCACGTACATCAAGGAATCTCACGTACACCCAGGAATCTCACGTACACCCAGGAATCTCACGTACACCCAGGAATCTCACGTACACCCAGGAATCTCAGGTACACACAGGAATCTCACGTACATCAAGGAATTTGACGAACACCCAGGAATCTCACGTACACCCAGGAATTTCACGTACACCAAAGAAGAACACTCAGGAATCTCACGTACACCCAGGAATATCACGTACACCAAGGAATTTGACGTACACCCAGGAATATCACGTACACCCAGGAAGAACACCCAGGAATATCACGTACACCAAAGAAGAACACTCAGGAATCTCACGTACACCCAGGAATATCACGTACACCAAAGAAGAACACTCAGGAATCTCACGTACACCCAGGAATATCACGTACACCAAGGAATTTGACGTACACCCAGGAATCTCACGTACACCCAGGAATCTCACATACACCAAAGAAGAACACTCAGGAATCTCACGTACACCCAGGAATATCACGTACACCAAAGAAGAACACTCAGGAATCTCACGTACACCCAGGAATCTCACATACACCAAAGAAGAACACTCAGGAATCTCACGTACACCCAGGAATTTCACGTACACCAAGGAATCTCACTACACCCAGGAAGAACACTTTTACATCCATAAGCTAAGTAACCAGTGTCAACAGAATTCAACAGTGGCCTCCAGCTAATCCCGGAGACAAAACTAGGCCTATATTAAACATTTAAATTTTTTAATTTACTGGTAAAACTAGTAACAGTTTATATAGAGAGCCTTACAAAATAATTATATAGCTCCATGATTCTGATTGCCAAACCTTCCTTCACCTCCGACAAGACGTTTATTAATCAAAACTTGTGAATGTGTGTAATGCCAGGCCTCCACCATGGTTCGGATTCCACGTTAAATTGTAGGTCTTCCATTTCATCTCACAATCACCCTACCATTACACATTAGCGTAAGTGCATATAACCTGAACGGTTAGTAAAACTAGGTACTAATAATAATAATAATAATAATAATAATAATAATATATAATAATAATAATAATAATAATAATAATAATAATAATAAAGTAATAATAATAATTCCATGATTTTTTCACTACACTCCCTACGTTAAATATTTTAATTCATTTATAAATGTTTAAGCCTATAGCTTTGTATCAACAAGTAGAGGTTAGGAAAATTTGTAAACAAAGGGAAATATAAGAACGAGGTAGTAAAAACAGTTTATAAAATACAAACATTTTCATTTGAGGCAACATTAGTGTGAAGATGCAGGTAAGGCAATAAAAGAACAGTTATTTTGCAGATGTTAAGGAAATTTTTTTTGTCAAACTAAATCTAATATTGCTTCCTTACAAACATAGAGTCTATTTATTCGCATATCAACAGGTTGTTGAATATCTGTCATGAGCATAGTAACTTCATTTTTTAAGTGAAGTGAAAATATTTTCAAGAATTTCCAGGACACCTTTAAAAAATATTTAACAACATTAGAGGTCATAATGCAAGAAAATTATATTATTTTTATAAAAAGTATTTAATTTATTTTGACTAAAAAAATTTTGCTGTAAAAATTGCAATAATATACCATTGTACTATATTATTAGTATTATAATTGTTTGCATACCTAAATTCATACATTCAGTTTCTAGATCTTTCTTGATAAATTTATACACTTTTATTAACTTTCAAGTCAAACACATGTTTATAAAAGTAGCTATATAGAATGAATTTAAGATTTCATTTTAGTAACTATTTTTAGAAAAATAAATGGCTAATGTCAGTCTATATTACAAGGCCATTTATTATACTTTATAATTATAGTATTATAATTGCCAAAGGAATTAGAGAATTAAAAGTAGTAGACATAATCATCGGTGGTAAAATGTAACAGCAATATTATTTTTTACCAATCCAATTGTATAACTATTAAAACAAGTGGCTAAAAAAATCAAAGTGATTGATTAATTCAGTCTATCTGCCTTCTTAGTTTAATCACTGTGTCTTGCTACTTGCTTAATCTCTAGTGTATGTGATAATTAATATAATACTTTAGGACCTAGAAAATAAGCATTTTAGAGGAAGTATACTCACATTAGCGTTTAAGGATAGTGGGAAAAACATTAAGAAAAAATAATCCTCAGTAGACCTGATCGGTATTCAAACCACAATATTACCGTCTTCAGAAGTCCAGTCTACCATCCAACCATTAATTTAGGTGGCTTTATAAGAGTTTGTATGGGTCTACCTTCTAAATTAAACGAAAAAATGAATATAAACAATAAATTAGGAAAATGGTTCAACCAAAGTCAAATTTTGATTTTATATTCATTATCATAAGCTATTAGTGTCAGCTATTTATTAAAAGAAATTCTGTTATTTAAAATGTATTTTTAGTGTAATTTATTTTGAATCAATTTTTGTGCGTGCCCACATAGCATCTTGTTACCTGGACACGGTGTAATCCCTAAGCTCCAAACTAGAGGGATTCAATACATACATATAAACAAAACCTACAGTTAAAGAAAAATAAAATAGAATATAGAGGAGCGCGTAGAGTGAATATCCTAAAATTGTGAGTTATAAAATGCTGGACATTTAGCATGTCCCCAGCGCACGCAACTCACTCTTGTGAGTAGCGGGAAACTACGGTCCACCTTCACAGGTTGCCTAACATATTAATATATAAAAAGGTTGAAGGCTAATCCCTCACACCTTTTCTAGACATAGGGATAATATGGAGTAATTATATAATAGAATAAGTTCAAGACTTAGAATCTTTTAGATTTAATTTATGCCAAACTTTATTAAATAATAAGCATATTATTTGAAGAGCATTTAATAGTTCAGTTGTATATATATATATATATATATATATATATAATAGTCGTGAGTGAGCAAGCATTCTCAAAATAAATATATACTATCCAATAAAAACATTGTTCCATAAATATTTACTCTTTTCCTTCTAATCATTACGTTATTTATTATGTACCCTAAACATATTACGTAAATACAAATATTGATGCATAACATTAATTTAATATGATCATACGTAGTACAGTAAATGATCTCTCCTAACTAACACATTTTTGAACCTGTTGTGAAAATGCCACATGTTACTAAAAGTTTTAGTTCCATCAAAAATACCTAACGCCAATACCATTTAACTTTAACGCTAATAACCTACTAGCATAGCTCACAATAGCCTTCGCCTATGTTCTAATCAAGGATTATAGTACTATTATAAATATCGAGGATATTTCCTAACATTACCCCTTAAAGTTTTTTTTGTTACTATTTTGGCATAAAATAAATATTAACCAAACTATCCTAAAAATAACAATCGAGAAACTAGTAAAATAATATAAAATTAAGTTGATATATATAATAATCTAGTGCAATACTCCATTCTACTAATATTGAAAATCTTGGCACCATATTTCAAACACTTTCCCACCTTAATGTTTACCAAACCCAAAATGCCACATTTGCAATGGAGACGAAATAAAGTTAATTTTGAAATGTTTGACTTTCAATCACAATGGATAATATTGAAAAGTTCTGATCTAACAACACTCTCAAATTTTCATATTTACTACACTCATCTAACCTAAATACTACTGAGAAACAAATGAAGTTAATCGGTTGAGTATAAAGTTCGCGCATAATGCCTAATATCAATAACATAGAAAATGTCTGACTTTACAATACTCTCATTATAAAGTAAATCAAAGACGAAGATTTACGCAAATACATTATAATTAAATTTGATAAAAAGATCTAAAAAGAAACTAGACTAGTTGCCATAATTTACATTTAAACCGAAATTGGATTTTATTCTCACATTAACGTAATATGTCCGTTACGCCGACGCTTAGTCCTACATGGTCGCAGCCAAGTCCAAGAGTGACGTCTTCCTCGACGGATGGTCTTTTATATGGCACACTCATCGAACAGGATAGGCACAAAGGAAGGGGGCGCGCCGGCAGAAGAACATTCTATATTATTCTGGCAAAGCCTGGCAGTTGCCATCTTCTTCTCGTTTCTTGAAGTTGGGCGGATTGATCATGGTAGTGGTGGTGCCGGTCTCTAGTGGCGAGATGCGGAACTTGGCTCAGTCTTAGCAGTTGTTCGCTTGTGGTTTGTGTAGTCGAATGTTTGTTGCGCGAGGTGCTCGGCAAGATTAGTGGTATTGGGTAAGTGATGTTTATACTTGACTGTCCCCATTCTGTTGACTTGGAGCAATAATTGCTACAACTGTATTAGCATACAGGAATTTAGAAATTTTAATTAAATTGGTGGCCTAGGATCTTAACCCATTTTAAAACAAATTTAATTTTAAATATTGGAATGGAGAAGGATACTAGCACAATATAATATGTATATAATGCGTCAGTGTAATATTGGCCCAGTAGGAAGAAAAGTAGTTTTTTAAATAAATTGTAGGCTGCACCGGTAGTATATATATATATATATATATATATCCTTTAACTTTTGTTTTTATTAGAACTTCAACTTTTCAACTATTTGTTTTTATCTGTCTCAAAGAGTTATTAAAATATGTTAAAAATTGGAAATATTCCCCTTAGTGAACGCATGGTCTAAGGCATCACTCTCGCAGTAGTATAGACTGCCGATGACAGGGAGATTGTGGTTTGAATCTCGGTTAGGTGTACTGAAGGCGGTTTTTCCTATATGTTTTCCCACTATATCTCCACGATATTGAGGGTACATTTTACCTAAATAGATCCTTCCTCATCCTTAAAACCACTAGCGTAATTAGTACATAAGCGTATAGCTCAAACGGATAGTAAAACGCAGTAGTAAGATAAAACTAATGGAGACACATTTATGTAAGGTAACCTCTAAGTCATTTAACCGGAAAAATTAATGCATTCTTTTGTTATGAATGCTAAACAATACCTAGACAAAATACGAATTTTAATCAAAGTCATTTGAGCCAATATTAGATAAAATAGCTTATTCCTTTTTTTAGCCCTTAAGTAAACTACCCTTAGTTTTAGGGTTATAAAGACTCGTTCAAAAAACATTCTAGAGAAACTTTGCTAACCATAGATACCAATCTATAGCCCAATCGGTAAAATGGTTTCACCTCTAGGTTGAAATACACACAGAGGCACAGACACACAGACACACGCAGACAAACAGACATAATCTCTCCAAAAATCTTGTTCGTGTTTAGAGCATCATGAAAAGTTGACATTCTTCATAATCCAGAATTCGATTTTTTTTTACTATAACAGTACTTACTCTCTTCCCAAGGGATAAAGATAAATTAAAAATCAGTAGTCCACAAGCCATCCAAGAATAGTATTTTAATAGATTTTTATAGAAATGGTATGTAGATAGTGAATACCTAAGTGTTTAAGACCATTTATAGGGATCGAGTCAAGTATTCAACTCAAAATCTGAATTCATGATTTAGAATAAATTGACACGTTAGTTTAACTAAACTAATTATATTGATTAAATTATCAATTATTAATTAAATAAAAATAATTAAATCAATAATTAAACGAGATAAATGCCTATTATATATGGAATACGAAACATTTTTAAACATATTTAGTTTAATAATTTTTACTTTAATAATAATTAATAAATGTAGGTTTAATACTTTATTTAATATGTATAAACTAATCTAATTTCCTTATTGAAGAATCCTTATAGCCCAAATAATAGTACAATAATTTTACCCCAATTAAATATATACTATACTAATTTTAACGAAAGTAAGTAAAACTAAACATCTATAGAAAAACCAAAGCGTGTTAAGGAATTAAACGTTTTAGACGTATTTCTTGTGCTAGCATGTAATCGTTGTTGTAAGTTGTGTGTGCCTTCGTAGAACAACGGAACTACCGCGGTGATTTGTCTTCATGTACGACACTGGTCACAGGGCTCCCCACACAGTTTACCTCGGAGACTCCCCCACTCCCCTACCGCCCTTTCCTCTAAACACACACACACACACATCAAGACACCCTCCCACCAAAACACACAACGTTCCCTACCAGAGCCAACCTAGGTCTAATTGCGTGGAACTGGAGGAAACACATTGCGCCAAAAACATCGTTCGCTTTCAAGAGAAACTGCTGTGACTCACTGATTTTTGGATTTAACTGAAGTTCAGATGCACAGATATGCGATTTAAGGTCAGAAACTATGGAATTTTTAGCCAAAACACATACATATATTTATGCCTGATTTTGTTAAAATTAATCGACGCAATTTGCCATTATCGTGGAACAAACATTTCTTTCTCTGTCTAATAACGATTTATTAGATATTTATTTTTTCAATGGTTGCAGAAATGTAAGTATTGAGGTAAACCTTTAATAAATCGCAGCTATACAGAGAAATAAATGAGAACATAAGATAATCTTGTCAAATCAACCCTATCAATGAATGGATAGCTTCATGAGGGAGAGAATGGAACTAGCATATATGACAGGATGCAAGAAGGCATAATAAAATGGTCAAAATATCAAGAGACAAAATATCTCCTGGGAGGAGAGGGCCTAGAAGACAGAGGTTAAGATGGATGGACAGCCTTTAGAACACTTGGAATGGGACCAGCCAAAGGCCTATAAAAGAAGAAAGGGCTTAGAAGAAACAAAGAGACAAACATATTTTTAATGGCCACCATCTTGAAAAAGAGAGTATACAAACATTGTTTGGTCTGGATTAAAAGAATGTCCTTACTAGATGTTTGCTAAAATTGGTAAAAGAATTGTACAGTTATTGAGTAGCAAAGATCTGGACAGACAGACAGACGAGATGCCAAATGGTTAAGTTAAAACAGAACCTTACTACGCTGGGTCAATAACATCTACTAAGACACCTATCTCCCTCTATTAAGAGGTAATATAGTGTTTGTCTCTAAAATATTATATAGAGCAATGGTTTGAAACCAGTTGTCGAGTCTTTTATGTTGGTTTATTAGCTGCAAATTCTGTTTTAATATCACGCTAATCTTACTACTTATTATTAAGATTGACTGGTTGAGAAACTCTCGTGATAATATTAGTGAAGATTACTTGAGTTTGGAACTTTGATTTATATGGCGCTAGTCCATTTTGTATCCATTTTGAGGAAAATCCTCTCTTAAAACCATAGTATAAGTCTCCAAATTATGTTTATAATTTTCTTGCATTTGCTCACACCTAACATATAAGAAACATGTTAATATAAATTTATATATTAATTTAAAATGTAAGAATATGTATTTTATTTTTATTTCAACTCTAATTCGAGGAAACTATTGATTTTCCACTTGAATGTGAACTTGGCTTCCATTATATTTCAATTGGAAACTGTACGCATTCACGTCTCAAGATAAGACCCAATGTATAGAAAATCGATGCCTTAAAATAATATCCCAGTAACTAAAGGATATTTTTTTCAGTAAAGGGAGAGTACATTTGAAATAGTCAACGTTATTTGAAACAATAGGCTCTATTTTCTTTCTTTCTTTTTTCTTTATTTCTCTCTCTCTCTCTCTCTCTCTCTCTCTCTCTTATATAATATATATATATATATATATATATATATATATATATATATAATGTACAATGTACAATTGGAAGCATAACGCCAACTTTTGAGCCGATGGTGGTTGCGTTATCTGATGGCTCGGTACTTATAATTGTATCTGATTATTTATGCATGTTCATCAAAGACTCTGCCTTAAAATAGGAGCGAAGAATGACCCTGGGTACGGGACGATTCATGGATAGCTCAGGTGTTAGAACATTGGCGTACTAAGTCAAAGGTCCCGGAGTTTAATTCCCGTGTCCAGGTGTCATTTTTCAATTTAAATAGCTTTGTATCTAGATATGGCTATAATCATAACTAACAATTATAATAGCCTTGCTATTTAATTCATCATGATTATATGGATGATAATACTTCATGATACCATATATGTTAGCTAAAATATATTTTGGGGCTTTAAAAGTATATCCTAGAGATGTTTACACATATATATGTGTGTGTGTTTTTAGTAAACATCTCTAGCATATACTTTTAAGGCCCCAAAATATATTCTTAGTAAGTGAATTATTATCCATCATTTTATTTATTATATTCTAGGCCTACTTAAAAAAAGTGGCAGCCGCCGAGCTAGTCAATCTCACAAGTTCCTTTATGACTTTTTCACGAGCAGTAGTAAATCCGGGTTCGGATAGATACTGTTTCTGGACCTTATACTTTAAAAAAAAAAAAAAAACCTATGTTGTGGCTACCCAAAACCAACCCGCACCGCCCCACAGCACATTTTCTAGAAAGTGGCTACACGAGCCGCACAACACCACATTTTCTAGAAAGTGGGTACATGAGCCGCACAACACCACACCACATTTTCTAGAAAGTGGCTACACGAGCCGCACCGCACCACACCACACCACATTTTCTAGCAAGTAGCTACACGAGCTGCACCGCACCACACAACACCACATTTTCTAGCAAGTGGCTACACGAGCCGCACCGCCCCACAGCGCATTTTCTAGCAAGTGGCTAAACGAACCGCACCGCACCACACCAAATTTTCTAGCAAGTGGCTACACGAGCCGCACCGCCCCACAGCGCATTTTCTAGCAAGTGGCTACACGAGCCGCACCGCCCCACAGCGCATTTTCTAGCAAGTGGCTACACGAGCCACACCGCACCACACCACATTTTTTAGCAAGTGGCTAAACGAACCGCACCGCACCACACCAAATTTTCTAGCAAGTGGCTACACGAGCCGCACCGCCCCACACCAAATTTTCTAGCAACTGGCTACACGAGCCGCACCGCCCACAGCGCATTTTCTAGCAAGTGGCTACACGAGCCGCACCGCCCCACAGCGCATTTTCTAGCAAGTGGCTACACGAGCCACACCGCACCACACCACATTTTCTAGCAAGTGGCTACACGAGCCGCACCGCCCCACAGCGCATTTTCTAGCAAGTGGCTACACGAGCCACACCGCACCACACCACATTTTTTAGCAAGTGGCTAAACGAACCGCACCGCACCACACCAAATTTTCTAGCAAGTGGCTACACGAGCCGCACCGCCCCACAGCGCATTTTCTAGCAAGTGGCTACACGAGCCGCACCGCCCACAGCGCATTTTCTACCAAATGGCTACACGATCCAAACCGCACCACACCGCATTTTCTAGCAAGTAGCTACATGAGCTGCACCGCACCACACAACACCACACCAAATTTTCTAGCAAGTGGCTACACGAGCCGCACCGCACCACACCACACCACATTTTCTAGCAAGTAGCTACACGAGCTGCACCGCACCACACCACACCACATTTTCTAGCGAGTGGCTACACGAGCCGCACCGTACCACACCACACCACATTTTCTAGCAAGTAGCTACATGAGCTGCACCGCACCACACAACACCACACCAAATTTTCTAGCAAGTGGCTACACGAGCCACACCACACCGCATTTTCTAGCAAGTAGTTACACGAGCCGCACCACACCACATTTTCTAGCGAGTGGCTACACGAGCCGCACCGCACCGCACCACACCGCATTTTCTAGCAAGTGGCTACACGAGCCGCACCGCACCACACCACACCACATTTTCTAGCAAGTGGGTACATGAGCCGCACCGCACCGCATTTTCTAGCAAGTGGCTACACGAGCCGCACCGCACCACACCACACCAAATTTTCTAGCAAGTGGCTACACGAGCCGCACCGCACTACAGCGCATTTTCTACCAAATGGCTACACGATCCAAACCGCACCACACCACATTTTCTAGCAAGTAGCTACACGAGCTGCACCGCACCACACCGCATTTTCTAGCAAGTAGCTACACGAGCCGCACCACACCACATTTTCTAGCAAGTGGCTACACGAGCCGCACGGCACCGCACCACACCACATTTTCTAGCAAGTAGCTACACGAGCCGCACGGCACCGCACCACACCACATTTTCTAGCGAGTGGCTACACGAGCCGCACCGTACCACACCACACCACATTTTCTAGCAAGTAGCTACACGAGCTGCACCGCACCGCACCACACCACACCACCACATTTTATAGCAAGTAGCTACACGAGCTGCACCGCACCGCACCTCAAGGAAGTTCATTTACAAAACATTCCGTAGGATTTTTAGCTAATTCATTTTATTAATCCAAACTTAAGATTATTGTAACTAAAAAAAAGGAAATCATTTTTATATTCTTTATAGACTGAATTCCATTACAAAATAAGTTTATATTTTTATTTTTACTTGCATAGGTTTTGACCTATTTTCATAAAATTAAGTTAGATATTAATTACTTATGATAAAGTTTTAAGTTAACTATTAATTAAGAAGACGAATGTTTTTTGTTCAATAAGTTGTATATAATATTGTTTATCTTGTACGTAATATTGGAAACAATTACTACAGCACCGCACGTGCAACGGCTGTGAAAGAAATGCCGTTCGGAAGCTCCCGAATATTTACTTGCGCTGGTAGATGGCTACAAGTTCCGCACCGCACCGCCAAAGTTCGGAGCAATGCTCTCTTGATGATTAGTCCGCGCTGGTGCGGTGCGAAGCGACTCCGTGTAGACGGTCCTTAATACACCCTTATTTCTGTTTATCATGAACAGAATTTACGAGGTAAGCGAGTACGAGCCCAAAGGTGAGTTTTAATACTAGAGTTATTAATTAATCTAGTTTTTCCCACTCCTCCTGTCTGTCGCAAAAGCTGTGTTCCAATTGAATTTTACATTGTTTGGTTTTTGAATATCAGCAACCGCATCCCCCATAAGTTAAATATCACTAAAATAATCTGTATGGTTTTTTTTGATCTAGCAAGCTGCTAGACAATAGGTCAATTGGAGTAATTTAACATGAATGATTGATATGAATATATATAACATTATATATGTTTAATAATTAATAACCTACTTCATTGGTCACATGGTCTAATACACAACTCTTGGAGTAGACTAGACTGCCCTACGTCCCGGCACAGATTTATCTGATCGCAAAACCCTATCTTAGCCTCTGACAAGACGTGTATTAATCACAACTTGAGAAGGGTTGGGATTCCCGGACCTCCACCGTGGTTCGGATCCCACGTTAAACTGTAGGTCCTCCATTTCATCTCACAATCACCCTACCATTACACATTAGCGTAAGTGCGTATAACCCGAATGGGTAAAGACGCAGTGCTAATAGTAATAATATTAATGTACTGAGGGTGTTTCTTACATACTGGTTCTCCAATTTCCCTCCACAAAAATGCGGGTACACTTCTATGAAATATATTTTTTCTAATCCCTAAAACTATTAGCTTAATTAGTACATAAGTGTGGGTGACCTGGTGGTCTAGGGTAAGGTGTCAGACTTCTGTGATGGCGGCAAGGGTTCAATCCTCGGTCCCGGCACAGATTTATCTGATTACCAAACCCTTCCTTCACCTCTGACAAGACATCTTGTGAATGTGGGGAATGCCAGGCCTCCACCGTGGTTCGGATTCCACGTTAAACTGCAGGTCCTCCATTTAATCTCACAATCACCCTACCGTTACACATTAGCGTAAGTGCGTATAACCCGAACGGGTAGTAAGACGCGGTGATAATAATAATAATAATAATAATAATAATAATAATAATAATAATAATAATAATAATAATAATAAAAGTTCACATAAACATAACTCTTAGTTTTTGAGGAAGGAGTAATTTTACTTTTCAATAAATAATCAATCTAAAAGAAGAATTAATGCAATCAATCAAAACAAAGTTAAACAGAAATAAACCAAAACAATAGACAGAACTTTTTGTAAAAAATATATTGATAAAAATATGGTCCTCTGTTTCAACGCACACACTGAGCGTACGTTCCGTGCTTTGTCTTACTGTGTTGGATAAACTTGGGATGTTATGTATTTGCTCACATCCATTTATGATGCGCTCTATTATTATTATTATTAGCACCGCGTCTTACTACCCATTCGGGTTATACGCACTTACGCTAATGTGTAATGGTAGGGTGATTGTGAGATGAAATGAAGGACCTACAGTTTAACGTGGAATCCGAACCATGGTGGAGGCCTGGCATTCCCACATTCACAAGATGTCTTGCCAGAGGTGAAGGAAGGGTTTGGTAATCAGATAAATCTGTGCCGGGACCGAGGATTGAACCCCGGCCGCCAGCACAGAAGTCTGACACCTTACCCCTAGACCACCAAGTCACCAGATGCGCTCTATTAAAACCTAAACTTCAGGCACAGGAGTTGCCTAAGCAATTAACTTTAAATGTCTCCACAGATAAACATCCATTGTGTTAAATTTGGTGATCGAGCAGATCATTCAATGGCAACCCCACGACCAATTCATATTTGAGGAAAGCCTATATAATAACTCTAAAACTAAGCGCTTCTAGACCAATATTTATATGACCTTTTCTTAATGTTTGGTCGATGGCAATACGCTCCTAGAATATTTGACCCTAATTAAAATAAGTACTGTATAATTTTAAAGTCAGTTATTCAGAGTAAAGTAATTTACTTATTTTGAGAGTGATATGTTGATTTATACATGGAAATTGTAACGTTTTGATAATAACTATTTAAATATCAAACTCATTTCCAAGTGTTAATTTATTTATCCAAACATACGTGCCAGGTAAAAAGACATGTGAGAATAGATTATTTTGACAGATATTTAGATTATTGTGTACGCAAATTCAACAGACTTGAAAGAACATGGATGCCAACATAGAGTTTTGATGGCGGTGCAAGTTAATTTTCCTGCAGTGTTATCAACCGGGGTAAAAAGGGTGGACGCTGAGAAGGAAAACAAAGGGGATAAAAAGGGTGCAGTGTTCATTTACTTCAGGCAGTGTTTATTCAAAACGAGCTCTTCCCCTTTTTCATACTTAGACGACCTCCAACCCCTCTCAGGGGGTTTCACGTTCATTACTGGCTTGAAAAGATCAGACTTTAAAGATTAAAAATTAAAAAGTTCACTATGAAAAATCTGGATATTGTATTTAGGGAACTATTTAATTAAAAACAAATATATTTAATATAATTATTTATAGTGATAATGGCTAGTGATAGGAATATTATCACAGACGTTTGCCTTATGGGTGGCTATTAAATTATTCATAATCGTACTTGGAAAATGACACCTAGGTATGAGTTCGAACCCTAGACGCTTGAATTAGCTATAAAGGTTAAAGTCCCATGTACATCATTTACTTAAAGATTACTTCGATATTACAAGCTTTGCTTTCCCAATACAATTACATATAGACGCATTTGCTTTCTTACATATTAAACATTATATGCTTTATCACGGTGATATTCCATATTTCCTCCACGCCAATGTGGATGGGCTTTTTCTTATCCATCTTTATAGTCATTATTTCGTAATCATAACACTAAATAAAAACATAGGCTATTTTATAAATCCTAAATCATAGGCCTATACCCCAATAGTATCCAAAATGATGCGCGAAAAATATTAGATAGTGAATAAATTATTATTATTAGCACCGCGTCTTACTACCAGTTCGGGTTATACGCACTTACGCTAATGTGTAATGGAAGAGTGATTGTGAGATGAAATGAAGGACCTACAGTTTAAACGTGGAATCCGAACCACGGTGGAGGCCTGGCATTCCTCACATTCACAAGTTGTGATTAATACATGTCTTGTCAGAGGTGAAGGTAGGAGGTTTTAGCAATCAGATAAATCTGTGCCGGGACCGAGGATTGAACCCCGGCCGATAGTGAATAAAGAGTAACCTGCTTCGGTGACCGTATAATCTAAGACGTCATTCATATGTTGGATTAGGCTAACGATAACAAGGATCGGGGTTTAAATCTCGGTCGGGTGTACTGAGGGTGTCTTTCCAAAATATTTTTACACTCTTACTTCATGCAAATTTGGGTACACCTTCTCTATATCCACAGTTTCTATTCTCTAGCTCACTATAGTAATTAGTACATGTATTTAAAATAAAAATACAAGTTGGTCTTCCAAATATGTTACACAAGAAAGTTTCTGTCGAGAGGATTAAAATTATTTATGTATATTGGGCGCCATTATAGGAACTAGGAGGAAATAATAATAATTTTTATTGAATTTTGCCTTCATATTTTCAATTGAAACAGCTGTTTAAATTATTATATTATGCATATTTGAAATATGCATAGTACTTTAAATAATATATTATAAAATACGTATAATTTATAGGTAGACTATAGAAATGCCTGACGTTTAGTGTAACCACATAATCTATAGCGTGGATGACCAACCAACTCTTTGTTATGCTTCAAACAAACATAAAAAAAAAATCCGGCTTCGAGGTGCACACATTCGTGAACATTGACTAATAATTTTAAAATTTTAGATCCCTGAGTGCGGTAATATCGCACAGCGCTCATGACAGACACACAAACTCTTCATTTTATAAATATAAATAATTTAGCTCTTAATTTTTAAAATTTATAATCAAAGAACACTTTACTATTCTTAGCACATTTTATATATTATAATAACTTAATTTATTATGATTCGCATTATTAAATGTAAATAACAATGTAAACGTAAGTGCGAACATATTAATTTAATTAAAAACAAAATTTTATATTTAAAACGTGTGTGTTATTATTCCATACTTGTGTCAGAAGTTTTTTTAAAAAAGTTATC
Organism: Timema cristinae; assembly: GCA_039000515.1. Classification (NCBI taxonomy): domain Eukaryota; kingdom Metazoa; phylum Arthropoda; class Insecta; order Phasmatodea; family Timematidae; genus Timema; species Timema cristinae. The sequence continues at coordinate 12,110,464 of JBCFYV010011164.1, read as the reverse complement.
TTCCTATTTGATTCATACTCTTACAAATGATATGAATATTACATTTTCACCCTCATTAAGAAAGAATCAGAGCAGAATAGCGACTAACTCCAGCAGGTTCTCATTAAGCGTGGTATGGAATGTATAAAAAAGAACAAGTGTGTGATTATCTAGGTTCAAAAGAGGTGGTAAATTTAAAAGCTTCAATCAGCGAAGAATAAAAAAAGATCCACGTTGTGTTTTGTACAGATAAAACATCCATGGTTGGAAGGGTGGTATTTGACAGCTAGGAAAATTGCAATAGCGTATATAAATTCACCAAACCATGTGATTTGCAAGACCAAATATTGAGTTGTAATTACTCTTGACAGTCAATACTTTCACAAAAACAAAGAGTCAATTTTTTTTTACTATCAACCTTCTTTACATAATTGAAATACAAATTTATGAAATACTCGTTTGGAGGTTTCATTTTTGTGGAAGCAGCATCTATGTATGGTTCATTAAAAAATGCTTTTACACGAGAGCTTCTAAAATGCAGCGTACTCTTTTGAAATAAAGATGGTGAACTAGCAAAAATAGTGAAGGTTGATGACGTCATACAAATTGTCATGTGGTTGTGTTCTTGCACTGTTTACAAAATTGAACCTTTTTTCTTTTCAAACTAATATTTTGTATAGCTTGCCTTAAGTTACAAAAATATTTATTTTCGTGACCAGTTATAATAAGATTCATGTGTCAATATATTTTTAAAAATTGTTAATTCATGCACTATAATTCCGCTTGTTGCCACAACTGAAAATCATAAACATAAAAGTTATTTTAAATTAGTATATTGGATTCTTTAAATAAGTTACAAGAACACCAATTAAAATTATTTCTCAGTGATGTAATAATATAATGTTTTTATAATACTTTTATTAATATTGTATTACCAAACAAATAATAATTATTTCCTAATGGATTGACATTATACACTTTCAGCCAATGTTTGCGATAAAGAGCCTTCTGATAGCTGTCAGATATCACCTCATCTACGGTGGATGCCTTGTAATTTAAAAAATATACAGATACAAATAAATAATACAATAAATTAAAAATAAAAAGTTTGACGAAACAAAATATTTCGTAATAGTAACGTATTTCATTATATAGGTAGATTAATATGATGACAGTTAGTGTGACGTGATTGTGATCATGTTCAAACTTCCTGATCATTGTTCAAGTGTCGTCATCTTGAGATCATTGTGCCTAATCATGCACATTTTACTCCCATGATATTGCAATAGCTATTTGTCTATCCGCCACTTCTACCCAGCAGAGGTCATTTGACTCCTTTGATTATGTTCAATACAGCCTATTTGACTTTTTATGGGAGAGTGTACCTAATTGTTTTTATTTGTATTTATATTCCATTGGTATTTTTAGTGGGGCCCCATTGGTTCGAATCCATGAGAGTATTTTGGTGTATGGGAATATGGCTAATTGGATCAAATCCCTGGGAGGATTTTGGTTTACTTTTGTTTTGAATCGGCCGTTGTCGTTTAGAGCATGTCAGAGCGCTTCTCGCTTTGGGGTTGAGGTATTAGTGGACACCATGTCAGTTCTCACTCTTTCCATCCCCTCGCCTCCACTCCCCTCAAACGTCAACACCGTGAAGTACATTTTCCACCTGAGGTTAGTGACACACCTCACCCTCACTCTTATCGTCCCGGAGGGCTGGTATTGTTCAATGCATGACGAACAAATACCTTCAATTCACCACGAAAAATATTGACGGAATATTTTTGATCGATGACGAGAGCATATAATTTTGAAACACTAGCACGGCATACACAATATTTACCAACTGCTGTAACTTGCCCATCGTGATCCGCTCTACAAACGCTTATAAATACAACAGGAGGTCAAGCAACACGTCTATATATTGACCCTTATCACCCCCAAACGATATATCACGTGGTCTATTCCTGTCACGACATGCCAAACTGTATGCAACCCAAAATAGATAATGCTGTCATCACCCTTGAATTATTCCTGTATCGACATGTCGAGTCGGCACTCTGGCACCAAGTGTGAGTCATCCCTCGTAGCCTCTTCCTGTATTGACATGTCGGGCCGGCACTCTGGCACCAAGTGTGAGTCATCCCTCGTAGCCTCTTCCTGTATTGACATGTCGAGCCGGCACTATGGCACCAAGTGTGAGTCATCCCTCGTAGCCTCTTCCTGTATTGACATGTCGAGTCGGCACTCTGGCATCAGGTGTGAGTCATCCCTCGTAGCCTCTTCCTGTATTGACATGTCGATCCGGCACTATGGCACCAAGTGTGAGTCATCCCTCGTAGCCTCTTCCTGTATTGACATGTCGAGCCGGCACTATGGCACCAAGTGTGAGTCATCCCTCGTAGCCTCTTCCTGTATTGACATGTCGAGCCGGCACTATGGCACCAAGTGTGAGTCATCCATCGTAGCCTCTTCCTGTATCGACATGTCGAGCCGGCACTATGGCACCAAGTGTGAGTCATCCCTCGTAGCCTCTTCCTGTATTGACATGTCGAGCCGGCACTATGGCACCAAGTGTGAGTCATCCCTCGTAGCCTCTTCCTGTATTGACATGTCGAGTCGGCACTCTGGCACCAGGTGTGAGTCATCTCTCTTAGCCTCTTCCTGTATTGACATGTCGATCCGGCACTATGGCACCAAGTGTGAGTCATCCCTCGTAGCCTCTTCCTGTATTGACATGTCGTGCCGGCACTATGGCACCAAGTGTGAGTCATCCCTCGTAGCCTCTTCCTGTATGACATGTCGAGCCGGCACTATGGCACCAAGTGTGAGTCATCCCTCGTAGCCTCTTACTGTATTGACATGTCGAGTCGGCACTCTGGCACCAGGTGTGAGTCATCTCTCTTAGCCTCTTCCTGTATTGACATGTCGAGCCGGCACTATGGCACCAAGTGTGAGTCATCCCTCGTAGCCTCTTCCTGTATTGACATGTCGAGTCGGCACTCTGGCACCAGGTGTGAGTCATCTCTCTTAGCCTCTTCCTGTATTGACATGTCGATCCGGCACTATGGCACCAAGTGTGAGTCATCTCTCGTAGCCTCTTCCTGTATTGACATGTCGGGCCGGCACTATGGCACCAAGTGTGAGTCATCCCTCGTAGCCTCTTCCTGTATTGACATGTCGAGTCGGCACTCTGGCACCAGGTGTGAGTCATCTCTCTTAGCCTCTTCCTGTATTGACATGTCGATCCGGCACTATGGCACCAAGTGTGAGTCATCCCTCGTAGCCTCTTCCTGTATTGACATGTCGGGCCGGCACTATGGCACCAAGTGTGAGTCATCCCTCGTAGCCTCTTCCTGTATTGACATGTCGAGCCGGCACTATGGCACCAAGTGTGAGTCATCCCTCGTAGCCTCTTCCTGTATTGACATGTCGAGCCGGCACTATGGCACCAAGTGTGAGTCATCCCTCGTAGCCTCTTCCTGTATTGACATGTCGAGCCGGCACTATGGCACCAAGTGTGAGTCATCCCTCGTAGCCTCTTCCTGTATTGACATGTCGAGTCGGCACTCTGGCACCAGGTGTGAGTCATCTCTCTTAGCCTCTTCCTGTATTGACATGTCGATCCGGCACTATGGCACCAAGTGTGAGTCATCCCTCGTAGCCTCTTCCTGTATTGACATGTCGAGCCGGCACTATGGCACCAAGTGTGAGTCATCCCTCGTAGCCTCTTCCTGTATTGACATGTCGAGCCGGCACTATGGCACAAATGTGAGTCATCCCTCGTAACCTCTTCCTGTATTGACATGTCGAGCTGGCACTATGGCACCAAGTGTGAGTCATCCCTCGTAGCCTCTTCCTGTATTGACATGTCGAGCCGGCACTATGGCACCAAGTGTGAGTCCAGAAAGAGATTATTACGTCATCGGGGTTCCGACATTGACAAGAATAGTTTCTTACTTCATCAGGTTTGAGGCATTCTGGGTATATAGACTGACCAGATCTCTCTGTCTATGTAACTTCCGTCAAGAAAGGATTCCAAGAATGATCTCCAGGGGCCAAGGCCACCAGTCGATGAAATGGGACAAGGCAGGATTCGAAATAAAAAACAGGAATTCCCCCACACAGAAATACTCCCGTGAATTCGAACTAATGGGGCACACTCCCACTTAAAAAGTAAATTGGTCAGGATTGAACACGATTAAAAGGGTCAATGTCCTATATAAGGGAATAGTGGTGGATTAAAACCAGTACGCAATCATTGGGGGAGGGTGGATGGGTAGGATTAGGGTTAATGTTCTCAGGATGATGACACCTGAAATGTAACCAGGTGGGCTAGAACATGATCATGATTTCTGGCATCGCAATAATCTACCCATTTGAAGGATGACGTCACTATTGCGACAGGGCAAAAACCCTACTAATATAGAATATTCTAAGATAATATTTGAAATTTTATCCTAATTTTTTTTATCTATCATTTTTTCTTCATTTATTTAATTATTCTCAAAAATAAATGTGAAAAATTGGCTTTAAAAACCAATGTATTTTATACTTTATCAATAAAAATAAACAAATTTATTACATAGTTAGTGGTATGTACACATTGATGGTTATATCAAATGTTTTTCATTCATACACAAATAAAATTAAAGGATACAAAAAAGTTCTCTAAATATATTAAACAAACTTATAAATCATAATTAAGTTTGTTTGAAAACATAATTAATAGACATAGTAGCGAAAATATAAAATAACATATTGTATTTTTATTGATTAAATCATGTTTCTGACGTCATTGCTCAAGGCTGAAAAATAAATTATCAGGGTTGCTTAAATAAGTTAAAAATAGTTGTTGTTTAGAAAGGCTTAATGATTTCAAAATAGTATTTAAGAAGTCATAATAATGCTATTTTTTAAAAGTTAAATACTATTTAATAATTGTGTTGCATCTTTCTACCCATCTGGACTAGCCATATTTAATTTCTCACTAATAAGGTGGGGATAAGTTTTAAAGGAAAATAAACCAACATTAGCGTAGAGTGAATTTGGGAAACTATTTTAAAGATACCATCTTCAGAACACCGAACCAACATTTTACTCTAACCTCTAGATCACCAACAAATCATAAAATATGCCTTTTTAATTTGACTGTTGATAAGGGTAAATTATCTAACTATTGTAAACTTTAAAGTACAATTAAATATTTCCTCTAATAATATTAGACTACTTTTAAAAATTCTAAACATTTACATTATTTTGAAGGCTTTCTTTATTAATATAAAACACTAATAGTATATAAAGCCTGCATTGGTGAACACGCTGAATTAACGTCAAGATTGTATGATTTTCTTTGCTTAGAATAATAAAATATTTTCAAAAATAAGTAAAAACGATTGAGCCTCACTTTCAAAATGGTTTCTTAATTTCCTTTCTCGCAAATGAGGATATATTTCCCAAGAAAATCTACCTTATTCACACCCATCATTAATGTATTTAAATATGACCATCTTGGGTGGATAGGGAGAAGTGGTGCTTAAAAAATGACAACATAAAAACTGGCCCTTAAAATCTGTATAACAATATTTATATTATTCTCTCATAAAACATTTTCAAAATGCCCCTGTCGCACTAAGTTTTAATTTATTCGAACTGTAATTTTTCAGCTTTGTTCATAGTGGTGTGGTGTTTACATAGCTATGTTTTAAAAATAGAGATACTATATGCAAATTAATATCATCAAGAGAGGTCAGTCGACCCCAATGTCTGTGCATGCGCCACAACCATGTTCTTTCTCCAGGTTGAGATAAAGTATGGTCGGGGACATAAAACATTGATTTTGTTGAAACACACAAATGATCATTTACATGAAGGCTTAGAGTTAATTTTGACTTCTAAAATTATTAATCCAACCGATAATTTGGAGTAAATATTTTAACTCATTAAATATTTATTTTTACATCCATAATAAGCATTATTAGATAATAAATCACAGCAATAATTATATTTCATTCATGCGGATTCTAAATTAAAAAAGTAAGTATAAATGGCGACTGTCAATAATTTGTAGATTTTTCCCCTGCGTCTCACTACCTATTTGAACTATACAGATAATATATATTGATCACACTGATGAAGTAGGAAAGAGGAAGGTAGAATTAAATGGGAAATACAGCCGAATAAGCGTGGAGAGAAAGTAGGAAGCTCTTTAAAATCCACCCGACGTTTACCTATCTGGAATTGAAACCATTACATCTCCACCACTGGAAAACCAGACTAAATTAGCTTAGCATTATAATGGATGCCAACGAACGAAGGTTTTGTAGTCTACAATAATCAATAATTTCTGAATCATGTACATTTTTCTAATTATTATTACCGTATATATCTTATGGGGTTAAAGGTAGCACGTAGTCCATAATCATAAGATATTTACCTGAGATAATAAAGCATTTCGGTAAAGTCACTGAGAATTAATGTATATTATTGATTTATCGACATTTGTACCCTTTTATGGTTATTATGACTTTTTACTGCTTTTATAACAATATTCCAAACCATTGCATCAAACAAAGAACCATTAATGACTAAAACTTTGAGATTAATTTGGTTATGGAAAAATTATGGCGTATATAACTAACTTTAATGATTATGTATTTTTCAAAATAATATTATAACTGAGGGAAATCCATCTTATAGCAGTTATGAAGTTCTATATCCTTAATTAAAATAGTTATTTAACTCAAAAACTTATAATACAGCTGAATATCTAAGAATTATTTAGGTTTCCAAAGAGATTCTCTTAAAATGCTTATCTAACTTAATATTTCAAGTCTGGGTAAATCTGTTGGCCTAAGGGTCACATTGGGAATTCATTTTTTTTTAAATAGGCCGCCAAATGAAATACGATCTTTAGTAAACGCAATATATTATTTTTGAAAAATAATTATACAAAATACATACATGCTATAAACATAAATAAATATCTAATCAAACAGAAAGTAATAATATGGATCCAATTCGTTTATTTCTTTGGTCTTTTTTTAATGTGAGATTTAAATTTAGCAGCAGAGATTATTAAAAACACTGTCTATGTTAATCAGTAATGCATTATTGTATTGATATTTAAAAAATATTTACTTATATATTATATGTATTTATATATAAGATATATTTATATAATAGATTATATATATATAGATATATTATATATATTAATATATAGATATGTAAAATAACACAGATGAACCAAAATTGACAAGCAATTTTCAAGCAAAATCTTGCGATTTATAGAATAGGAGGATTGTAATGTGTGCATATACTGCCGATGATGTAATTATTTTATATCTGGATTACACTGCAAGGCTATAATCTCACGTTGAAATTAACTCGTTGATTTGTGTTGAATATAAATTATATATATTTCCAAATATTTTTTTTTAACCTTGCTATTTTATAAGGATTTCATTTTTCACAGACAGGTTGTGGAGCATATAAACTATGTGATGGGTTAAATTGGCCCACGGGACGTAATTACCTAAATATAGTCTAGTGTAACCAACATATTATTTTGCTTTTATTAAGTTTGGATGGAAGGAGACGCGAGTAAAGTACAATATTTTTGCAGTTTTTATGGCAAGACTTTTTTTGGCTAAAATAAATAAAATATTGCACCAGTGTAAACATATAGTTAAGTTTTCTACATGCGTTGATACCAACAGTTCCTGAATATCCATCATGATCATATTGGCATTACATGAGAAACTTTTTAAATGAAAAGAAAAAGTTGTTATTAAATTACAGGACACCTTGACAGATATTGAATAATTGTTGAGGTCACCATGTGAAAAAAATGACATTCCACGTTTATACTGGAACAAAATTTGAAATATTTTGGCAAAAAAAAAAAATGTTGCCATAAAAACTGCAAAAACACCTACATTTCCTCCCATCCTCTTCAATCCCACCTTAAGGTGATTCGACCAGCAAGCTTTTCCTAGAATGAATAGGCTATAACATTTTGACAGAGAATTTTTAACATGGTTGAATGGGGGGGGGGGGGGTGTTGTGAAGAGGGGGATGGGCAGGTAGCGTGGGAAAGTAAACTGGGATTGCCAGCTCTTTTTCACAACAGTGTTGTCATAGCACTACCTCTTTTTTTCCGCTAATTTAGAACATGAATAGTCATTCCATGGCTCACCCGGGAGTTGTGGTCTTGAGTTTGAATCCCGGCTACTAAGATTAAAAGAATATTAATAATATAAATAATGAACTTAATACACGTGTCGCAAAGTATTTATTGTACTGAATACTATTAGGCCTATATTTACAAAATGTGTTCTTAGAAGAAGAAATAATATATTACCAGGCAATTTAATGAAATAATTTGAGTGGTGAAAGTTTAAGGGTTCTTTTGTTATTTTTTTGGCACCGAGTCGTACTAACCGTTTGCGGTATACTCATTTGTACTAATTACGCTAGTTAGTTAGGGATTAAGAAAGCTGAATTTAGAGGAAGTGCACTCGCATTTGCGTAGAGAGAGTGTGGGAAACTATTAATAATAAAACTACCTTCTGCATACCTGACGGAGATCAAACCCCGATCTCCCTGTCTTTAACGCTCTAGTCTACGACGAGAATGACGCATTAGATGTCATGCTAGCACCGGAGCAGGTTTTAGAGTTCTTTATTTGTAGTAAAAAAAGTAATACTTTTCGTTGTTGTTATTATTATAATAGTTAACAGAGCTCATGATGGGCACCTTACAAACAGGCCGGAGAGCTGTAAAAATGTTGGAATGCCACGTAGGTCAAATGACCTACAAAATTAGGACCATTTGGTCGACAAGCTTATGCATAAAAAGGCAAAGTGATCGATAGCCTACTGGTTGACCAAATAAATACAAATATTTCAAAGCTTGAGTGTGTCAAGTGATCGACATGTTTAGGACCATGTGATAAGCTACACAACTGTTTGACATGAGAGGACCTGTTGGCATACAAAAGTCGAGATGGATTCAATGAAACAATTGACCGACAAGTCAATACATTGCAAACAACGTGTTCGACAACAAAATCGTAAATGGAAAATAGCAAGTAGTCTATGAAAACTTATTTTTTAACCAAATTTATAGCTCTAATAAATACCTACACTTGTGGTCACAAGGTCCAATGCGTCATTCGCATTCCTTATTCTGCGTATAGCTCAAACGGGGAGTGAAAAGCTAAGGGAAAAAAATACCAACTTTTTTAGCCCCGCGTCTTACTACCCGTTCGGGTACATACTAATTTTGTGGATTAAAATCATCATTAGTAAGGTATCAATTTTCTAAGTTGGTCTTTTTGGGTTAACCAGGTGTCTGTCGATAATTTTGTCCGCATATGCATGTGTTCAACCAGTTGGTACAAGTCATGATTTACTTGTATAACCAGGCCCCGGGACATCAAGCAATAGTAGATTATGAACCAGTGGTAACAAGGCCCCGGGACATCAGATAATGGATTATTATAAACCACTGGTAGAAAGGGCCCGGGAAATAAAACAATAGAATATTATGAACCATTGGTAACAAGGCTTCGGGACATCAAACAATGGAGTATTATAAACCACTGGTAGAAAGGGCCCGGGATATAAGACAATAGAATATTATTAACCATTGGTAACAAGGCTCCGGGACATCAAACAATGGAGTATTATAAACCACTGGTAGAAAGGGCCCGGGATATAAGACAATGGAATATTATTAACCATTGGTAACAAGGCTCCGGGACATCAAATAATGGAGTATTATAAACCACTGGTAGAAAGGGCCCGGGATATAAGACAATAGAATATTATTAACCATTGGTAACAAGGCTCCGGGACATCAAACAATGGAGTATTATAAACCACTGGTAGAAAGGGCCCGGGATATAAAACAATAGAATATTATGATCCATTGGTAACAAGGCTCCGGGACATCAAACAATGGAGTATTATAAACCACTGGTAGAAAGGGCCCGGGATATAAAACAATAGAATATTATGAACCATTGGTAACAAGGCTCCGGGACATCAAACAATGGAGTATTATAAACCACTGGTAGCAAGGACCCGGGATATAAAACAATAGAATATTATGAACCAGTGGTAACAAGGCTCCGGGACATCAAATAATGGAGTATTATAAACCACTGGTAGAAAGGGCCCGGGATATAAGACAATAGAATATTATTAACCATTGGTAACAAGGCTCCGGGACATCAAACAATGGAGTATTATAAACCACTGGTAGAAAGGGCCCGGGATATAAGACAATAGAATATTATGATCCATTGGTAACAAGGCTCCGGGACATCAAACAATGGAGTATTATAAACCACTGGTAGAAAGGGCCCGGGATATAAGACAATAGAATATTATGATCCATTGGTAACAAGGCTCCGGGACATCAAACAATGGAGTATTATAAACCACTGGTAGAAAGGGCCCGGGATATAAGACAATAGAATATTATGATCCATTGGTAACAAGGCTCCGGGACATCAAACAATGGAGTATTATAAACTACTGGTAGCAAGGGCCCGGGATATAAGACAATAGAATATTATTAACCATTGGTAACAAGGCTCCGGGACATCAAACAATGGAGTATTATAAACCACTGGTAGAAAGGGCCCGGGATATAAAACAATAGAATATTATGATCCATTGGTAACAAGGCTCCAGGACATCAAACAATGGAGTATTATAAACCACTGGTAGAAAGGGCCCGGGATATAAGACAATAGAATATTATGATCCATTGGTAACAAGGCTCCAGGACATCAAACAATGGAGTATTATAAACCACTGGTAGATAGGGCCCCGGATATAAGACAATAGAATATTATGATCCATTGGTAACAAGGCTCCGGGACATCAAACAATGGAGTATTATAAACCACTGGTAGAAAGGGCCCGGGATATAAGACAATAGAATATTATTAACCATTGGTAACAAGGCTCCAGGACATCAAACAATGGAGTATTATAAACCACTGGTAGAAAGGGCCCGGGATATAAGACAATAGAATATTATGATCCATTGGTAACAAGGCTCCGGGACATCAAACAATGGAGTATTATAAACCACTGGTAGCAAGGGCCCGGGACATCAAATAATGGAGTATTATGAACCACTAGTAGAAAGGGCCCGTGATATAAGACAATAGAATATTATTAACCATTGGTAACAAGGCTCCGGGACATCAAACAATGGAGTATTATAAACCACTGGTAACCAGGCCCCGGAACAACAAACAACAGTGGGTTCCGAGTTGAAGCTGTAATTCAAACTAAGATTCTTAGTGGATAAGTTGAATGTATGATTTAGACTGATTTTAATAGGAAGATCATTATTTGACAACTAGAAATGGGTTCACTAATTCATACGTCAAATCATGTGATCTAGAGCTGTACCTTTGATAAAGGCTTATACTATAATATTTACATAAGTTATAGTCTGCACTGACTAAACTGACTACACTTTTATATCGTCAGTGCTCGTGGATATGAGATCATGAGCGAGGGACGAATCCTGGATAACTCAGTACTAGAACATTGACGCGCTAAGATCCCGAGTTCAATTTTATTCTATCTGAAGTGTTTTTTTTTTTTTCAACATAACCCTCTAACTGCCAAAGGGCTAGAACAAATTCTAAATATTAAACACCTCTAGTAGCTCTCCGAAGTGCTTTTTATGGTTGCACAGCACCCTAATTTGTACTTGTATATTAATTTTTTATATTGTTTGAATCATAAATAAAGGCATGTATAGTTTGTTCATAAAATTTTGTGGAGGGTTTAACCCCCCCCCCCCTCCCCCCATATGAGGCCTTGTATATACCTGAAAACATCGTAGATCAAATATTTCATTGTTTTAAGTTTATAACGATTCGTGTTCGATTTCGCCTTTTTGTTTCGTTTTCTTGGATTTTATGCACATTTAATTTTTAAGGTTGAACTTAGCCATGTTCAATAAACACGCCAAATTATGTTGTTTTTTTTAGAAAATGTCTAAAGAATGCAGAGTACTCATGTGACATAAGATATATTTTCAAAACTCTTAAGATCTTTTTAATGTTAAATTTATAACCAGTAATAAAAGGAAAACTAATTTGTATACATTCATGAAGTTAATTGTAATATTCATATAAACTATAGGTCTAAAATCAATACGCATTTTGATGTACCAAGAGATGAGTTACTTTTGACATTTTGAGTTGAAGAATAAAACTTAACATAGTACAATATTATCCAAGTGCCAAATTACTAGAGGAAGGAAAAAGAGACAAAATAAATGTCACAACTTGTCACTCAAGTAGTAAGACGCGGTGATATATATATATATATATATAAAGCACTTAAAGGTGATTCATTAGTCGGAGACCGGGGTAGCCCGGTCCTTCCTTGGTCAGCTAGTCTCTGATATTGGTAGGTACAGTCAAACCAAGAAGTTTCAGGAAATGGACATACATACATAACAGACACACATAATCCTTTCCTCTGAAAACCTGGCTGTCAGGCTATTGTAGAGTAAAAGTGCAGGTTGCCTGCCTACCTACAAGAAGTTAGAATCCAACAACCTCCAGTTGTAGGTAACGAACAAATGAACAAACACTTGACTAGTTTCCAGAACTCAGCGAACAACGTGGGGAATCAAGGATTTGAGACTTGTTTTGTGAACACTTTGCTTTGTGATCTCTAGTCCAGCCAGAACGTTGGGGATCTGATATTCAAACGGGGCCATTTCATAGGAAGAACCTTTTATATATATATATATATATATATATATATATATATATATATATATATATATATATATATATATAAACTTTTTCAGACAACAATGATACCATTAATTACTAAAATATTAGTGTAATTTTATAGGTATTCATATTATCTATCAAAAGTGATAGCTTCAGATCACATTAATTGATGTATGAAAAAGTGAAAGTACATTTTAAACTCTTATTGCTGTCAAGTGAAGAAAGCCTTTTCTATAAAAATAGGCCTATGCTGACTTGCTGGTGGTACTTTCTTCACGAAGAGTGGGCTTCTCTCTAACCTTGGAAGCTGCTGTTCGATCCTGGTCACGTCAAATTTATGAAATTTAAGGGGGGAAACCTATCTTAAAAAAACACTTGCACTGATAAACGTCTAAATATAGTAAAATAAAAAAATCTATTAAATAAAATGTGGGGTTTTCCAATTGAACAAACCGAATTGTCTTAAATCAAACTTCATAATAGCTTTTGATTTTTGAAATTAAAGTTTATAATTATTATTTACACATTTATATTCCATGGTCATAACCCAAATTATTTTTTTCAGAATTGGCAAGTGTAGATTTTATTGAAAATGGTTTTAGGGCAGGAACAAAACATATATTTTTGCAGACAAAATAGAAACATTATAATCCAAACATATATGGTATAATGCACATAATTTAAAAATTTTATCAACTTATTGGAATCACACAAATTAAGATATATGATTACAACTTATTTGTGTATCTTGCCTGACACTATATATAAAACCAAATTTATTTTTTTACTGCACCCAATAAATGTATTATTTTAAATAGAAGAATTTATTTTTATTTTAAGTTAAGACTTTCGTGAAGATTTGAAGTTTGTCTGTTGAAGCCATTTCCTCCACCGCTAATAGATTGATATCTTCGCACTTTAGTCCCACGTGTTTTTTTGTGGAGCAAGTCTTAGACTGCTCTACTCATTTCCCTTTAAAGTAGAAGAGCATTTACAAAGAAAGAAACGTGTTTAATCAGTTAACAGTGACTTATCTAGTTTAAAAATATCAGAAATTTGAAGATACACTACTTTAAGCAACAAACTTCATTTAAAATATATTTATTGTGTTAGTATTATCTTTCAACATCGCGTGTATTCATTCGGGTTGTGCGCTTTTTAGCAAACTGTTGAAGTTAATATTATAAATAAAATAATTTCAAACCATTGTATAGTTTCCAAAACTTTTTTTAAACTACTTTAATAAAAATAGTATTCTAAAATAATTGGTGTTCATAAGAAATAAAAAAACCTCCTCGTGAGGCTTAAAGTTTTTTATTTAGTATATATCGGACTTGCAGATTAAGCCATTCCTTGCACGGAAAAACCACGTCAAAATATAACAAATTTTCGTTCAACATTTGACTAGCAACTTTTTATAGTTCTCCTTGTACACTCTTGAACTAACTATATGGATACTCAAGGGATTTTGTATACGTTTATTTTTAGGTTTTTCTCATCTTCCAATACAATATTAAAGCTATAATATCGAAAAAGATGTTGCTATATTTGTTCAAGTATTTTGAGGGTCCTCCTAGCCTTCGTCCATTAACCGGAACCCTGTTTTATAATTACAAATTTATACCTGTTATGTTACCAATTTGCCAAAAAGAAAATCCTCATTCCAAAATTTATATTTTCTATTCGATTTCAAACAACCAAGGGTGTCGCGCTGGGAGAGGGATTTGAAGAGGCGGTGTAACCTCCAAATGTTGTTCTACTTGAAATTTGGGGATTTTCGTGAAATACGAGATCTTATGTTGGGAAATTCTAGAACTATTCAATTCCCTATTACTCTAAGATGAAAGTCCTTAAACACAGATCTGTACAAAAAGAATTAAAATGCCCCAAAATGTTGATCCCTAAGCTTCAAAAGTCCAAATTTCAAAACCCATCAAACATTGAAAGGAGATTCCTTCTGTAATAGATTGTATAATGTGTAAGAGCATAATAATGTAAGGTTGGTTCTGGCAGGAAGTTAGCCCACACTGATACATTTCCTTGGTAGTCAAAAGTATTGGGTTGCCTTACTGTTGAGAACAGCCTCTAGCTCATATAGCTTCATCCTGTTGACGAGCGAATTCTGGCGATGAATGGACCTTGGACTCGTGAGAAATGGGATCGACTTGTGATGTGTGTGAGAAGAACAGACAGTGGTTGTTGTTGGGCAGCGGTGCTGTAAGGATGTGTGGTAGGCTCGCTAAGAGATAATGAACTAGTTTACATGTAGTCTAGTCGGTTCATACCAGCAGAGAGTCGATCCCGGGTCCATAAGTAGTGTCACGGGTTCCATTATCGTGAGTGTTCCTTCGTCGCGGGGAATTTCGTAATATCGATGTAGTAGCGTAGTAACTGTTTGGAGAAATAAACAGCTCATTGGGATAAACTTGCTAGCCACATTCCCCGCATACCATCAATCCCAACCCCTACCGCTCGGGGTCCATCCTGCCCATGTAACACCCCCTAGGGTGTCCCGGTAGTATAGTAGTTAGGGTTGGCTACCGGGCACCCAAATAAAAGGGGGAAGTTACAAATTGGCGTCAGAAGTGAGGATCGGGACTTTGCAAGTATAAAGTGATGACAGATGTGAGAATCGGGAATTTTCGAGTGATAACAAAATGAATTAAGTGATAACATGTAGGGACATAAGTAAAACGTTTCAAAACATGTTAAGGTGAGTTGTTAGAAGTTACATTGCGCGTGATAATAGCTTGATTATGCTAGGCGTGGAAGAAATGCGATACCGAGGTGATAAAACTTTGTACCGTGAGGCACGAACGGAGTGATAACGCGTGTGTGCGTATATCAGCTGTTGTCAGAAAGGAAGGAACCAGCATCGAGAAAGAAGATAAGTCAGCAATCTCAACCAGCTGGAACTGTCAGCAGTGACGTCACCAACGTCACCCACCACAACATCAACACCAAGGTAGGGAATTGTACTGCTTTGATATGGTCTAACCTATTTTGTGTGTTCAATTATTATTTAGGATGTATTTAAAATTCTAAAGTTTCATTGTTATATTCGGACAAATAATTCCAAAATTTAAACTAGTCAATTGCAAAAGTGTTATCATGGCTACCCCTCCAGTAAGATTAGAAGGACGAGATGTAGACTTAAAAACAGCCATAGATCTTTTAATGACACAAATTCATGATTTAAAAGCAGAAAACGAAACTTTAAGGCAAGAACGTACAAACCATGCTGCTAATACGAGTCAGGGAAATGAATCCATAACAGCCACCATGTATGTTAGGAATTTCTCGCTTATTCCTAGTATACCAGTATTTCAAGGCAGAGCAGAGGATAGTGTGTATACCTTTTTCGCAAAGTTAGAGCAGTCAGCAGAACTATGTGGGTGGACTGATAGTGAAAAATTAGCAATAGCCAAATTACGGGTTTCAGGTGAAGCACAGGATTTTACCTTGTCGCATAGTGAATGTAAGGAAGCTATGACTTATGAATCCCTGAAACAAGAGCTGGTAAAGCGTTTTAAGAGGAAGAATACTACTAGGTATTACCGAGAACAGTTGACCCGAAGCAAGTTACGTTCGGATGAAACCATAGAGCAATTCGCGGATAGAATAAGAAAAATCAACGTCAATACGTATGATTTAGGGGAAAGTGAAGAGGGCAATGCTGAAATAAAGTTTGAGGCGGACCAGAGAGCGTTAGATGCTTTTTTAAACGGCTTGTCCGGGGAATTAGGTAGACTGACACGGCCTTCCAAACCTAAATCGTTCCAGGACGCAATAGAATCAGCAGTAGACATAGTAGAAATGGACCGTCGACCAGATGAAGACAGACGAACTGTAAAACGTGTTTTCACGAGCTACGCTGAGTTTAAATGTCACAAGTGTAGGAGATACGGTCATTTAGCTAGAACTTGTCCAGTCAACATGTTTGTTTGTTTCCATTGTCAGGCCAAGGGACATATAGCCAAGTTTTGTAGGAAAAGGTCTGAAGGGAGGAAACCTTCCCCAAAATGATCAAGGGATTGGGCCAAGCCATGACCCCCATTCCAAATAAAACTCGTCCCTGTAACTTCCACTGACAATGAGGACTCTAGTGTAGAAAAGCTTATAGTTCTTGCAAACTACGAGGGAAAGCAATGCAGGTTGTTAGTCGATACAGGAGCTCAAGTTTCAGTAATGTGGCAAGAAGTTGTGGGAAATAAGAATATTTCCGAGCCTAGGTACGAAATTGCAGGTCTAGGCGGACGAAGAATTTCAAATTTGGGAGAAAAATCTGTGACTATCAAGTTAAACCTCGATAGCTATGTAGTAAATGTACAGGTTTTAATTGCCCGTTGTCACCGCTATGAGGGCATAATTGGTTTAGATTTCTTGTTGATAAACCAGGCGTCTATTAACGTAGAAAAACGGAAGTTGAACCTTCGTCATAAATCTTATGATTTAGGAACAAGAGCCGAAATAGGGCCCCAACGGACTAATGCAATAGTAAATATGAGATTAGCTACCTCATCCTGCGCTGTGAAAATGGTTCCGGTTCTAGTACGTTTCATACATGCTGAAAAAATGCCCCCGGGCGCAAGAAAGATAATTCAAGCTGAAGTTAAACTCCCAGAAGTTGTTGACGAAAAGTTACTTTTAGTAGAACCAGTTATACAAAGCGATACACTGGAAGATAAACACTGTTATGTGGCTAGAAGTGTTAGTGTGCCATAAAGGCAGGGAACAAGGTCATAGTTCCTATAAGTGTTGTCAACATGAGCCCTGTGGCTGTCCAAATGCCACGAGGGGCGTTAATTGCTAGAGTTTGTTATGTAAATAAAGATGACGTCATATGTTGTGAGAAAAACTCATGTGAGAGTTTGTATGCCACGGACCATATAGTACCTCAGGGTAAGGTTCGAAATAAAGTTGTACGAGCTTGTGAGGTTAAGGAGACTACAACCCCTAAATTTGAAGCTGCATTGAATCAAAAACTAGATCACTTGTCGGAGGAAGATAAGAATATATGCTGATGGACTAAGTAGGAAAATAAGAAGCATCGAACTCAGTACTCAAGAGGACCTGATACAGCAACAATTACACGATGCCGATTGTCAAAATTGGAGGAACAATCCAAGTTTCCAGGAGGTTAATATTTTACTTTTTAGAGAAACAAAGTATGGAAAGCGCATTGTGATACCTGAGTCAAAACGTGACGATGTGTTAAAAGAATGTCATGACACAATTTTAGCCAGTCACAGCGGTAAGAAAACGACGAACTACAGGGTGACACGGAAGTACTGGTGGCCGAATCGACGTCACGATGTAGATAACTACGTTCAACGATGCGTCTCATGCAACCAGAGAAACAAATATGGGAAAACATGTCTAAGTGTAAAGTCTTTACGTGCCTGGACATGACTAGTGGCTATACACAACTAAGTGTTCATCCTGACGTCCAAGCAAAAACGTCTTTTATAACTACAAAAGGGTGTACAAATGTGTTAGAATGCCTTTTGATCTCAGAAATGCCCCGTCAACGTTCCGAAGACTGATGGATGGTATATTGTATGGGTTAACAACTACCCAAACACTAGTTTACCTAGATGACATAATAATATTTAGCAAGGACACGATAGAACATGCTGAAAAACTGCAAGGTGTGTGGAAAATTGTCAAGAAGAGAACTCACCTAGCGTTCCAACAACAGGCGACTCAGAATAACAAGAATAGTGTTGTACCCAAACATAGAGTTGGAGACTTAGTGTATCTCTCTAATCCAGTTCTAAAATGTGGTCAAATAAGGAAATTCCAACTCCAGTATAAAGGACCATACGGTATTTAGTGTTAGAAGTGTTGTCACCGGTAACCATTAAGGTACAGCTACTCTTTCGCACTGTTATTGTTCACACAAATAGGGTTAAGCCATATTTGGGTAAGGTCTTCCCTGTACCTTGTAACAGCGACATGGAGGTGCGGCCGAGAGGTCGTCCGCAGAAGACGCCACTGGTTCCCGAGGACGCCAGTAAGTCACGTTGTGGCCCTAGCAGCGGTTCGAGGTTCGATGCCAGTCGACCCCATCCAGTCACGCGGGAGAACCAGCCTGCCAGGAGGAAGAAGGTCACCCACCTCCCAACGTCATCGGAGTACCCCTCTCATTCGTATAACCTCAGGAAGTGCCATTAAAATGGTTGCTTTAGTGTTTTATCACTGTGTGTTTTCCAATGTGTTAAGTGAAGCGACAAAAATTAGTAAATTACCGAGTGGAGTCCTGTTTGAAAGACAGGAAACGTCATCTTATCCGATAACAGTTTTACAGTAGTGGTAGATTTCGATTTAATGGAATTAAATGTAGAAAACAATAAACTGTTCAATTTAGTAACTGTGACAGGAGTAGCAGTGATTTCAAAGTATTAGCTTCAGTTCATGGTACATTGTATTTTCAAAATAATTTGCCCTTGATGTATATTCCAAATCTAGGAAACTTAAGTTTCGAACCAAATTTAAATATTCCGGAAAATGTTAATTTTTCCAGGGAACTAGTGAACGAGATTGATGCCTTTGTTAAGCAATCGATTAATACAGTTGATTTGAATCAAGTATTAGGAAAATTAGGGCCCATAGCTTAAAGGAAAGTCCTAAACCTTTGTCTATAATCTTAGGCTCAACTATCACACCTGTTGTATTGGTTATTATTGTAGCTGTAGTAGTCTTTAATTTTAAAGGGTCATTAGTTAAATGTTTTAGTAGGCCTACGCCTAACATTGTAACCTCCATACCTACGCAGGCATATTCTATTGTAGTTACCCTGCCAGACTTATCTAATAACTAGATTAAGGGTAAACACCACCTAAGTCAAATAAGTGTCTCATAAATGTTCCAATTATTTTTTCAGTGGGGGGTGTAATGTAAGAGCATAATAATGTAAGGTTTGTTCTGGCAGGAAGTTAGCCCACGCTGATACATTTCCTTGGTAGTCAAAAGTATTGGGTTGCCTTCCTGTTGAGAACAGCCTCTAGCTCATATAGCTTCATCCTGTTGACGAGCGAGTTCTGGCGATGAATGGACCTTGGACTCGTGAGAACTGGGATCGACTTGTGATGTGTGTGAGAAGAATACACAGAGGTTGTTGTTGGGCAGCGGTGCTGTAAGGATGTGTGGTCGGCTCACTGAGAGATAATGAACTAGTTAACATGTAGTCTAGTCGGTTCACACCGGCAGAGAGTCGATCCCGGGTCCATAAGTAGTGTCACGGGTTCCGTTATCGTGAGTGTTCGTTCGTCGCGGGGAATTTCGTAATATCGATGTAGTGGCGTAATAACTGTTTGGAGAATTGAATTCATTGGGATAAACTTGCTAGCATCATTCCCCACATATCATCAATCCCAACCCCTACCGCTCGGGGTCCATCCTGCCCATGTAACACCCCCTAGGGTGTCCCGGTTGTATAGTAGTTAGGGTTGGTTACTGGGCACACAAAATAAAGGGGGAAGTTACAAAAGCTTAGTTAATCAAGAAGTCAGGTTGCGCCATTGTCAGTAGTCAGAGAGTGTATGCCGAATGCTGTATGGAAACGAATCATAAAGGTAAAAGAGCTGCCCTTTTGGGAAATTTTATTCAGCCAGCAACGCTTGAAGCGGCAGCATTGTCATCAAATGTTTTGATTACTGTTTAGTGTTTTTAGTTGTGATGTGAAATTCGTAGCTTCTTGACAGGGACGGTTCTTGGTTTATGCGAGCGATGCTTCCACAGGAGGGTCCCAAGGACTAGGAGACCCAAAGCTAGCCCTTTTTTAAAAAATTGCCTAATTAAATAAATAAGAAGATATAAAAAACAAGAGAGCAGTAAAACGAGACTTAACCCTTTTTGAAGTCACATCGCTTGCTTATCCTCCCCTCCTGAAGCCACGTCACTCGTTTCTCTTCCCCTCCTGAGGCCACGTCATTCGTTTCTCTTCCCCTCCTGAGGTCACGTCACTCGTTTCTCTTCCCCTCCTGAGGCAACGTCACTCATTTTTCTTCCCCTCCTGAAGCTACGTCACTCATTTATCTTCCCCTCCTGAGGCCACGTCACTCGTTTCTCTTCCCCTCCTGAGGCCACGTCTCTCGTTTCTCTTCCCCTCCTAATGCCACGTCACTCGTTTCTCTTCCCCTCCTGATTCCACGTCACTCGTTTCTATTCCCCCCCTGAGGTCACGTCACTCGTTTTTCCTCCCCTCCTGAAGCCAAATCTCATGTATACCTTTCCTTTCTTTAATTGTTAAGTTTAATGTTATAAACATGACCGTATATTAAATAATGCCCACGCATTATATATGTTTACTTTTATTTGTGCGCGCTAATAGATTTTTAGTTTCTTTAGAAGTAATATTGTAAGTTCGTAAAACAAAACATTTATTGTGCTGTAGGTGACCTGGCAGTCTAGGGGTAAGGTGTCGGACTCCTGTGCTGGGATCCAGGGTTCAATCCTCGGTCCCGGCACAAATTTATATGAATACCAAACCCTTTCTCCACCTCTGACAAGACATCTTGTGATTGTGGGGAATGCCAGGCCTCCACCGTGGTTCGGATTCCACGTGAAACTGTAGGTCCTCGATTTCATCTCAAAATCACCCTACCATTACACATTAGCGTAAGTGCGTATAACCCGAATGGGTAGTAAGACGCGGTGCTAATAATAATAATAATTATTATTATTTATTGTGATACATATTTTGAATATTAAGAAAACTAGTCGATTAATCAGCATGATTATAGCGATTATGATTCAATGGCGATACACAAATAATCGCTTTATTACAATTTATTGGTACCCGCATTGGCACGCCTATAGAGAATTTCAAGGACTAAACATTGGATGCGCGCAAGGATGGAACACAAAGCTTTGTAGAATGTTTTATTTGCTTCATACCAGTAACCGACAGTTCATTGAGCTACATATTATCAGGTATTTTTCTTCTGAATAATATAATGTTAGTGATATTGGAAATAATTTATGTTCTGCCTCTTTATCCATGCTTACATTATGGCAATGCTGTGAGATATTACTTAAATTGTAACGTAATAATCTTCTAATGCCATAAATAAGTAAGCCTCACAAAAAGTTGATCCCCCCCCCCCCCCACCTACACCTTTAACCTCTTAGATGAATTGTTTGTACAGCAATTATCTATCTCTATTATTTTAGACTCAATAATCAATATTTACCTTTTTATAGGTTTAAATTTAGAAATTAAATTCAAACGACTGCAATCTCCCTTCAAATTATGCATCGCAATGACGATAAAAAAGCTCAGGGGCAGTCTTTGAAAGTTGCTGGTGTGGATTTAAGGAATGACTGTTTTTACCATGGCCAGTTCTACGTAGCCTGTTAATGTGTAAGCTCTCCTGACAGCCTCGTGATTTTTCAGCCAGAGGGGCGAACGAAACTTGTTGTTTAAAAGCAAATTTTATAAAATGAATTTAGCCAAACTTACTGTATTGTTTAAAATATAGGTTTCTCCCTATTTTCCTTTCACTTATAATTATTGAATAAGTTCATTACTATTTCTTATAACAAAATCAATTTTCTTTAATGATCTTAAAGAATACTTGGTAGCGAAGCAAGGGTATTTAGATAGTATAAAATAAATAAAAGATATTATTACTAGCACCACGTCTTACTATCCGTTTTGGTTATATACACAAATGCAAAATTAATTGTTCAGAATTAAACCAAGGCATTTCTATTTCTTAGGGGCAGATTCCTAAATTACAGTCTAAAATCACCTGGAGAAAGAGAGAAGAGGAAAACAAAAACATAAAATAAAATATAATATACTGATATTGAATGTTTTAATTAAAATAAAAATTTACAAAAGATAGATTTAAAAAAAAAATATTTTAACAGAATTTCAAAAGTAGTACATTTCAACAACCGTACTCAATATACTCATCTGTAAACATTTTTTTGAGAACGTAAAATATGTTCTATGAGCTTAGACGTATTAGAGGATTATTTTAACAATTTTCTGCATTTTTACACTTAGCAGTAGATATGCCAGCTTTGTTTCTCCCCAAGAACTCTCACACATCCGAAGTTATTGAATTTGAGAAAGGCCTGGTGAGCACTAAATATTGAAAGAAAAGGATAACAGATATTTCAGGTTGATGAAAGGTCAGTCCCCTCTCCAAATAATTAATCGAAAGAGTAGTTTCGGAACACGAAGTTTCATGAACACACTAATTGGTCGAAAAATAGGTAAGCATTAAAGTTCTAGGAATACCGTTACACTTCAAACTCTTCCTCCTTCTCCATTTTCCTAACATTTAGTTATTAGAATTAGGCGCCCAACCGCAGGAGTGAAACTAATGATAGTGTATGACAGTGAAGTCTATCGATAGTTTTCCATCCCTCGTGTTAAAGTCAATTAGACCAAAGCAGTGAAGGTAGAGAGATACGTGTGTAAATTACGTGTACATATAAATGTGTAGTAGCTGTACTAATGTTTCCACCCTTAAATGTTAATACATCATTTCTAAATAATAAATAGTACGCTATATAATTATATCATAACCATTATGTATATTGTGTATCGTAATTTCAAAATGTAGACATAATTTTAATTATCCGTAACTGTACTTTTTATATTATTAACGGCGTTTCATCTATAAAAAAAATATTAAATTACCTTATCACATTAAACATACATTTTATTAAATAATAGATTTCCAGTTAAAACAACTTTATAAATTTAGAGTTTTTACCTCTACCACATACTTAGTTTAAAATCGTTTCTAATCTCAGAAGGAAATAAATTACGGAAATAATATGTATAAATAATTATGTGTGATATTTTGTTAATAGAAATAGCTTGATATCAGAAATATTGATGTTTGGTAGGGTTTCTTAATAAAGAATATAATAATTTTGCTGGCGCATTATTTAAAGATGAATATTATGCCAGTACTTTAAAAAAATTACTCAAATAAAAAAAATATTATAAAAGGTAAGGCTGCTTGCAGCCTTTGGGAAGACTTACACTATGTTTAAAGAATAACACATTTTAATATATATAAATTAATATGTGTGAAATGGAATACATTTGGTGCAAGAGCGATAGCTTAGACCACTTGCCAACCGAAGCGGGTAAAAACAATCTAATCAATATAAACTCATTATAATATGTCAAATTGGTGAGTAAACAAATTAAAGTGAGCTGTAAAGCTCTAAAACTAGATTGTTCAGCGTATTGGTGTTATTCTATCTGCCATTAAAAATATCTAGTGAAAACACACAAAGGCCTGTAGTCTACAATTTACTAATCAACGTAAAGTGAACTACATGATGTGTTATGTGCGTGATATAATCAGACGTTTAATGTGTTGATACGCACTCCCTTGTTAAAATGAATGGCTGCACTACTATAGCACGAAATATAAGTGAATTGTGTAAATATTCCCTGAACAATTACCTCATATATAGTTCAGTGTATGTTCATCTAATTAAAAGCCAGAGGTATTCCAATGCTCGATGCCAGGTATGTGCCAAATTACTCAGTCACCCCTCTTCCCCCTCAACCACTCAACATCCCATTCACCGCTTGACACAAAGGAGAGAGTCACAGGTGACAAATAGCACTGGGGCGACACCAGATGTGGACTATTAGTACCTGCCAACGTCACTACTCAGCGCTGCTTTACATAATCTAACTAACGCGGGCAGCATACAATGTAGGCTTTGTCACCATTAGGTACGATAAACATATTTTCACGTTTTTTTAAAAAAATCGTATGTTATAATTATTTAAATAAATGCAACACAGACTGTGACATTACAAATAATTTTATTAAAGTTATGTTTAAAACTAAATCGTGTAATAGTTTTTAATTGATTTTTTTCCAAACTACGTCTTGCTTCATATCCATTCTATCTGTATATAACAGTTTGTATAGGGATGAGGAAACTATACTTCAAATCTCTACATTTAAATAGAGGGAGACTTGGAAACCATTTAGGAATCACCAATAGTACGCTCAATTAGGTTCCGAATTCCGAACTCACCGTCATGAAAAGATCAAACTGAAAATTTCTCACGTGTCCGAGAGCATGGATTACCTTATACGAATACGTAAATACCCATATAGCTGACACACAAAAAAATCCATACTACGTCTGTATATTAAACTAGCAATCTTCTATCTACAGCAATATACAAACCATGACCTAACCAAACCCAATATGACAATTTATAAATTGGTATCAAACATCGTTAAACAAACTTCGCATAATACTAGGCTACTAGCCTGCAGCCTTAAAATCTATAGGTACTTATATATTTTAAAGGATAAATAAGTATCTGTATCCCACTCATTTGTTGGCAAACCTTAACGGGGATAACACGGGCGAGAAAAAACTGGTATCTACAATTCAGCGTTTAAAGACTCATAGTATTTGAAGAAAAGGTAGAAACTCAAGCGTTAAATTAAATAGAAATGCCACTAACTTATAGTTCACACCAAACCTACAGCTATCAGAAAGTGTGTATGGGCCATTTAATCTTCTAGAGTGCAAAGCGGAGATTTGTAATAAATCATACTTGGGGATATTTCTAACCTATTTAGACCACTGAAATGATGTGTCTACTTATATATTTCAACAGTCCTTCAATTCATAGCCAACAGCTTTAAGTTGTATAGTTAATTAGTTCAAAACTTACACCTAATAGGTTTTCCTTTCGTTACAAGTTAGAGTTTATATTTCTGCCATCTGGGACAAAAGAAGCTTGGGGAGTAAACGTATATTTTACACAATAGGCCTCCACAGTAGACTGCAGCGCATCCCTAAGGCACAGACAAGTAAGAAACAGACTCTCAAACTTACAGGGGTTTTGCTGCGCTCCTTTTGGAAGCTTGAGTCCTTCAACACTGGGCTTCGCTGTTGAAAGATTCAAGCTGCAAAAAGGAGCGCAACCATTTTAACCAGGAAATTGAGTGTCTGGGTATATTATTTGTATGTGACCAAGGGGTGGAATAGTGATCTACTCCAAGTTTCAACTGTTTAGAGGTAATATAAAGGCATAACAGCTACTATGCAAGTGAGATTACTAAGTACTAACAACAATAGAACTTCAAAAAGTAAGGCAATAGTTTGTTGTGTTGTAAAGTGTACCAACTCACTAGTCAAAGTACCGCTAATATCGTTATGTGTTTACAAACGAGGCTGTGCACGCTGAAAAACGGAAGAAATGGATTAAAGCTGTGAAATTAATGACGTAATATGTACAAGTTTCATTTTAATTTTCAACACCAATTGTATTTATTTAGCCAACTTCTAAAAAAGGAGTCTCTCAATTATTAGACATGTAAGTTTGGTTTTATATGCATGTTAAAGCATAACTTTTTACCAGTTACACAGATTTAGATTATTCTTTTATTTTTTTATTTTGTAGAGCAAGTTTCTCTGGTGGTCAAATTTATGTTTATTCCAGATAAATTAATTGGAAGCCAGAGGAAAAAATGAAATGAATAATTATATATTGGACATACAAACGATTTGTTTTTTTTCCCTTCATTGCTTAGCATTGGGTTGTTATAACATGGGGTTTTAAAGCCAAGTTTCAGTCTGAAGATTGATGTTATTCCATCCGATATTTAAAACATTCATGGGAGACCTCATTAAAAAAAGTTTGCAAATATTATCGAACTCAAATTGTGTTTGCGTAAGGTGAACCACTGTTGTGGGTCTACAACTTTAAAAAAAATACTACACAAGGTACGTCAGTTAACCCATTAATTATTGATTTAAAACCGTCTTCGTTAAAAAAAAAAGTTCCTTCGGTTACAACACATCTGACGCATAGCTTACAAGGGATTATTTCTTTCGTCAGCTGTCTCGTTTTGTAATCTCTGGTGGTTACTCTTTCGTGCAGTGGTCAATTGACACGAACGTGCTCAACAGACTTGCTTGATGACTTCTTATTTATTAATCTGAGGCACTGAGAACGTTGCTTGGCAGTCTAAATTAATATACACTCTTGCATCAAGTTGAGCTGAACATCTTTTTCATGCCTCATCCTTCTAAGAATCAAATAGCCGAAGCTATTATTTATGCTTTCAGTGAGGATTACTCCATCTAGATATCATATTCTGAAAATTGAAAAATGACCTTCAGCATAGTACGCCAATGCTTTAACCACTGAGCTATCCAGGAATCGTCCCATGCCCAAGGTCATTATTCACTCATATTTTAAGGCAGAGTCAATGATGGATTTGCGGATTTCCGCACGTTCATCATAGAGAATGCTTTAAAAATATGAGTGAAGAATGACCCTGGTCACTGGACGATTCCTGAATAACTCAGTGGTTAGAGCATTGGTGTACTAAGGGAAATGTCCCGAGTTCGATTCCCGTGTCGAGGTGTCATTTTTCAATTTTCAGAATATCTCATCTTTTTAGCTAACCCTGAATTAAAATGTACCCGCTTTTCAGAGAATTTTAACCCTCGATGGGTATAATTTTCCTTACGTTGTTTCTCTGCATTCCTTTTTTATTTTCATCAATTTTCAAGTTTCTCGCGTATAGCCTTTTTTCTGTGGACTTTTTTTTTTCAAAGAGCAAAATTTTTGAAGTCCTACCAACATTTTATAAATAAAATTAAAAAATTTAAAATAAAATAATGTTTTACATTATTCTTATAAAATAATTCAAACTGACTTTTAAAAAAAACGTGCTAAGAAGTCAAAATTATTAATACTTTTTATTATCATCTTTAAATTTTCACTTTTAGAAGTGAGTGCCAAATAAATAACTAAAACAAATAACTACCTGCAACTTAATAGCTAGCTAAACAGCTGTTGAAATCAATAAAAGGCCCAAACCGAAACATAACAGATAACAGCATGTTTACGAACATTCCTCTTGTTGACAAACTTATTCATGAGGAAAAAAACTTATTGTTGTTATTTCCATTTTGCGGTCCCTAACTTGTGATTTAAAAAATAAAATGTGATTATTCATCTTTGAATAGGGTTTGTAAGTTGATGGTAGTTGTTTGCTCTCGTTATTAATTTGACGCTGAATTAAAAAGATGAAAATCAAAATATGTGTATATATTTTTAGTGCGTTTTTAAAGTAGGTTGGGTTATTTTTAATAAGCTTATTAATATAAAATAATTGTTACTAACATAATGGTACCTTAATTTTGTGCATTCATTAGTCATTACAATGTAGGTACTCTATACTTTCTAGTAGTCATAGCCATCGTTTTGTGCTAAGACTAATTTTATTGAAAGCATTTGATTAGATCTAGGCATACCATCCTATTTAGTCTAGTCTGATTACATACTAAGTACTTTCAAATAATATTTGAGTATGAACAAAATACGCTTAATTGGTCATAATATGTAGCGCCTTAAGAAAATGAAATATTTCAATATGAAAATGTACATTTTATTTACCATACAATTCTTTTCAATCAAAGATGGAGGTCACAAGAAATTGAGTAAAGATTGAATTTAAGGAATATATTCAATCTGTATTGATAAAAATAAATGATAGGACAGAGTTTATACAAATTTCTCATATCGTCTAATAGCTTAGAAAAAAATATTTTTTCAGTAAACTTTCATCATTAAAACAAACACATTATTAATAATAATAAAAGCTCTTTTTATAATACAGGTGAATATCAAACAAAAATTTTAACAGCTTTTATGAAATTTCAAAAAAATAATTTGTATGTAAGCAAAATTAAAATTATTTTAATTTTTAAAAGGAAAACGCACTCTTATTTATGATGAAAAACTAGTCTCAAATATCCATTTTGAACTCATTCTCAAAGGCCAATTTCGAAAATTTTTAAATTTTCTATAATTTCTCTGAAATAAGCTACTCTTAAGGTAATTTTTTTTTAAATAAACATTTATTATTATTATTAATATCATAATCATTAAGATGTAGAATAAAATGTTGAAAAAAGTTGAAAAATGAATGTAACATATTAAAATTTTATTATAAATGTATAGTTAATTATCTGGTTTATTTGGTTACCCTACTCAAAAATTGGCTGACAAGGTTATAGTCTGGAAGAAGACATGTTTTGGTGTTTATACCATCATCAGCTCTCGGAAGTTATGGGAGTAGATGTTTCCGATATTAACATACATTCATTTTAATAAGTCCCTCTTCCCAATTTTAACCAAGCATAAGAATATATACCTCTTAACATCTCGAAATACATTAAAATTTTAATTTTTTTATAAGGAGATTAGCTATTTTATCTAAATAATACATGATTAAGTGAAAATGTGTGGTCTTATATTTGATTTTGTGCCACAAAAGACACTCAATATAATATTTTTCACGCATGGTAGATTTAAATAAAGAAAACATATTTCATGCAAAGTTATACAGTAGTATGAAAATATAAGTGCTTAGGTACACATTTGTTTTCATTTATGATTATTATGCAAACATCTTTCAGAAATTTAAACAATATGTAGAACAATAATTCTATTAAAATTACATAAAGAGTTAAAATGAAATACAAATAATGAACTATTAAACTAATAAAACCTACCTAAAATTAGTAATAGATTATTTGTATTACAAACTAAGATGTTATGTCGGTTGAAAGTGATAAAGTTGAGAAATATTGTAGTTTTCTTAGCGAAATATTAGTAAGATAGGTATATAATAATACATAGTTAAATAATTAATGTATTATCTGAATTTATTTTGATATTTATTATTGTTTTGTGTTATTATAATTTCAAGCAAATATATTTACTACTGTGGCATATAAAATGTAAGGAAACACACTTTAAACTTTGTCATATATTTTATAAATAAAATATCTATATATCCATATACTTACACGTCGAACTGTTAGTAACGTATTCTCAATAGTGGACATTTGTAACCACCGTTAGAGATGGAATGAAATACAACCCACACGACCATTTTCGATACGAAATAAAGGCGAGCTTCGAGGGACTAAACAATACAGCATCGTCTTTCTGAAAGCTTCTGGGGCTCGTAAAGGTTGTAAAACTATCCATCATTTCAAACGTAAAGAAAAGAGTTATTGCAGGTACATAAACTTAAGGCTTGGGGAAATTTTAAAACTATTATCTTGTAAGATTGTCTGAGGTGGTTGAATTTATATAAAATATGTTTGATGAATTTATTTTTCACTTGTAATGGAAATTAAATGAAAGAGTTAATTGATGGCAATACTGCAAATATATATTTATGAATAATTAGGTTGAATATTTGCCTCAAAAATTTCAATGTTTTATTTGTGAACGCCCTAAGACCCCTCCAAATTTAATCACTATATCAATGTTTGTGTTTTCGATAGTACCGGTTCATGAGGAACAGTTAAAAACTTAAACTACACACTTATTTTTACTTTATAACAACCCCTCAGATAGAGAAGCTATTGTAATCACCATAAAAATGGATTCGAGATTTTGATTAATATCGACGTAAACAGAAAAAGTTGTTTTGACAATGGTGTCTGTCTCTGTGTCTTTCTGTTTATCCGTATTTGTTCAAGAACAGAAACTATTTAACCGATCGGCTTTAAACTTAGAATTATAGATCCATCCCTTAAGATTAATGGTAGCTTACTGAAAAAAAAATAGATTTTCTATAAGTCCATTATAACTATTTTGGTTAAAAATCTTATCTGGGCAGTGTTTAACATCACAAACAAAATAGAAACTGTCATTTACCAATGTGAATGACTTTGAAGTCATCTTATATCCGCAGAGATTTCAAATTTTTATAATATATCTATAACTATTTGAAACATGAAATAACATATCCGGTGTAATTGTAGTACTAAAAATGATACAAATATATTTTTATGAAACTAGTAGTTTGTGAAATAAGAATAAATGTATTTTTATGAATTTATGTCTCATAAATCTGTAACTTTTAATACTCTCATGTGAACATATATGTTACTTTTCATCAATATGTTTCTGTAAGATTGTTTATTATTTCATTTACTCACATTCCAAATTTTTCTATAATGTTTCTGCAGCAAAATATTTTATTTTATTTCATAAATCTTACGAGCTTTGAGTAAATGTCTCAAATTTGAGATTAATAAGAAGATCTGTGCAGTGCCATGTACCATTTATTTTCAAAATTTATTCAAGCAATACTTAGCTCAAAATAATATAGTAACATAAATGGTCTGATAGAAAAATATCACTGTTAAGGCATTGACTAGTCTATCTTCAGACTATGAACCCAGAGAAGACCCACGGCTCTTTACGTGGTAAGAAAACTAGGCCAAATAAATGTTAAATGTAACAAACATTTCGTATTGTGTAATATAGCTTCGAAGAAAATATTCAATATACATTTTCAGTAAACTAACTTTAAGTAAGTTTTCCTCACAACAAAAAATAAATTTGTTGATCACAATAAAGTATTATTATATATTAGTTTCAATTTTTTTAAATAAGTTAAATGTAAACCACCCTTTTGACTATTTTTAATTTGTGAAAATTATCTCGAATTCTCATTTATCATGAACAGTTATTCCTATATACTGATTTTAAACTGCCAAGTTAAGTTCAACTTAGAACCATTTCGAACATTTTATTGGTTAAAATTTGTAAATTACTCTCAAATTATTTTATTACAGATAAATAAATATACAATATTATTGATATTGGGAAATATTCCTTTGATACCAATTTTGAACAAAACCGTTATAGCTATTTAAAAAGATATAAAAATCAATCATCAGGAAATTACTATAAAATTCATTTTTTAAACTAATAAATAATATTGTTTTATTTTAAACACTTAGGAGATACACCATTACACATTTTAAACCAAAAATGGAGCCATTATTTAAAATAGTTAAACTAAAAAAAAACAATCAGCAGTAAGCAAACGTTAAGCCAAATTACCCTAGAAAATCTATTATAAAATTTTAATTGACATGCCAAACACTCTCCAGGTAAATATTGTAAACAAAATTATTAGTTTGGATATAAAACATTCAATAGCTATTTATTAATTTCAAACTAAATTTTTTTAGACATTTTCAAAAATTTTGAATGTAAAGAAATAACTCATCATTTAACTATTTCCAATTTGAAGGCTAGGGTTAAATCAAATATCTTGTCCTATAAATAAATATCTAGTTTAATTAAAATCCATTAAAACATTTTGGATCAGTGGCTATGGACAGATATAGAGACATAGGGACAGACACAATAGAAAAATCCAACTTTCAATATGGATATACATAAAATGGATAAATTAATAATAATAATAATAATAATAATATTTTAAATTAAGGAAAGACAGTTATAGTTTCTAAATCTAAGGGTATTTTCAACAACCATAACATTAAATAAATTGCAAGAGTTGCATGTATATGTTTATTATAAATATAAAAACTAAATAAATAAATATATATATATATTTATGTAACAAGTTACAAGTATTATGTAAAATTATATAATAGCTCCTTCATTAAATTCACAATCTGCAATAAGCTAGAAGGATTTAAGTTAAGATTGTCTTTTCTATCAATTTACAACGATTTTTTTTAGAATATATACAACAAAGAATTATTTATCTTATTATTTTCTGCCTGAAATTTGCATACGAAGTTACTCAATAATATCATAATACGAACCATGTAACTATCTAACATCTGCATTATATTATTCATAATTATTCAACATAATCAAAATAAGCATCGTCCACAAATTTCATATATATCTCATGTAACTATCTAACATTTCCATTCTATTACTCATAATTATTAGTCCATTGCAATTAGACCGAAAAATGGCAAATAGGAGAAAAAATTTATAAAGTTTTTAAACTTTGGTCAAATACTCCTTTGACCTCAAAGAAATAAGAACCGAAGAGTTCCCATCCCTGAGGGGGGAGCTTCCCCCCCTAAAACCCCTCGAATATGTAAAAACCATCAAAGTGCAAAATGATTGTACCCAGCTTATAATAAAATCTAATAACAATGTTTATTTTTTTAACTGTAATAAAAATTTTTTCTAAATAATCTTACTATATGTAACTCCGTATTGGCCATGGTTTTCTTTCAAAAATGTATATTCATGAAAAAAAAAGGAAATTGCAGAATTGTAGTAGGTTTGTACTATATATATATATATATATATATATTTTTTTTTCATTTATTAAAGAAGTAACCTAACAAATGTTTATTTATAAAGTTTCTTATATCCGTTAAGCAATGAAGTCACCCGATTTTGAATAAAAGAGCGTACGCACAGTGTTTGGCCGGCACCTGTCACGTGGAGAGGGGGAAATTGCGCGTGCGCGCTAAAGCACTGTTCTTCTGCGTATGCTCACGTCAATTCTTTACAAATTACATGAGCAATAAATAGTGTGTTGTGCTTTTCAAATGAAGTATTATGAAGAGTGAAGTGTTGTATTGTAGTAGTAGAGACTCTATAATGTTGACAATGATACAATTGTGTGTTTCATGTTGAAAAATCTTACTTAAATGTCGTCTTCTAGTGACTGTTTCATTTGCAAAAAGTGTGTGTCAGAAGGAGACATTGTGAACGTAGTAAAAGGGTAAGCTAATTTAATAACTGTCGGCAAGAAAATAAAGGATGACGCGCACCTACTTCTGGAAAAAGTTGAAAAAATTGAGGTTCACAAAATATGCCGAAAGGAATACATCAAGAAACGGAATAAGGAGCGTGATTGTAAAGAGGCTTTTGCAGAAAAACCCGGTACGAGTTTACGGTCGTCTTTTGCATTTAATTTTACTAAAATCTGTTTTATATGCAATGAAAAATGTGATGCTCAAATTGAAAAAAATAAACCTATCAAAAAGCGTAGAGAAGTCTATGAAGATTGTTCCTTAACATTAAAAGCTTCATTGGAAGAATGCAAACTAGTGAAATACACTGCAAGAAATTCAAAGCATGGTTGCGACAGCACTCGCCTTTTATTGATATGCAAGATCTTTTCTCACTGGCATCTGGCTTAGTTGCACAAGATGATGTAAGCTGTTACAAAGTTGTATCTGTAGGAGAACAATCTCTGCAAAGAATTGGAACTGACATTACAAAATTTGGCTCTCTCAAGCTGAAAAGAGCTGGCGTGGCTAAGACAATGTCTTCGTCAACCAGCACAGTAATAGTTGGAAAATAAGTTATTGAAGTTGATACAACGCAGCTTTTCCAGAGAATACTTTGCACTGTACATTCACCTGACGACTTACAAGATTGTTTCACATTCGAGCTTGTAACAGTGCCCATGGCTTTATTTGATAGCAGCGGCCTTATGAGAAAGACAAAGAAAGCATCGTTTTATAATGTATTTGATACAGTTCCAGAGCGACCAGTTGGTAGCACTGACAACCTGTACTTTGTTCTTGATGGAGGCTTTCTTATTCATCGCGTAGTATGGCCAAAGCAAGGGACCTTTGGTGATATTTACACCACCTTTCATATCTTACATCAAGAAGCATTACGGTGATCAAGTAACAGTTGTTTTTGACAAATACGCTGAAAGTAGTGTCGGCACTATGGTTGTAGAACGCCAAAGGCGCTTTATGAAGCGTACTTCAAGAGAAATAATTTTTAATGGAGAGTACAGTTCTCGTTGACTCACAAAAACCATTTTTAAGCAATCTTGCCAATAAAGAGCGTTTCATTTTGCAACTCGCTGGCCACCTGGAGAAAGTGGGCATACGCACGTTTACAGCAACAGATGATGCTGATGTACATATTGTGCGTACTGCAATAGAGACACATGAGAAGAATAACAAGCAAGTTGTTGTAGTTGGCCAAGATGTAGATCTTCGTTTTACTTATTGCTCTTACTCCAGGCACAATGGATGTCCTCATGCTGAAAGAGGGTAAAGGTATCGTCAAAGATAGATTCTACAGCTCTAAAGATCTGCAAAGCTCTCATTTTGTGACCGATTGCAACAATCCATTCTCTTCCTTCATGCGATTAGTGGTTGTGACACAACCTCAGGGTTCTATGGGAAGGGGAAAACTGCAGGCAGTACAATTGTTCAACTGCAGAGAATACCTGCAAGATATCCCTGAGATATTCAATAACCTAATTCTACTTATGATGACATCGAACGTGCAAAGAGAGGTTCATTATCGCATTGTACAACAGCACGAAAAAAGAAGAAAGCAGCTTGAATAAGATGAGATATAACTGTTTTAATAAACTAGTAGGTCAAGCAAGTGCTGCTGTTGTCCTCTCCAAGTTACCTCTAACCACAGACGCTGCACATCAAGACTCCAGTCGCACATTCCACCAAGTGCAAACATGGCAAGGAGATTGTTTGAACCCTTTGGGCTGGGGATGGAAGTTAGTGAACAAATCGTTTACGCCCATATACACTATTAAAGAACCAGCGCCAGCTAAAATAGTGTCTCTAATTACTTGTGGATGCAATAAAGGTTGTGGATAGAAATGCAAATGTG
Source organism: Timema cristinae (assembly GCA_039000515.1). NCBI lineage: Eukaryota > Metazoa > Arthropoda > Insecta > Phasmatodea > Timematidae > Timema > Timema cristinae. The sequence continues at coordinate 12,075,248 of JBCFYV010011164.1, read as the reverse complement.
TGAAAGCTAGCCTGTGTTTCACTATTATGTGCAAGAACTGCCACGGCCAAAGCTGCACTAATACCGAAGAAGAAGAAGCAGAAGAAGAAAATAATGATATTATATAGTAAAGCAAGAACTGTTACATTATTCTACATTATAAAGACTGTAATAATTTTAAAGTAATTATTGTAAAATAAAATAATTTTTATTGAAATGTAGCATAATATTTATTCGCTCTTCCGATACATTTTTAACTATTAATTTATGACGATGCTCTAAATATTCAGTTTAGAGAAAATTATTTATTGTTTGGTGTTTAGTAAAGTAAAGTAAAGCTTGGGTTTTAATCTGTGTTATAACTTGTTTTATAATTAAGATACAACCATTTTACTGTTTGACTGTTTCGAAATTGCATGGGGGGGTTAGGGGGTGTTTAGGGTGGACGCTCCCCTCTCAAGGGAGGGAACTTTTTGGTTTTAATTTCCTGGAGACCCAAAGAGTGCTTAACCAAAATTTAAAAACTTTATAAATTTTTTCTCCTATTTTACCTAATTGCAATGGACTATATCCAACATAATCAAAATGAGCATTGTTCACAAGTTTCTAATATATCCCATAATAACCTAAAATCATATTACCCTAAATTTATCAATCATAATATTAACAATACAGGAAAGTAAGCAAGAAAAATTAATAAGAACATATAACTTTAACATTACGTAGACAAGAAAAATATAACCATCATAATCAAAAGGTGAAATTCTAAATTTATATTTTAGATATTATTTTCTTTTATCTATCAACTAAATAGTGATGTCCCAAAATTTATCCCTACAAACTAGATATAAATAAATTAGGCCATTTAAATACAACGTCAAATTTTTCAAGTTTTATAAGATTCAAACAGTTACTAATTTGAAAGTATAAATAATACCATGCCAAAAAGGAATTTTGAAAAATAACAATAAAAAATATTTACGCCGAAAAGAAATTTACCCTTACATTTTTTTCTCTAATAATGCTGAAGTCTTGGCTTCGTCCGACTAAGTTCAAGCATTGTCCAAGAGTTCCGGATGCTTTCCTACGCCGGTCTTATATACGATTCACAAAATTCAGGGAATACGAAACAAGGAAAAAAAGGGGAAGGTACCAAAGAGTATCATACACTGGGAGGGAGAGGCGAGTGACAGAACGAGCTTCTACTCATTTCTCGAAGCAATTAGAATGTTTGGGCACTTTGCGGGACAGGCATCTCTTTTATTCTTAAGTAGTTTGGAATGGCTTGAGCACATGGTGGCTCCTAGCGGATGCGGTTCGATTATAGGCGGAGCTGGTCAGTTGTCTATGCGGTGGAATTGCGGTCGGTAGTGTTGTCGTCTATCTCGGTTCGGAATACAGTGCAGCTTGGATGGTGAAATGGGGTGAGTATTTGTTATTGTTGACATGTTCTCTTTTTTCTTTAGCCATGTGCTACAAAATGTTCACGATTACTATATATTTTATCACATTAAAAAGTTAAAAAAAAATCCAATCCTCAGTAAACTACTGTTTATTTAATGTTAATACAAAAACAAATACATACAATTATTATCTTTTCTTAAACCTACCAGTTATACTACTCTTATTGAACTAACACTTTTGAGGGAAATTTTAGTTATTTCAAGTTTTTGAAAAATATGTAAAATATAAACTAACCTTAAACGAATTTTTACTTCAAAAACAAATATACAGTGTTATTTGTCATATTCTACAATCACCATGTAATAAAAATTCTAATTCAAATATAATGAGTAGTAAACCATAATATTATATATATATATATATATATATTAAATAAACGTCAAACTACTGCTCTTTAAGTACTAATAAATGTGATTTCTCCTATATGGATAGGGAGGGCGACACTAACCAGTTGAGGGGTTTCGTGCAAGAACATCTCCTGAGAGATGGGAAACATATCAAGAGTAGTCTTTGAGTGTTAATTTCACTATTATATAGTAAATTATATGTAGTCCTGCTATAATATATAGTATGTTTAGTAAATTATTTATAATTGAATAAATTTTATTTAAGATATTATGAAATAATGTACCAATTATATCTAATATTCTAAACAAAATACATACTACATATAATATGTTGAAAAGAGTATATATAATTTTGAACAAATACAACATTTATTATAATATATAGTATATATATTAATTGATTAACATTGTGTTTCTTTAATAAAATTGATATTTTATGGGATAACATGTTGAATACATTATTTACTACATTAAATTATAATATGTTTAGTAAATATATTATAAAATATATTATAAATTTAAAAAAATTGAGACTTTGTCGGCCATTAGCATTACGCGATATATAACACATGCATATATGTGAAATCTAAAATAATACTAGCAACTGTGAACTAACATGTGCACCTCGAAGCAGGAATTTTAAATATTAAAGATGCCATCTACGTACGACCACTAAGCTAAAAACATGTCTCCCGGTCAAATCAGGGTACTTCAACCAGTTATAATAAAAATCCACCTGTAAGCTAAAAATAGCTATTTACTTACGGACGATGCGAGGCTGCGCGCTCCGTACGGCTCGTGACGCACGCCTCGGCTTGAAGAAAGCGTCACAAGATAGTTTTAATAGTTGCCTGCTCAATGAGAGCAATTAAACCACTACGCACAACGCACGTCAGTAGACGACATTATTTCTCCCATCAGTACGATCCCAATAGTGATTTGACCTCTTTTTTTTTCAGTTATTTGACAGGAATATTTACTTCGTCAGAAATTCCACACCACGCATCTCACATTTAATTTTTATTATAATATTCTGAGTTCTCCACCTCTAATAATAATTATTACTCTCATAAATTTAAATTTCTTGATGTATAACTTGATTGTCGACCATGATGGGTGTATATTGACAACACACCCGTTCACACGAAATGCTCTGCTAGCAACCAAGGTGCGCTTCAGCACGACTGGCTTACCGACAAGAACACGGCTCGCAACACAAGTTGCGCAACGCACGCCTTAGGGCGAACACATCAGTTATGGACAAAGTGAGGCGTGCGTTGCAAACTTTGTGAAATGCACCGCCTTGTACTGTCTTTTAGTTTCTTTATATGAGCGGTGTCAGACAACTTAGCCACTGCTAAAGAGATATAAATATTGACATGCCTTCTACTATAATATGCTATCCCGTAATAAGCAGTTTTTATTATCAATACTCAGCTTATAAACTCATGTCTTAAGTCATTTACATTAGAAGGTTCTCCCTCAGAAAGAGTCGTTATTTTTATAACCAGGGAAATTTGTTGTCAACCAACTATTGGGGATATATTAATGTCACTGTAATATATAGTAGCATGAAGCTTATCTGTGACGTTATATTTTATATGGCTCAGTTTTTATTTGTAACATTTAAACCAGATACTTGTTCACAGTGATTTCCACTTTATAGCCTGGTAAAAAGGATGAAGATTAATTTGAATAAAAGGCACGAGAGTATACCCGAAAAAAAAAATGTAAAGTAACATCAGAAACCAAATTACAATATTTATAGTGTCTAGGATTGGAAATACGGCATCCTTAAATCAAAATCGCAATGATATCAGTGTCTTCAAACTCTACAACGTAAAATGAAGCTTTTTAAATTGTTTTGGTGTTAGAATTTGTTTAAGACTACTGTCGACACTTTCTAGTCATGAGTAAATAAAGGCCATGTTGCTTAAAACATCTTGCCCTTTACTTTAAAAGCTAGATTTTCTATTATTAATACTACTGTTTTATAATTGTATTGGTTTTATTGGTATTATTAGTGTAGTAGTAGTAGTAATATTTTTAGTAGTCGTCCAAAGCTATTAATGACGTATTCCAAGGTAAATTATGGAAAGAGTAGTCTAGAGGTTTTGTATCCTCTTCAACTTGGTCAGAAAATTAGAAAACCACAGTGATAAACAAATTGTGGAGAACCCACATCACCCCTCATCTCTCTATTGCACCTGACAAAGGTTAAAACAAAGACAGAGTGCAAAGTGACCTGGAACACAGGGAAAGGTCAGAGAATTTGCTTGTTCAGAGAAAGTAATGGAAAAGTCAGGGAACTTGATCAAATTTCTGGAATATGCCCATTTACTAAAATAATACCAGACTTTCGATTACAATCTTAAAAAAAAAAATTAATTCCAATTAATAACTATCACAAATCTCTTTTAGCACAGTTGTGCAAGTTCAGCATACAAATCCAAATTCTCAGTCAAAATGTTATTTTAATGTCGTCTCTGCAGCCCTATACCTGCAACTTTAACCAAAATTGAATAACAGTTATGACCATGTGTAAGAACACGATTACGTTATAGAAAAGAAAAACTAAAAATGAATGTGTCTCGCAATTATTTTAAACTGTACTGGTGTAAGGCGATCTTTTAAATACTCAATATGACCTCACTGAAATCTCACTTAAGCATTACTACCCAATAACTCATTGCTTTAGGATGAATCCTTTAGCTCCTTCATAGTAACACATCTTTAGAATTTATGTGTTTGTATAAAATATAATTACGTTAAATTGGATCTTAATAAAATGATAATTGGAAAATATAGTGACTGGAAAAGTTGGAAATTGTCTCTGGAAAACCTGGATATGTCAGATAATTTTAAAATGTAGTTTTGCTGAACACTTCAATAGATCTTAAAATTTCCTAAAAAGAATTTTATGGTGAGCTTGATGCTTCAAAGTTGGTTTTCATTTATAATTGTGCTTCTAACACGAGTGTGTTAAGATGTCTGTCCCAGGGCTTGAATCTGAAATTGTAATAAAAACTTATGGCTTTTATATATTGTTAGATTTCATCATTTTAAGTCAAAGAATTAGTGTTCGTCATTAATACTAAGTTATAGATGAGAGTGTTGACTACCACTTACACATCCAGACTTAGTTTTAGGACAAACGAACAACAACCAGATCAAAGTCCTACCCTAATGATAGCTGTGCTACCTATTTAAATAAGGAATTAGAATATGACCCTAGTGAATATAAGGGACATATATCTCTCAAATATGTAGATACTGAACTTATCTCTCCTATATATTCTGTCAACTCAACAACTGCTTTCATCTGGAGAATATCCGTTGACCCTGATTTTGGGAAGGGAAAGATATCTCTCCAATATGTATATGCTTGTCTATCCTATGTGTTCTAACAACTCAACAACTTCTGTCATCTTGAGAATATTCATTGAGCCTTATGTTGGTAAGAGAAACACCTCTCTCCAATATTTATATGCTTGTCTATTCTATATGTTCTAAAAACTCAACAACTTCTGTCATCTTGAGAAGATTCATTGACCCTTAGGTTGGTAAGAGAAACACCTCTCTCCAATATATATGCTTGTCTATTCTATGTGTCCTAACAACTCGACAACTTCTGTCATCTTGAGAAGATTCATTGACTCTGATGTTTGTAAGGGACACATTATTCTCTCACCAACATGTATATACTTCTCTATCCCTTAGGTTTTGACAACTCAACAGCTTCTGTCGTCTGTAGGATAATCCACTGACCCTGTTGTACCCATGAAATGTGGTTCACGAAGGTCTTAGTGGCTCGCCCTTTACCGAGGTTTAAACAAAACTTTACTTCCTCCAATACTAGGAATCCAAGAGGTGGGATACGAAGGAAGGAGAATGTAAGAAAGAGAGGGAGAGAGTTGGCGCTTTTGCGCTCTCGACCAACTTGTAAGCAAGTTTATGAAGAGCTCTTCATGACTTCACCGCTGCTCCTTCGAAAAGTCGATAGAGCGATTGTTTTCTCTAGGGTGATTGGGTGAAATCTTGCTCCGATGAGAGTTGTTTTCAATTGACAAATTTAGTACCGTTATCTACCCATATCTGTGGTTGTGTATACAGTGAGTGGTCAATCATTGTGGTTAAAAGAACCTGGTTTGATATCTTGGGAGGTTGATGAATATGATATATACTTTTTATTCTATAATCGTTCACCTTGTAATAAAATATACATAAATTAGGGATTTATGTGTAAAATTAAGCGTACTCTTATAGATTAATTTTGTTTGTAATTTGTGTTTCAAAATTGTCTGTTTTCTTGTAAAATATACTCTAAAGAATTGTTAGGATATGTTGTCATCTCTATTACTGCCCTGTTCATAGAGGAGTATTAAACAAGCTAGCCTACACTTCGTTTGATGTTAAAATGGGCATGTCGGGAGTAGCGACAAAAGGTAAGTCCTTTTGCTGATTTTATATCAAAATATTTTTCTTATAAAAATCAAATATTGATTTAGTAAAATATATAGTTTAAATCATTCACATTATAATATCAACATTTCTTGCATATCTGTCAAGGGTGTTCTAATATTTAATGACAATTTTTTATCTTATTTTAAAATGTTTGTTATCTAATGCCCCTATTCTCATTACAGATATTTGAAATTGTTGATATCTCCAAGTGAAGAAAATTAATCTCTATGTTTGTAGTGAAACAATATTTTATTTATCACGGCTAAAAAAAAGGTTTTGTTATAAAACAGAAAAAAACATTGGCTTTTTCTCGAGTTCCCATACATCCTACCTTAAAGATAACAGTCTTACCGTAACTAATCACACAAAGGATATAGTTACACTCTGGCATAACTTAGGAGATATGGTCTTTAAATTAAAAAAATGAATCCTAAACACGGGAATCAAACCAGGATCCCTTGGTTTAGTATGCCAATGCTCTAACCCCTGAGCAATCCAGAAATCATCCCGTGCCCAAGATAAATAATCACTCATATTTTAATGCAGAGTCTGTGATGGACGTGTGGAAATCGTCAGCTACATATGAGCTATCAATTAAGATCTCGAGCTATCAGATAACGCAACCATCTTCGACTCATTAGTTGGTTTTATGGTGCCAAATGTTTAATGACAACTGTAAGAAAGCACGTATCATGATGGATTAAAAAGCAGAGGTATTATACTTGTTCTTGTGACATTTTAAGATACAAACAATATGATTTAGATATTGCTACAACAGTAACGGTCAAATAAAGTATCGCTATTTATTCCATTATAAGAAAGCGTTACGTGTAATCCGTTAAGGAAAAACCATTACTTATTAGTGGTACAGTTTTTAATGAATTAAGGCTAGTGTTGTATAGATCCTTCGTACACACTAGTCTGGAGAGAGTAAGTAGAAGAAGTATTAATATACATGTGCATAAAACCATTCCCAGGGAAACCTGCTCTCATTGGAATTACAACCGCTCCGTAAATAGTACGCAAGCTCAGTTTGGATCTTCGGGCCAAGTATAGACACAGCCATATTGTATTATGTCTAATTTATTTTTATTTAATTTAGAAAATAGTAAATATTTGATAGGTATGATATATTTATGATAAAACTGAAAATATTTATATTATTTAAATAATGTTAAGTCGAAATGATTGATTCGGTCGATGAAGGGAGAAAGTGTGTAGTTAAACTATGTCACACTATCGTGTTTGTTGGTGTATTTCTTCAGTGGGTTGTTAACATAAAAATATTAAACAATCTAATTTTATCCACCTTATATTTACTATAAGTAAAGTTTCATAATATGTGCTTAGTTAATTTCTGGCGTAACATTTACTTGAGAGAACTATGTCTTTTGAGACTTTTACATTCATTTCAAACGTTTTTTTCTGCATGACATGAAAAATAATTTAACAACCCATGAGTTTACATAGAGAAAAGTACTTATATGTTACAGTTTTGATAAGAACATTGGTTGAAAGTTTAAAGGAAGTTTTGTTTTAAATTAGTCATATATTAAAAATTAGTTTAATCATATACTACTTCCGATTTTATGTTTCGTCCCAGTTGATGCACACCAGCAGTGAAAAGTGTTTTAGGGGATTAATCCAATCCTTTTACCACTAAAGATAAATATTTAAAAAAAATCTTCTTCAATGTGTAAAGACTTTTAAACTTTTTATAAAATAATGATTACAGCTACAATAATGCTAAAAGATAACTTAACATTTATTCAAAAAGAATTTAATGTTTAAAAAAATCCTTGCTATCTCCTTTTTCGGGACTTCTACATAAGCCAACGCTAATTCATTCTCTTGGTTTTACTATGTACTTTATAGCGCCAATAATTGAACTACTTGCTCTACAGAAAAAAATTTCTTTGTGAGATTATTCCCTTGTAATACTTGAAATATAACCCAATGTTAAAAATATAAATATGATAGTTACTTTAAATAATATACCATAATCTATATGTGCACTCAGTTTGACCCAAGGCTTGGTCAACGTTTAATAAAATATGCCCTAAAAATATTAAACTATACTAAAACCCACGTAAAAATTGTTTAAAAACCTTTTATGGTCCTCTGACCATTAACGTTATTGGGTGTTTGAGGGCTAGTGACAGAGTGTATTTGTTATTTTGTCAATAATGGGAAACTAATAATATTTGCACTCCCATTACACCAGTGTGGGGTGTTTAGAAGCATGATCAGTCGTGTCAAGCAAATACACAGAAATGTACTGCTTAGAAATCATAAACGTTTACTGTACACTAAACTCGTTAATGGATCGCCATTTGCTTAAAATCTCATGATTACATCTAGTAAAACTGTGACAGGTATCCTCTCTCTATTAAGTTGGATTCCTTTTTACAAATATATGGTCCAATAACCTGAATAAAAGGTTGATTATTGGTAGGCGTCAAACTTGTGAAATTGCTAAATATAGCACAGTATTCAAATCTAAAGTCCCTAAGGAGATTCTTTCTGTAAGCCATCTGCGGTTCCGCCAACACCTTCGTTTATTTTCACTAACTACCTAAATTTAAATATATGCCAAGGTAATTGACATGGATTTATCTAGCTGCCTTGCTCAGCCAGATGTAAAATCATCATGTTTTTATGGTTTTGTGACACTACACAGCTCACAAACAACAACAAAAGTGCAGTTTCTCTGTGCATTCGTTATTGAGTCTATCAATAGAAATATTGTTTGCGTGCAGTGTCAACAGTCTGGTATAGGAATAGATCTTGAGATTTTACTTTGTTATGGTTCAGATTATAATAAAGGGCTGTATTGTAATCTGTCAAGGGAAAACTGGTAGCTTTCAGGATAAAATAAGTGTGCGTAAGACAAAGTTTGGTAAGAATATTTTTAAATTAATGAAAAAATTAAACTTACATTAATCTGAGTGTATTAAATGAGTTTGTTAATAAAGCGCAAAATCTCCTGTAAAGAATAGGCCAGCAGTAATGGATTAGGGAAAAATTGCACTCGGGTAAACTGCGTCCTCCCATAAATAAAGGTAAAACTGCTCCCCCTTATCAATCATTACACCATCAGGTGGGAAAAGTGAACCCCGCACAATGTTGACTATTTGATGATCCGTTTCCAACAGTCACAGTCATACCCCACTCATGCGAAAATCTGTCTTCTCATGTTTACTTCTATTGCGCAACTGACAAGCTGATGTTGACTCACTTATAACAGTGCAAGTAAGGTGTCGGGCCGTATTTGTCAAATATACACAATCTTATATTGGATGAATTGATAATCACCGAGACTATCAGAAGCAAAATGTGTGTTATTCTCAATGGATTTTAATATGAAGTTAAAACGATAACGAATGAAAAAACAACTTGACTTTGTGTTAAAAAGAGAGAGAGAGAGGGTAGAGGAGAGCTACTTACAAAAATACAATAAATTAAAAGTGTAACATATCATATTTTCAATCGGACATTGTCAAAACAAAAGTCTGAATTCAACGAGTGGCAGTTAAGAAGAGAGAAAAAGAAGGTGATAAATCGATGTCTAAGCTATACCATTAAGAAATTGGTCCCCTGTTTAATAGGTTGACTCAATTTTTTCGAAAAAGACAAATTTTTAAAATAGGGGGGGTGGGGGGGGGTATTTAATTTAGACCATTTTTAAAAATCCCATACTCGCTTCGATATTTCATATTTTCCCAAATTTCGACATGAAACTAGATTTTATTGATCAAGATAGTCTTACGAATCTTAAAATGCCTGACCCCTCAAAAAACTAATTCTATAGCCCGGAATATGGGATATAAAATATTCCCTTTTGGATAATTTCTTAATATACCTGATTCACTTAGAAATTAAACATTTTCCAATTTTTTATATGGAAGTTGATTTTGTCGTTTAAGAAAGTTTTTCCAAACTGTAAACGCCTAACCCCATAAAACTTTTATTTTAGGACCCTGAATTTCAAATATAAACAAGTTTTTACCAGCCCACATTCGATTACAAGTCCAACTACAATTTTCAGGTTTTACGTTTGATTCACACGGTAGTCAGATTTAGTATAAAAGTTTGGTATCTACTTTCTTTATTTGAAATTTGGCCCTATATGTCCATCTCTTCTTTCCTTGCCGCACACTCTTGTTGATGCTTCTGTTACCAATTTCATCCCCCTTTCCACCACCTGTGTGTGGCAGGGAAAGTTAGGAATGTAAAATACCAAATATTCAGATTCTTCTCCTTTGGTAATTCTTTCCAGGTTATCGTCAGACAGCATGTGCGCAGTGATGGGTGCCTCTGTTAGATCAAAGTTACTCCAGCACACAGTTTCAATGTAATTCTCAGCTTTGAAATTTAAGGGGAGATGGAGTAATTGTGGATCTCACTTTGGTAGTTTGTTGCTCTTATTGCACGAAAGATTCTCTTGAAAGCTGGGGTTAGGATGTTTCTGCAATCATCGTACATCATAGTATATTCGCATGACTTTTGAAGTTTATTCATATTATTCCACTTTTTGCGATAATTTTTGAGAAGTTATATGATCCGCTCTACGAATGGTACACATCGGACTGTCTCCTTTTCTTTCCATATCTGTGTAATTTTCTCTATCACAATAGCAGCAATTTTGCTAAATGAAGCAAAAAGACCTGGCCTTGGGTAAAACTCTCTTTCAATAAAACGTCATGGTGACTGGTTGGTGAAGTAATTGGTAGAGATATTGTGTTTGTTTATGAAGAAACAACTTATTACTGGCGGAGAACTTGAATGAAAAGTGTCAGATCTTAATATTTTAACTCAATAAACATGTTATTTTTTAGTTTAATAATTTGTTCACTCCAATAATGTTGAAATTATACTTCATTGTCTGTATGTTTTGTGTAATGGATTGCCTAGCAGCCTATTTGATTGGAAGATGCAAGGAAATATATTTTATTCTCTTTGGTTGTTTTAGAACACATTTTAATATGTTCTCGAATCAAATAGTTTTTAACTTGTTTTAAACAAACTTAGTGACCTCTCTTTTGCTTCTGAAAAGGATAGAATTAGATACAATTATAGCTGATCCTTTTAAACATTTAAAATATTTAAGCTAACGGTGTTTAAAAGCTATAATTGAAAAAAAATGGAGGCCAAGTCCTCAAGTATCATGTATAAGTCATTCACGAGCTAAGTTTACGTGGATGACAGCTCGAAATGTTACTAGAAGTAATCCCTAATATATCATTACGCCAACCGCTGACATTATCACTTTGGATGATTGTAATGAAAACAGATGTTAATATATTAATGTGATAGTTAACCACAGTAATTTAGGCCAATATTATTTATGTATTTATTTGAGATAGGATACAAAGTATATTTATAGTTTTATTCCCCTTAAAAAGTTACTAACACCACTTTCACAAAACTTATAACGAACATATCTTTAAAATGGCGGCTGATGAATCCAAACCATATGATGGAATATAACGTTAAACAAGTTATTTTACAATGATTCAGACACGCAGTTGATGAAAATATTTTATTCAGTTAAATATTTCAAAATACGATAAGATAATCATAAAATAATTTATTGTATGTAAAAAAATGACAACAATTTTCTCTTTTCCAAGTAAATACGATGCCTGTATTAAAAGATATTGATGTGTGCACTATATTACACAAAATCAGTATCTTTCCAAAACGAAAATATAAGTACTTTTAATTATGTTTAAAATATTGTTTCGAGTTGGATAAAAAGAAATTATTTAAAAAAATGAAATAGTATGAGAAAACTTAAGTTTACGTTATTTTAAATGTACTATATAACAGGTAATTAAATATCTTTACATTTATAACAAAACTGTGATCTTTTACAAGTGTTGGCAACCCAAAACCTAAAATATGATTTTCAAACTGTCATCCACGTAAAAAACCTATCGTGATTTAAGTAAGTGCCAGAATTTGTTTTTCTTTCCTAAGCCTAATTTTCTCTATTATTCTGACGAATAAACATTAGTGAGGTCTAAATTCTATTTCATTTAATAATTTTTATTTTATCATCCATAAACTTTTGCTTATTTTACTAATGGAAAAATAATTTTGAATAATTCAAGATTTTTACTAAATGAATTGTTCCATAACCTTTCATGAAAACCAACCTTTACCTATTTGCCACTGACTGGACTATGACTGAATGTTCTCATTGACACCAATATGCAACTATAAAAGAAGATTCTTTTTTTATGTATTTTCTATAATTTAAATAATTTGGTTTGATTATTGAATTTATTTTCAACCAAATAACACTATTTATTTCAAATGTAATATTATGTGTTAATTTAAAATTGTTACCCTTTGGTTAATATTTTTCTTTAAATTTTTTTTCTTAATACAATTTTAGTATAATATTTATTTAGGCATGCCATAGGTAGGTATTTTGGCGAAGTTTTTAATTGCTTTTGAATAATAACCTCATTTTTTTTTCTATTATTATTCGTATACTGTACACTGCCACCTTACCCCAGTTTTAAGAACGTATTGGTGTATTTTAGTATAAATTGTTACCTACAAAAATTAGAAGAAATTATTTGAACCTTTGAGGTGAGTTCCCCCCTACCCCTTTTTCACACCCAGTAGTCTCAAGAAAAACAATAATCATGACACTTTTGGAGCTATAAGAGAAAATATATTGCCCCATTATTCAAGAGTACTAAATTGTTTTGTTTATGATTTCGGCATAGCTTAGGACACTCACTATGTTATAGCAATATTGATCTCGGTAGTCCGGAAAGGGAGTATCTAAAACCTTGTTCAGGGTACTGCCTGGCAAACCAATGGGAAGAGACCATTGGGAAGACATAAACGCTGAAGAGAGGTTAACTTTTGAATATACATGAAATATAATGTGTAATGAGGTGGACTGGATAGAACTAACTAAAGATAGGGATAGGGTGTAATGAGGTGGACTGGACATAACTAACTAAAGATAGGATTAGGGTGCAATTAGGTGGACTGTACATAACTAACTAAATATAGGATTAGGGTGTAATGAGGTGGACTGTACATAACTAACTAAATATAGGATTAGGGTGTAATGAGGTGGACTGGACATAACTAGCTCAAGATTGGGCTAGGGTGTATGAGGTGGACTGAATAGAGCCAGCTCAAGATAGTTAAAGGGTACAATGAGGTGGGCTGGATAGAAATAGTTCAAAATAGAGAGGGATGACATAATTTTATATGTGCGACAGTGAACTTTTGAGTTCCTAATGCTTTAAAATAATTAGAGCCATTGTTATATGACACAATTTAACTACCACACACGTAAGACGCGGTGCTAATAATAATAATAATAATAACTACCACACACGAAAGACCGTGCTAATAATAATAATAATAATAATAATAATAACTACCACACACGATTGGAATCTGGATTTGATCAAATTAATTACCATTTTAAGTTGACCGGTTATTGAAAAAAAAAGATAAAAACCGTATTATAATTGTTTCTTGGAAATCTAAAGCTCTTTCTATGTTTGCTTGAAAGCTATCCATTATTTCACGCCATTATAGACATGCTAATATACCAAACATAGAAATAGGCATCAAAAAGATAATGTGCTTATAATTTTACAGATGATTATTAATTTAAATATAAAACGTTATCTTAAATAGGTTTTTAATCATCAGTGTTATTATTTTTCGAATACTGAATTGGTTCAAATTTATACAGAGCCACACGCATCGGTGGCCACAAGGAATAAACGTCATAACCACATAGTCTGATCAATGGTGATGAGGAATTTGGGATTTAAATCCCTGCTTGGTGTACTGAATATGTTGTCCACCTTTTTGGTGTGTAACTATATCTGCACGGTTACTGTGATATTTATTCTTTCTTCATACCCAATCCATTCAATTCAATATATTCATAATAGTCCTGATTGGTAGTAAGATATGATGAGATCAAACAAATTCGTAGCTGAAGGTGATCGGTAGATTTCTTGAAACTACTAAAATAAAATCATATCTTAATCAATACAACATATTTAAATTGCGGACCAACTGTGTAATTAGATCCAAATTTAAAATAATAATAATAATAATAATATTGTTATCAATTAAATAAATTTACCAAGCGATTTGAAAGTAATTATCTGAGATCAAGACCTTCTAAGCAGAATTTATTAATTTGGATTAAACATGATATTTAAAAATGATAAATATGTTTTTTTGGTATCATAAAATATCACTTTACAGTAATTTAAAAACAATTGAGTCTCTTCCATTAATGAAAAAACTAATGATATTGTCTTGAGTAAAAGCAAAATATATCCTAAGACGATTAAAGGTTATGTGTACGAATCTTTTGCAGAAACTTCTTAACTTATTTTAAATATGGTACGTGTGGTTTGGAGTCAGCTCATCAGGTCCTTGGATCTAGTTGGCCACTATTTAAGAGTGCTTCAAAATAGATTGGAAAAAATTGGAAGTGTATTATAGTAGGTAAAAAATACTAGTACTTTTTTAAGCGCATGGCACAAGGATTTATCGGATATAGATATTTGGTCCACTACTGGTTGCCAAACACTTTCGGATTTCATGTTAAACTGTAGGTTCTCCATTTCTTCTCACAATCACCCTACCATTACACATTAGTGTGTGTATAACCCTAACGGGTAGTAAGACGTGGTGGTAATAATAACACTAATGGCTGTAGCAGAAATATGACTTTCTTCTAAGGTTGGGTCACAATGTAGGTATCCTAGGTGAAATAATGTTGTACTGCTAATGATGATTATTTTGTAGCATTGGACTGCATGAGGAAACAAAAAATCCTAACTTACCACATTTGTATGATGGCTGGAACCACACGGAACAATAAGCGAGTGAATATTGGACACACCTTCTCGGAACCGCGACGAAAATAGGACTGTTCTTCAATGTTGTGATGTAATTGTGCCAAAGACCTTGAGTAGCAAAGAATTTGTGCCGCGAAGATAACCTACTCGCCCTATTCTAGGATGATCGAGAAAATGTAAATAACTTTGTAGAAGCTATGTTGTAATGCGCATATTTTGTTCCCGAATGTTCCAGCTCTTTCTCCCCCACCCCTTTTCCCGTCATTCAATATCTCAGGGTTGCATTGTATATATAGTGGCGGCTGGGCAATCAGTCGTCACTTGGACTAAATCGTATTTGGAGAAGGAGAAGCTACGGCTTAGATTATATTAAAATAAATATAAGATCTAAGTTCTTTTTCGGCATCTTTAACTTTTCTTTTATCTAAATTAATTTTCGAAATTAATTTTTGGTATTTTCTAAATATCTTTAAAATATGAAACATAAATATAATAGTTGTAAATTTCGTGCTTACTTTTTTATGTAATTAGTCGCAGGATCAAGGCGTTTTAGCACTAGTCGATATGTATTTTGTTCCTGGGTAATGATCGATTATAAACCTTTGGGGTTATCGATATTTTGTTTTGAATATATTATCGATCTTGAAAGTTGTTACTATTCAGATTGTTTTCTTTTTGTTGGGTAAAATTTAAAACATAGTCGTGGGAACATTAAATTATTTAACGTAAATAAACGATCTGTTTATCAAACAACGTCCCAATATTAACTGAGAACTATTTATTATTTTTACCAAATATTGTGGAATTGCATTAGGTAGTGTAAATAATTGGATAGAATTTAGGGTAAATATTATTATGGCTTGT
This sequence comes from Timema cristinae, assembly GCA_039000515.1. Lineage (NCBI taxonomy): Eukaryota > Metazoa > Arthropoda > Insecta > Phasmatodea > Timematidae > Timema > Timema cristinae. The sequence goes on along the minus strand of JBCFYV010011164.1, from coordinate 12,059,263 downwards.
TTAAGCGTTTATTGGTTTATATTCTGGGTGTTTGTGGGAAATACACTCTTGGTATTTAACTATTTAAGGATAACTTAGTTGATGATAAGCGTTCTTTTGTAACTCATTGAACTCAAGTTAAATGATTGATGGTTTCAATTATGTAAATTTTGTAATTTTGTTTTTGATAACGTATCAGATATTTTGTGAATATCATTTTTATCATATTTATTATATATTTTCTCACAATATTGAATGTTTGTCAAATAAATACCAATTTGAGACAATTCTGCTCTATTTCATAATAGTGTTCCACTATACCCTAGGTATATTTAGTTATGTTATATGTTATTTATCTTATGGTAAACTTAATTCTGCGGTAAATTTTATCTTTTTAACTAACTCTTGAGATATACCGTTCCTATATTTAATTCCGCAACTGGTGGGAGTTGCGAGGTCTGGTATTCGAATGTTTGGCCTAAAATAATCAAAGCTCAGAACCCCAAACACTCGCTCCTATTGTCCTTTTTTTTTTAACCCTATTAGATTTTGTTGTATCTTGGACCTGCTTTTCCTATATTTAGTTGAGGATGGTTCTATTTGATGCGAGTAGAGGTCTTAAGCTTAACATGAACCTAATCAACCAGACCATGGTGAACATAGAAAATATTCTCCTTCGCAAAAGATACCTACGATACCACTGGGAATTGAACCGGGAGCTCTAGATTAGTAACCAGGAATGATAAATACTTTACCACGAAGCTTGATCTTCTTACCTTTAATACTGTAGATTTATAAGGGTATAAAATTCCTACAGACCATATATATATGGGCAGTGAATGAGCCTTCTTCTTTAATATTATTATTATTAGCACCGCGTCTTACTACCCGTTCGGGTTATACGCACTTAAGCTAATGTGTAATGGTAGGGTGATAGTGAGATGAAATGGAGGACCTACAGTTTAACGTGGAATCCGAACCACGGTGGAGGCCTGGCATTCCCCACATTCACAAGATAACTTGTCAGAGGTGAAGGAAGGGTTTGGTAATCAGATAAATTTGTGCCGGGAACGAGGTTTGAACCCCGGCCGCCAGCACAGAAGTCCGACACCTTACCCCTAGACCACCAGGTCACCTTCTGCTTTAAGAGTAGGAGTTTGATTGCGACCTGTTTTAAAAATGTATTTATTTGATCCAAGATGTACTAATGAATAAAATAATTAGTAATTTATACATTTTTAGAATTGTATAAAATCAAGCATTAATAATAATAGTAAAAATGCTAACCTACCTCTACAATCACGTCAAAATGTAATATTTCAAGAAATATTTTTCTAGGTAATGAATTGTTTTAAAGTTATTAGGCATAGGCTTGCTTAATTTCTATTCATGCGTCATTTCATATAGTTCTATAATTTATTCAAGGACCTATTATAGAATACCTTGTACACTTTATTTGGTAGATAAACCTATTAGTAGCACAGTAATAAATAATTTTAAATTCTCTCGTCAGGCGTAACATTGTTTTCCTATGACATATTTGGTTTATGCCCAACCTACGTACTCCCATCTCGACTAATAGGAAATTTGTACCTCAATTTAACTGCCCCATCTCGTGCACGCTAATGATTGTGAGCTTATTAAGTATACATTATTTTTATTTGTCCCATATCCTGCACTTGTTTTTCTCATTTTGTGTACTGAACGCTAGTAGAGAAGGTGATAGCGATTTAAAATTGTAAGAGATTATTCTTTATATTCAGTACACGAGATGGGAGTACACTAGATAGGAGTACCCGAAATGAGAGTATGCGAGATGGGAATACACGAGATGGGAGTACACAAGATGGGAGTACACGAGATGGGAGTACACTAGATGGGAATACACGAGTTGGGAGTACACTAGATGGGAGTACACGAAATGAGAGTACACAAGATGGGAGTACACTAGATGGGAGTACACGAAATGAGAGTACACAAGATGGGAGTACACTAGATGGGAGTACACGAAATGAGAGTACGCGAGATGGGAGTACACTAGATGGGAATACACGATATGGGAATACACGAGATGGGAGTACACGAGATAGGAGTACACGAAATGATAGCACACTAGATGGGAATACATGTGATGGGAGTACACTAAATGGGAGTACATTAGATGGGAATACATGTGATGGGAGTACACTAGATGGGAGTACACTAGATGGGAGTACACTAGATGGGAATACACGAGATGGGAGTACACGAGATGGGAGTACACGAAATGAGAGTACATGAGATGGGAATACATGTGATGGGAGTACACTAGATGGGAGTACATTAGATGGGAGTACACGAAATGGGAGTACACGAGATGGGAGTACACTAGATGGGAGTACACTAGATGGGAGTACACTAGATGGGAGTACACTAGATGGGAGTACACTAGATGGGAGTACACGAGATGGGAGTACATTAGATGGGAATACACGAGATGGGAGTACACTAGATGGGAGTACACGAGATGGGAGTACACGAGATGGGAGTACACGAGATGGGAGTACACGAAATGAGAGTACACGAGATGGGAATACATGTGATGGGAGTACACTAGATGGGAGTACATTAGATGGGAATACATTTGATGGGAGTACACTAGATGGGAGTGCACTAGATGGGAATACACGAGATGGGAGTACACGAAATGAGAGTACACGAGATGGGAATACATGTGATCGGAGTACACTAGATGGGAGTACATTAGATGGAAGTACACTAGATGGGAGTACAATAGATGGGAATACGCGACTTGGGAGTACACTAGATGGGAGTACAAGAGATGGAAATACACTAGATGGGAATACACGATATGGGAGGGCACTAAATGGGAATACATGAGATGGGAGAACATGAAATGATAGCACACTAGATGGAAATACACGAGATGGGAGTACACTAGATGGGAGTACACTAGATGGGATTAAATTAGATGGGAATACATGTGATGTGAGTACACTAGATGGGAAAACACGAGATGGGAGTACACGAAATGAGAGTACACGCGATGGGAGTACATTAGATGGGAGTACACGAGATGGGAGTACATTAGATGGGAGTACACTAGATGGGAGTACACTAGATGGGAATATATGAAATGAGAGTACACAAGATGGGAGTACACGAGATGGGAGTAAACTAGATGGGAGTACATTAGATGGGAATACACAAGATGGGAGTACACTAGATGGGAGTACACTAGATGGGAGTACACGAAATGAAAGTACACTAGATGGGAATACATGTGATAGGAGTACACTAGATGGGAGTACACGAGATTGGATTACTTTAGATGGGAATACATGTGATGGGAGTACACTAGATGGGAGTACACTAGATGGGAATACATGAGATGGGAGTACACTAAATGGGAGTACACTAGATGGGAATACATGTGATGGGAGTACACAATATGGGAATACATGTGATGGGAGTACACTAGATGGGAATACATGTGATGGGAGTACACTAGATGGGAGTACACTAGATGGGAGTACACGAGATGGGAGTACATTAGATGGGAATACACGAGATGGGAGTACACTAGATGGGAGTACACTAGATGGGAGTACACTAGATGGGAATACACTAGATGGGAGTACACAAGATGGGAATACATGTGATGGGAGTACACTAGATGGGAGTACACTAGATGGGAGTACACTAGATGGAAATACACTAGATGGGAATACACGATATGGGAGGGCACTAAATGAGAATACATGAGATGGGAGTACACGAAATGATAGCACACTAGATGGAAATACACGAGATGGGAGTACACTAGATGGGAGTACACTAGATGTAAATACACTAGATGGGAATACACGACATGGGAGTACACTAGATGGGAGTACATTAGATGGGATTACAAGAGATGGGAGTACATAAGATGGGAATACACGAGATGGGAGTACAATAGATGGGAATACACGAGATGGGAGTACACAAGATGGGAATACATGTGATGGGAGTACACTAGATGGGAGTACACTAGATGGGAGTACACGAGATGGGAGTACATTAGATGGGAATACACGAGATGGGAGTTCACGAGATGGGAGTACACTAGATGGGAATACATGAGATGGGAGTACACTAAATGGGAGTACACTAGATGGGAATACATGTGATGGGAGTACAAAATATGGGAATACATGTGATGGGAGTACACTAGATGGGAATACATGTGATGGGAGTACACGAGATGGGTGTACACGACATGGGACTACACTAGATTGGAGTACACTAGATAGGAGTACACGAAATGAGAGTACACTAGATGGGAATACATGTGATGGGAGTACACGAGATGGGAGTACACTAGATGGGAATACACGAGATGGGTGTACACGAGTTGGGAGTACACTAGATGGGAGTACACTAGATGGGAATACATGAGATGGGAGTACATTAGATGGGAATACACGAGATGGGAGTACACTAGATGGGATTACAAGAGATGGGAGTACATTAGATGGGAATACACGAGATGGGAGTACACTAGATGGGAATAGATGTGATGGGATTACACTAGATGGGAGTACACTAGATGGGAATACATGTGATGGTAGTACACGAGATGGGTGTACACGACATGGGAGTACACTAGATTGGAGTACACTAGATGGGAGTACACGAAATGAGAGTACACTAGATTGGAATACATGTGATGGGAGTACACGAGTGGGAGTACACGAAATGATAGCACACTAGTTGGAAATACATGTGATGGGAGTACACTAGATGGGAATACACGAGATGGGAGTACACTAGATGGGAATACATGTGATGGGAGTACACGAGATGGGAGTACACTAGATGGGAGTACACTAGATGGGAATACACGAGATGGGAGTACACGAGATGGGAATACATGATATGGGAGTACACTAGATGGGAATACACGAGATGCGAGCATGCGAGATGGGAGTACACTAGATGGTAATACATGAGATGGAAGTACACGAAATGAGAGCACACTAGATGGGAATACACGAGTTGGGAGTACACTAGATGGGAATACATGAAATGGGAGTACACTAGATGGTAGTACACTAGATGGGAATACACGAGATGGGATTACACGAGATAAGAGTACACTAGATGTGAATACACTAGATGGGAATACACGAAATGATAGCACACTAGATGGGAATACACGAGATGGGAGTACACTAGATGGGAATACATGAGATGGGAGTACACGAGATGGGAGTACACTAGATGGGAATACACGAGATGGGAGTACACGAAATGAGAGCACACTAGATGGGAATACACGAAATGGGAGTACACTAGATGGAATACATGAGATGGGAGTACACGAGATGAGAGTACACTAGATGGGAATACACGAGATGGGAGTACACTAGATGGGAATACATGTGATGGGAGTACACGAGATGGGAGTACACGATATGGGAGTACACTAGATGGGAATACAAGAAATGGGAGTAGACGAAATGAGAACACACTAGATGGGAATACACGATATGGGAGTACACTAGATGGGAGTACACGAGATGGGAGTACACTTGATGGGAATACATGAGATGGGAGTACACGAGATGGGAGTACACTAGATGGGAATACATGAGATGGGAGTACACGAAATGAGAGCACACTAGATGGGAATATACGTGATGGGAGTACACGAAATGAGAGCACACTAGATGGGAGTACACTATATGGGAGTACACTAGATGGGAATACACGAAATGGGAGTACACTAGTTGTGAATACATTAGATTGGAGTACACGAGATGAGAGTACGCGAGATGGGAATACATGAGATGGGATTACACGAGATGGGAGTACACTAGATAGGAATACACGAAATGGGAGGTCACTAGATGGGAGTACACGATACGGGAGTACACTAGATGGAAGTACACGAGATGGGAGTACACGAGATGGGAGTACGCAAGATGGGAGTACACTAGATGGGAATACACGAGATGGGAGTACACTAAATGGGAGTACGCGAGATGAGAGTAAACTAGATGGGAATACATGAGATGGGAGTACACGAGATGGAAGAACACAAGATGGGAGTACACTAGATGGGAGTATGCGAGATGTAAATATACTAGATGGGAATACACGAGATGGGAGTACACTATATGGGAGTACACTAGATGGGAATACACGAGACGGGAGTACACTAAATGGGAGTACACTAGATGGGAATACACGAGATGAGAGTACACGAGATGGGAGTACACTAAATGGGAGTACACTAGATGGGAATACACGAGATGGGAGTACACTAAATGAGAGTACACTAGATAGGAATACACGAGATGGAAGTACACTAAATGGGAGTACGCGAGATGGGAGTACACTAGATGGGAGTACACAAGATGGGAGTACACTAAATGGGAGTACACTAAATGGGAGTACACTAGATGGGAATACACGAGATTGGAGTCCACTAGATGAGAGTACACTAGATAGGAATACACGAGATGGAAGTACACTAAATGGGAGTACGCGAGATGGGAGTACACTAGATGGGAGTACACAAGATGGGAGTACACTAAATGGGAGTACACTATATGGGAGTACACTAGATGGGAATACACGAGATGGGAGTACACTAGATGAGAGTACACTAGATAGGAATACACGAGATGGAAGTACACTAAATGGGAGTACGCGAGATGGGAGTACACTAGATGGGAATACATGAGATGGGAGTACATAAGATGGGAGTGCACGAGATGGGAGTACACGAGATGGGAGTATGCGAGATGGGAGTATGCGAGATGTAAATACACTAGATGGGAATACACGAGATGGGAGTACACTAAATGGGAGTACGCGAGATGGGAGTACACTAGATGGGAGTACACGAGATGGGAGTACACTAGATGAGAGTACATGAGATGGGAGTACATGAGATGGGAGTACACGAGATGGGAGGCCAATGGTATATTTTTCTCTTCCCTTGTGGAGGAATATCTCAAGTTGTAATCTGCGTTTACAGCTCGCTTCACTTGTCTAGTTGTAAAGAGTAAAGAAACACAGAGAAATACACGCTCTCGGGCAGATAGCAAACAGTACAGAGATAATATACTGAGGGAAGCGCAAAGAGCAAAGGTAAAAGAAAAAGGGATTAAATTTAATTTAAAGCTTGTGAATACTCCCTAATTTATTCAAGTGAAAGCTCGGACATTTCTTTCTAAGTAAAATACACACCCACACACACATATATTGAGTCAATTTTAAAAACTGGTAATTTAAATCGGTTCTGTTTTCATTCACTCTAATAACCTCAATAATTACACAGATTAATAAAAGGTTTAGTGATTGAAGTGATTTTCAAAAAATGTTTTAAGTCCTAGATTTAACAATAAATTGTGATTCTTATTTTAAAAATGTTACGTATTTAAAATAGGAATATGTGCTAAACAGATTTGTTCAATGGTGTGAAAGGTTGTTTACCTACAAAAAAAATATTATATTTAAATTCTCAATTAAATGCTAGATCTTAAAACAAATATTTAGCTTAATTTATTTATAGAAAAAATTGGAAGGCCATTGTAAAATTATTTAAAAAAAATTAGACTCTTTCACTTCCTATAAAATGCGATAGCTCTAATTCTATTAATTACTACTAGAATCATTTAATTAAAGAATCAGATACCAAGCTACCCGCATCAATGGGCACGTGAACTTAAGTCTGAATTAAGTGCGACGTCTAGGTCATGGCTCATATCCCGAGTAGGTTTACCAAGGCTATTTTTTTCATAACTAATTTTCCACTTTACACCCACTTAACTGTTGGTAAATACTTCGTCTAAGCTATTCCTTCCTCTCCCATACTACATTACCGTAATTTACGTATATGCGTTTAAGCCTAAATATTAGTGAAATGCGGTGGAAATAAAATACCGAATTGTTAGTAATTATATTTTGTAACACATTATTTTCAAATTAAATAATAATTTGAATTCTTATTACAAAATAATAGGACTTATTATTATTTATATAATTATATATTATTAAGGGTGACCTGGTGGTCTAGGGGTAAGGTGTCAGACTTCTGTGCTGGCGGCCGGGGTTCAATCCTCGGTACCGGCACAGATTTATCTGATTTCCAAACCCTTCCTACACCTCTGACAAGACATATTGTGAATGTGTGGAATGCCAGGCCTCCACCGTGGTTCGGATCCCACGTTAAACTGTAGGTCCTTCATTTCATCTCACAATCACCCTAACATTACACATTAGCGTAAGTGCGTATAACCCGAACGGGTAGTAAGACGCGGTGCTAATAATAATAATAATAATAATATATATTATTATTGTATTATATATTTACATATATACATATTGTATATGTGTTCATATTATGTAATATATTATAATAATAATACTTATTAGTATTATATTATTATTATTACGTTTAATACTATTGTAGGTCGCCTTAATTATAAACACACTCTCAGTTTGTGTTAAAATGGCGTGAGTGACCTTGACCAGGATGGTTGAGAATTTAGATCGAAATCAAGTTGGATTCACAGTTTGTAGTTTTATAATTTCTAATATCAAGATAAATTTTTGTAATCATTTTATTTTTCCCCGAACCCAAAAAAGAATATTTTACATCTGTCCCTTGTTACATACAGTTCTGATACGGTTTGATGGACTTGGTTCAAATTTTGTACTCAGATATCATGTGAGAGTTTTTTTTTTTACCGTCAACCCTTGATAACACGGTAGTTAACTTATGAGAGGTTTTTTATTTGCTAAGGATATTTGAAAATGATTTTAATATTCGGTTCAAAATTATAATTTCTGGTTCTGTTTTTTTAACAATATCAAAAATTATAGAATTTTTTTTCTTAAACACATTCACTTGACAGTAATATTAACTCTACTCGTTGGCCCCATAGTCTAACGCATTACTATCGTATCGGACCAGACTGAAGAAGATGAAAATATCATGGCTCGATTCCAGTCAGGTGCACTGAGGTGGTTTTTTCTAAATGGCTTTCCAATTCCCTCCACCCAAAATGTGGGTGCATTTCCTATAAATTACACTTCCCTAATCCATAACACATTAATGTAACTAGTATATAGTCGTATAACCAGAAATAATATAAAGACCGCGTTGCTAAAAAAAGTAATTTATTGATGACTGAAATTTCGATATATATTTTTTAATGATAAATAAAAAACATTTGTTCAAAATTGGTATCCTGGAACTATTTTACGTAACTTATATTATTTTATGATTGGTTTTAGAAGAAATTAATCTAATGGTAGCTTACTTATGGTAATTTTTCAAATTTGAAATTAATCGAAAATTACTTTAAATACTTAGTTCAATTTGGACATTTAGGAATAGTTTTTAGTAATAAAAAATAAGAATACGTTTCTATTTTTGAGAACTATAAATTGATAAATGGTTGTTTAAAAATATATATCCAGTTTTGAAAATTTTTAATTTCCTAAAATTATTTAAACTATATTGTTTAAAATTTATGTATTATGAGTGTTTATTGCCATTAACGAGATGATGTTTGGTTTATTGGAGGAAAACTTGCTTGAGGGTAGCTAACTGTAATCCTATTTTTGAAAATTTGGTTCCAAGCTATATTACAATCTATAAGAAATATTTTGCAATAAGTTATTTTTTAGTTCATAATTTTTATAAAGCTATACATAATTGTTTAAAATAGATATCTAGGGAGTGTTTGACCTCCTAAACAGTACTTTATACTTGGTTTTTGGGTAAAACTCGTAACTTATGAATGATTGTTGATAATCTAATATTATTTAATATGTATATTTAAATTATTTAATATATACATAAAAATTATTTAATATATATATATATAAATTATTTAATATATATATATAGTTTTTAAAATATCAATTTGAAAATTGTTAGACATAACCTAAAAAACTGTTTACTTGGTTTTAGGGGGTAAATTGTTTAAGGGCGTTTTATTGATAAGTTGTTTTTAAAATTTTGATTATTTTTAATAATGACTCTTAAAGATTTGACACAAAATTTGAGCATGATTTTTTCTTTTAAAATTGATAATAATAATAATAATAATACATATGCCCTATATATTAATTTAAAAAATAGTATCATAATAGTTTATTAACAAAAAATATTTAAAAAGACAATAAAAGTTTTGATCAAAATTGATATCTTCGAACAATCTTACATGATCAATGTTAATGTATATTTAATTTACTAAATTAAACTAATAAAAGGGTATTTCACTTATGATCAATTACATAAAAATTCAGAATTTCTAAATGGACCTTGAAGAAATTAACTTTGGTAATCAGAATAATAATAATTTAATAATTTTGGGTGCTGCATCTTAAAATTGTCGATTTGCTAGGATATGACACTAATTGAGCGGAATGTGGAAGGTATAAGTATAGAGAAAATATATCGGTATTGCAATTAGTAAGAATAAGACAATATCTAGAGAATATAAGAAAAGACAGTTCAGTCATCCCTCAGGGATTCGAACCTACCTAATGCCAATAGCAATTAGACTTGACTATCCTTGCTCTTGGTAACCTGGTGGTCTAGGGGTAAGGTCTCAGACTTCTGTGCTGGCGGCCGGGGTTCAATCCTCGGTCCCGGCACAGATTTATCTGATTTCCAAACCCTTCCTTCACCTCTGACAAGACTTCTTGTGAATGTGGGGAATGCCAGGCCACCACCGTGGTTCGGTATCCACGTTAAACTTTAGTTCCTTCATTTCATCTCACAATCACCCTACCATTACACATTAGCGTAACTGCGTATAACCCGAACGGGTAGTAAGACTCGGGGCTAATAATAATAATAATAATAATAATAATAATATCCTTGCTCTTTTTTCCATGTTCCCACTAATTCAGAATATAATTTTAAAACTGAACTATTTAAAAAAAGTTATTTCTCTAAATTTAAATCCCACCATGCTCACATATTATGACGGTTATGGTTGGTTGTACTCAAGGGTCTTTGGTTCAATCCTCGCAGAAACTTGTATTTCAACTTTTTTCCCCGTGCTTCTAGAATTTGATATTTTATGTTTAAAAAAAAGGAATATTTAGCTTTCAAATGTTATTCCTAAAATAGCTTGTTCATATTCAATCACCCTTTTTTTAATTTTAAATAAACAAATGCCATCAAGAGTGAAGATTGTAAGTTTCCCCGCTCCCTCCACTACTCTTGTGTGGCCGTCCGGTGCCGGGTCGATATATACACTCACACATACACACAGATAGAGGGCGCTGTTTCACAGTGCTACCGCCTAGATCTCCCCTCCCAACAGTCGCAGTTAGACCACCACACCGAGACAGTCAAATAGTGCCGTGGCGCGCGACAGAGACACCTACCTCACAATTTCGGTACTAACAATTTTTTTTCCCTCACAGTCTACCTCCCGCTCGCTCGTATCACACGTCCTTGCTTTTCACGAAACATCCCTCCCGGTTTCAACTTTACTTTATTGAGGTGTCTCTATGTGTGTGTGTGTGTGTGTGTGGTTTGTTCTAGTTCGGTCGGTAAAACACTAGAAGAATTTTTTTTAGTAGAAAATATAGAATACTCTCATAAACTGTGACAAACATTTGGTAATTCTTGAGTGAAGGATTCAATCGAGTGTATATAACCATACAAATGTTATCTACATGTCTTAATAACAATATGCTATGAATTATCAGATTTCTGGAGAAAGAAAGTTTGATTTGACTCGAACTGTGATTCGTTAATTGACGGCTTGCCTACAATTGGCAAGTCTCAGCAATGGAATATTCAAGCGAGTGTTTCATTATTATAAACTAAAGTGCTGTCAGTGGAATGAGAGATACTTTGGAAGAATACTTATTGCGGTGATAAGAACACGATTTGAAAAAGGTAACGCTGAATGTGTTTAAAAGAGTATTAATTGTGATTGAGTTCGATTAGAATGTTCTTGTAAACAAAAATGTTTTCGCTTAGAAAACAAAAGTGCGTTTGTGAATTTAATTTCAATCTACACAATAAGTACAATATTTGCAATTGAAAATATCTTTAGTGTGCAACAATAAGCTTTAGTCCACGTTCCAGTGTTATCTTAAATAGTTTTCATCAACATATTTTCCGTTCCATAAAGTCAACTTTGTTCAAATATAAATTGTTAAATAAATTGTACTTAAATTGTGGAAGGATTTTCAATGAAATAGTTAAGTTATGTAACGTTTCAACTGTCACAATTCAATATTATTTTCTTTAATAATTACTATGGATTGAGAAGCAATTCTCGTAAGCGATTTTTGTTGAAAAATAGAAGGTTTATATTTCATAATTATCTTTGAAGACCTATGTTTAATCACAATACATAGTGATTTTTGTAGATCACCATTTTGAAAATAGACAAAGTTACATTTGCAGTGGGAAAATAGCAGACTTCATTTTGAAAACATTATTGCTACATTACAATAAATAAAATTATAAAGTATAATATTGGTTTTGCTATCAACAAAATTCCAATATTTATAAAACATTTCTGAACGATATTTTTTTCAGTCAAATATTTGAATAAACTAAATTAAATTTAAATTAGTAATCTTGAATTCAAATCAGTGCCATCACTAGTCGCTGGAATCAAATAATAAAGTTCAAAAATTAAGAGGTGCATATTTTATTCTGATAAACAAGTGTAGAGATATATTAATAAACTCACTGTTTTAAAATAAAGTATAACAAAAATTCTTGCGTGTGGTCCCAATGCATTCGTGCAGACATAATCCATAAAACAATCTTAAGTCCTGAGTTTAGCGACTTGTGTCGATTTAGTTGTTTGTGTGCGAGTTTTTATTTGGTACCAGTGAGAGGTACATTTTGTTTTACTTTGTTTTCTTTGTATCAAAGTACCCCGTGGATTGCACAAGTGTTTGTGAACCAAGTATAATATTTGTCAAAAGAAATATATATGTATGAGCGAGCTCAATTCAAAGTAAATAATGTGTGCGACATTTATTTTGTTTAGCAAACAAGTTTTCGTTTTTATTCGTTCACTTGATGTAACTCAGATACGACGATGATTGAAACTTTATACATCCGTCAGTAGCTTCTCCCTTCATTTGAATATCTGCAAGGAACTTACACGATGACGTCTTCTACTGACGTCACTCCTACCTGGAGGAACGTTCTGATTTTGATAATGACACTGCTCTATCAGGAATCAGGTAGGTCCATTGATTTTATTCTATTAATTGCCTTCAAAGAGATTTTCAATATTCAAAAATTAGACTATTGTAGTTCTTATAAACTGCATGCGATAGTTTAAAATATATCCCTATGGAATTTGTTAAACAATCCATTTTGTTCACGTGTATTAAAGGACCAAAAGCTAAACTATAACTCGCCGATTATGAAATTTTATATTTTACTTTTTTAGATAAAAAAACATATTTTAAAGATAAATGTTATAATTTTCATCATTTTAATCATGTTTTCAAAAAGTCATGCCAAAAGTTTTAAACGTTAATCCAAATTGATAGCTCATAATTTAATATTTTTTTTCATTAATTACTTTTTTTAATCACCGAATATACCTGGACAGGTTACTCACATATTTGTGTACAACTCTAATAAGGTTGGGAAGAGGAAGGAAGAAATTTAAATGTAATCCACCTGAATTTGCATGGCGAGAGAGTGGAAAACCATTTAGGAAAAAAAAAAATTAATTTACCTAATCTTCCCGTCATCAGTAAACTATTCTATAGTGAGATTTACACCTTAGACAATTTGGCCACTGAAGTGAGTCACATTTTTTTTTATAAAGGGTTTGAGAAAATACTAAGTTTATTTATCTTATCTTTGAATAAGAGTAATATAATGAAAATCATATAATAAATATAGGTAGTGATCTTTTTACGGGAAAATAAAAATCGATCAAGATATTGTTTACTAAAACATAAGACTGTATCATCACTACTATACAGCTTGAAATACTACTGTATTGATAATAACAAACACAATTTAGATATAATCAACTTTTATAAAACTTATTTAACTCAAATTATCATTATAAAACTATTATTGTTTGCCCCTAATTCGTTAATTTATTTTAAAATAATATTTATTATTTGAATTATTTATTGTTAAAACAATAATTGTAATAATAACAAAGGTGTTATTTGAATAGCTAGTGTCACTAACATAAACCGTGCTACTTGTTGAGAGTGATATATCACTTTTGATTGAGATAATCTCAAACAAACCAATTTCAAAAATAAAACTTGTAAAATAATGTTATATTGTTTATTCTTAGATAGTATTAACTATTAATCCTATTATGTTTAAATTAATTATTGTATAGTTAGGCCCTACTGCTACTCGCTCTGGTGAACGCATGGTCTAAGGCGTAACTCTCACAGTAGAGTATTCTGCCGATGATGGGGATATCGAGGCTCGAATATTGGTCGTATATTCTAATTTCGAAATAGTTTTCCAATCTTCCTCCACGCAAAAGTAGGTAAACATTCTATAAATATAACCGTTATCTCTAAAACTCTTATATTAATTAGTGTATAAGCGTGAAACCTGACGGGGTAATAAAACGTGGTGCAAAAAGAATAAAAATAAAAACAATACTTATTAAATATATCACGTTTATTTTCCATATTTTTAATTAATCTTATTTGTAAAAAAATACCAAGAAGCTTATATGATAATAATTATATATTATAATTAAAGGGGTGACCTGGTGGTCTAGGGGTAAGGTGTCGGACTTCTATGCTGGCGGCCGGGGTTCAAACCTCGGTCCCGGCACAGATTTATCTGATTACCAAACCCTTCCTTCCCCTCTGACAAGATGTGTATTAATCACAACTTGTGAATGTGAGGAACGCCAGGCCTCCACCGTGGTTCGGATTCCACGTTAAACTGTAGGTCCTTCATTTCATCTCACAATCACCCTACCATTACACATTAGAGTAAGTACGTACAACCCGAACGGGTAGTAAGACGCGGTGCTAATAATAATAATATAATTAAATCACGTTACAGCTATCTAGTATAAATGTATTTGTTTGTAAAATGTGACTTATATTCCTTAATTATCCGTAACATTTAGGATTATGTAATTTATTCTCTAATAAATATAAATATTTAAAAAAATTGATAACTAATTTTATTAATATAATATTCAACCTTTTATGCGATAGAGCTATTCATTCCTGACTATAAAAATAATTTGAATATAGTTTTACCTTAACGCCACCTTCCAATGACGTTTATTTGCTTAAACAACAATGAACTTTCTTCAAGTACATATATTTTTAATGCAACATATCTTTAAAGCCTATATGTATGTGTGAAGGAGTGAAAATTTATTTCAATGATACCACTAAGTTCGATTGTATTTGTAGCGATGAATTTATTTCAAATATACCCGGAATCAAGCAAATCCTATCACCAATATCATGTTTTTATTACTAAACAAAAGTTTATAAAATTTCAAATATATCATTAATGAGCTTGCGAAACATATTTATTCTGGTTTTACAAATTTATTTTCTAAATTTTGGAAAGTTTAAGTTTCTTTCTGTTACTATGAGTAAAAATAAGTCATTTCGAATCTTATTTGGACTTGATATTTAATGTAGTATTCATCTTAGAAAAAATATATATCGAAACAATTGTTAAATTTTTTCATTTAGTCTTACGCCTAGTGCAGCTGTTACATTAGCTTGCAAGTTTCTTTAAATTGACAAATTACTGTTAACTGGAAAACCTTACTTGGCTTTATGAAGTACCGTAGTGACGTTTCTCAGGTGTCTATCATAAGGCTTAAGGTGTAGTGCTAGTGAGCGTGAGTTTAGGACAGTATTTTTGCAGTTTTTATAGCACAAACATCTTTTGTCCAAAATAAATAAATATATTTCTTCTATAGAAACATAGAGTTTTGTTTTCTGCACATGCTAATCTCAACAGTTGTTGAATATCTGTCATGAACACGGCGGCATTTGGTGACAAACATTTCTCTTTATTTAAAAAGTTTATCACCAAATGCTGCCATGCTCATGACAGATATTCAACAACTGTTGAGATTAGAATGTGCAGAAAACAAAACTCTATGTTTCTATTGAAGAAATATTTGATTTATTTTGGCTAAAAAAATGTTTTTGCTATAAAAACTGCAAAATTAATGCACTAAACTCGCGCTCACTAGCACCCCGCCTCAAGCTGGGGGACTTATGCTTTGATTTTATTTCAAAGGACGTGCTTCTTCTGCATTATATAGGTCTTCCTTCGCCTTATAAAATCCTCCCAGTCTAAAGTCCTGTTTTGTTAGCACCTTTATAATTTAAATTGATCACATGATCTTTTTATATAAAATGTCTAGTAGTGAAAAAAAATGATATGTGACATCTTCACCCCAATAAGAGCTCTTTTGTTTTTTTGACCCTGAAGTTATTTGAGAATTCTCTTGATATTTGATTTAAATAGTAGGCCTATTGTGTCTTTCTACCTGTCTTGGCTATTTATATACAAAAAAAAATAGTTTATTCAAAAAGTATAAATCATGAAAAAAATAATAATGTAGGCATTTTTGTTATTTGAGCAATCTCTTAAAAGTCTAAAGATAATTTAGTGATTTCATTAGGAGGCCTATATTTTTTGATAACATAGAAATAGAAGATCAATTTTAAGTAAATGCATCAGTGTTTGATCGAATAAAAGACCGTAGAACTGGACAAAGTCGCAGCTTAAATAAGCCACCATAATTGATTGCACTCGTATCAGACGGTCCACTCAACTCTATGTCTAAGGCCATGAAAATCAGATGAATTAGTCCGCACATTGAGGGGATTATTATACTAGTGAGCCCATCGCCTTTCAGACTGAATGAAGTGAAATACTTTTCAATCTTATTTCAGTAAATAGAATGCATTTTATTAAAAACGGTCGTTTGATAGCTTCAGTTCTTTGACTCGGACAAAGAAGGAAGGAATTAGATATACCGATTACCTTATTTAATATCCCTGGCTACTACTTAAATGTGTTTATAATCGGTCATTATCGTAAATATAAAGTAATTTTAATGTTAACGTTATTTGTAACTGGTATAAAATCACTACCACATGTGTATTGCTTATTAAAACCCAGTGGCGGCTCGTAGCTAAAATTAGTGGGGATGCTGCAACAGAAAATTTTAGCCTTTGTTTTAAAATTATGCAAAAGGTAAAAAAAATGTATATATAAGATAATTTATTCAGGATCTTGATAAAATCTTAACAAAAAAAACCTATTTTACTTACTTTAATTTAAATTGTTACAGTTCAAGATTGATCTATTCATTTAAAAATGAAATTCATTTTGCTTGTTTTAATTTGTGTAAAAAGTTCAATAATTTTCTCCTTGATCTCTGGATGACAATTGAGGAAATGTTTCTCCATTGAAAGTACTGCAAGCGCATTTAGTCTTTCTGTTAATTAAAAGAACTGAAGAAAAATGAATCAAATAGAATAGTTGGAAGCAGAATAATAATCTAATTCTAAGTGTTATCGATAATATCAAGTGTAAATAGGGGGTGCTGCAGTTCCGCAGTGCCTATACACGAGCCGCCACTGTTAAAACCTGCTCAAGCTATCAACACTTGTGCAGGAGGAAGATATATTAATTCCCCATTGAATTTCACTGGATATTTTGGTTAGTAAGTATATACAATTAACTATGCTAGTGTAGTAGTGAAATTAAAACTACATTTTAGAGTAGATGTAACCGCATTTGCACTAAAATATCAGAACACTAGCAAGGAAAACCCCCCTCAGTACATCCAGATGGGATCAAAGCCTTGACTTCTAAATCACCAGCAAACCAAACCAAATGTGATTGACATGAACATCATCTTTGAAATGAGGGATGTAGAGTTTTTTGAACTGTACCCACATTTGGGTTGAGGAATATTTTAACACCTATGTAGGCTGTACGTAAAATTTAAATTTGACCACTGACCTACTCGTCATGAGAAAACTAGAACAGTCATACTGGCGGATTAGTCCGTGTGCCAGCCGATTCAGGTTGGAGCTAATATAAACAAACATTAATAGTTCTTTAAATTTTTTTGGACAGTATAATTTTGATTTATAATTTGTCAAAAATAATGTTTTAAACTTTATTCGTTCCCATTAATAGGATATACAAATGTATGTAATATATTTAATATAATCGGAAATATATGTATAAACATAACTTTTATTTCTGCATTGTATTTAAATATAATATATTTTGTAAATACAGTTTATTTAAATAATAATTTAATATCAGTTTCTTACATATATTTTTATAAAAATATATCGGCTCCCCTCTAATAATTAATCGACTAGTTTATTTATTAAAAAATAGTTTTGTGGCTAGTTATGGTCAAGAATAATTATAAGCTCAGTTTTATTAAGGCAATGACTGACGCATTCTCCGAAACTCTGGTTCAAGTACCAGTTCAAATGGATTTAGTATTCATACGATGCCAAATCATCCTTTCTATTAGTGACACGCTGTTTACTATTAGTGCCGATTAATAGATAATACCACTTTAGTAAAGTAGCCTACAATTTTGAAAAATAATAATATTTAATGATAATAAACTAAATTACCAGAGGAATGTTTTAAGAGTAAGTTATAAACATTTTCCTCTATTAAGGAAGCCGCCTACAGAATAACAGATACACTTTATGGAAGTCCAGAAATCTTGCATTTATTAAAAAATGTTAATTTTGTTTCAAAATATAGTCTAAATCAAATAAAAATGTGAGATTTATCAAAATTTCTCTAGAGGATTATAAAATACTTAAATGTTAAGTTTTATAGATTTAAAAATGTTCTTTGAGATATAAAATTAGGTCGTTTTCAATTAATTTAATACAAAATATTGTCAGTTTGTAATAATATATATAGCTTTCTTTTAAAAAAAACTAAGTTATTTAGTAAGAAGCTCCCAACGTAAAATGTTAGGATAATTATAGATAGTTTTAATTATTTTAAAGCTTCATAAATGGCATTACTATAGTAAACAGCTCATTAATAGGATCTGTTTGTTTATGTAGATGGTATAACTTTCTTTAAAATGTCCTCTGAAAAAAAATATATATATTAGAGTAGTTAGACAATGTAGAGGATCACGTATAGGACATAGAAAGATTAATAAAAGGTCCTCCAAGCTGTAAATTGAAGTTTTCTTCTTACTTACTTACTCTATGTCATTAGGAAATCAAAAGTTTATTTTACTAACAATATCTTTACATAAGAAAAGGTTGGGTAACTCACCAATATATAACCTCCTCCACTCCTCAGCAACTTCATCAAATTTTTGACTAAATATCTTCCTAGACATAATGTTTTCAAACAATGTAATTTTTTTCATCATGCAAAATGTCACATTTCACACCCATAGAAGATAACCTATAAAATTATTGTTTTGTATATTCTGACAGGAGGGAAGATGTAAGTTACTGACCGAGTATTAGCATGCATTTTCCAATTTTAATATCCACTCTATATCATTATTGCTGGTTAAAATTGTTCCTAAATATTTTAACTAAACCCTGTCAAATGATATGTTGTTCACAGTAATCTCTTAATTATCATCCCCAATCTGTGTTAGCTCTGGGACCATATACTTTGTCTTTTCAACGTTCATTTCTAAACCTATTTCAAGCCTCCAATAAAATGTCTGCGTTTTTTACAAAAAAATTATTACATTGTAAACAAAGCTAAATCACCAGTGTATCCCTATAAGCTCTATAATAGTTGATGTCAACCCTCCCATAATTTATGTCATTAACCTAATATCATACATAATCTAAGGGTAGATCAAAAAGTAACGGGAAAAGTGCATCTCCTTATATTATACTTATAATAGTAAGTATATATTAATTTATTCGTATGTTTCTAATACAGAAACCAATCAACCACTTTATGACTCAAATAAATATAAATTTCTTACATTTGTGAATGATTAAATTAAATTTGCTTAATTTAGGTTGAGAGTTTCAAAAATATCTTAAGTGTTACCTTTATAATATTTAGATACAGTTCCTCGCGGTAAGTATTTAAAATTCGTTTGACAACAGCAATAAAAATATTACAAGATTCAAAAGACTTAAAAATTATATTTAGAACTTTATGGGAATTAAGAAATTAATTTAAAGTATTCATCAATATTTTTTAAAAGTAAAAAATTTACTTTGGTACACTCTAACATGAAAGTCCATAAAACATTATTTCCTGAATGTACGCTAATTTCAAGATTTAATTTTTGTACAAACATCAAGTCACGTATTTTTTATGTTGTTTGTTGGCCGATCGATTATTTAACCATTCGAAAAAAAAAGTTGATTGAAGCATTCGTTATCAGATTAACAACCATTTTATTTGTTTAAAAAAACTGGCTTTGTGGTCCTTTGGTAGCGAAATTTATAATGTTTTGATGTTTACTTAATTAACTTATTATTTTAGCAACTGTAACGACGCTGTAATCAATATATTTTAGTTATTTCGAATTTAGTTTCTATGTATTTCTACAGTTATCTAGAAGCGGGTTGTTGAGAATAAACGAGATATTTCTGTAGAAAATTAAAAGCTACATCATACCGATAGTTTCTTAATTATTATTTTCTTCAAATCTCACTCGAGACAGAACGCATTTCGCTACGAGAAAATGTGCCTTCACTTATGTGGAAGGGGAGTGAGAAACTATTAAATTTAAAGTGCCCAAATTACAATATGTTGGAATTTAGACAGTCAACTCGCCTTCACTAGGGAAAATAAACACACTATAAATATAAAATACAGTCTTACCGGTTTGGATGCTGTTAATTTTCAAATATTCTTGTCGGTCTCTCTTTATTTAACTACTTTAAATTTTCATATAAACTTTGCTTGCATTTATTGTTGCATTGGATGGGTTTATCGTTGACGTTAATACCAAAGCTCAAACTCCAGTTAGGTATACTGCCAAGTATTTTCTTAAAAATAATTATCTCCCACTCTCTATCTACACAATTGTTTGTACAATTTTTCTAAATTCTATATTATTCATCCTATCAGTTAGTTTAAATATTCTGATAGCTTGAATAAGAAGTAAGATGGTATACGCACACGAAATAACTTTAATCTGAGTTTTAAAAATATATTCCCTAATACATATTTTATATACTGTATATTAATAGTAATATTAATAAACTATATTTTATAGTAAATTTAAGTGAATATCAAAACTCTTAGTTCCACATACCTATCAACTATACATTGAAGAGACAGACAGATCTGAATACATTACTCGATATTGTTTGCAAAGTAAAAACAAAGAAAACAGTGTGAATGGAGGTTAATTAAGTTATATAAAATGTTTTAAAATATAATAGTTTTTCATACAGAGTCCAAGAACGAGATTCTTGTTCACTCAAATTGAATAAAACACAAGGGTTTAGAATAAAAATAGCAGTAATAGAATTAAAGTAATAATAATAATAAATACTATATATAGTAGTAATAATAATAATAAATAATAATAATAATATTATTATTATTATTATTATTATTATTATTATTTTATTATTATTATTATTATCACGCGTCATATTACCCGTTCGGTTTATACTCACGCTAATGTGTAATGGTAGGGTGATTGTGAGATGAAATGGAGGACCTACAGTTTAATGTGAGATCCGAACCACGGTGGAGGCCTGGCATTCCCCACATTCACAAGTTGTGATTAATACACTTCTTGTCAGAGGTGAAGGAAGGGTTTGTTAATCAGATAAATCTGTGCTTGGACCGAGAATTCATAAACAGTTCATGGATGGCGTGGTTTATACTTTTTGTTCATTTGTAAAACACAAGATTGATTTATTATATATTAATTATCTCAGTTTAAAGTATTATCTTTATTTTTTAAACTTAAAACAGTTTGTATATGTATTTAAATGTGTTTGTTTCTTCAAAGTATGTCAGGCGGTGACGCGCAGCTAAATATAATTGTATTAATAAAAACCTGGGTTGTGTAAACCTTAGAAATTTCAAAATCTAACGTCAAATCGTCTTCGATTTAACTTCGACCTTGACCATAAACTTTGAATCTATGAAACATTTCATGATAAGAAGAAAACTTTGATGTTTTAATAAGAGATTTAAAATATTTAATTAAATATGATATATTTATCCCCATACCGGATAGTAATTATATTACCATATTTCATGTACATCTTAACGTAAGCATAAATAAAGCAAATATGTAAGTAGAAACAAAAATTAATTATTATATACAGAATACCACCAATATTATTTTGTTCTAAAGAAAAATTCCCGGCAGACTGCAAGACTTAGAACTGACGGTCAAGTACATCAAGTAAAATTAAATGAAATCAAGGCATCTAGTATAAATAGTTGGCCATGCTATTTTCCTTGCTTACAACAACATACAACACACGTATTATATTTATGGTCCTTGATATTCTGTTTGTTGTAATAGCTATCTCTGATGAATTTACAAGTACCCGCTTAGGTGGCCGTAAGGTCTAAGGCGTCACTATCACAATAGGGTTGATTCCCGATGGTTGGTGAATCTGAGGTTCGATACCGTTCGGGTGTGCAGAGGGTGTTTTATAATAAATGTTTTTTCCATTCTCTCGCCATGCGAATGCAGGTACACTTCTTATAAATTTATCCTTTCTTACCCATAACATATTTATGTAATTATTGTTTAGTAATATAAACTGAATGGGTAGTAAGAGGTAGTGCAAACAATTAATTACATGTACTGTACGTACAGAAACTAAATAATTATAAATAAATGTTGATAGATCATTTAAATAGTATGGTCTGTGTTATGTTGTTTGTTTTAACTTATAAGCCTCTTTATTTTCTTATATGTTCAATTAGATAGCTTAAAATTGGGAATTAATATTTCATGAAAACTACAAATACCCCATATTTGACTTCGGCTTGCTTTGACTAGCCTTCACTTGTTTCAAGCATCGATTCGACTTTAATCAACTTCGCTTTGCATTTAAAAAGCTTCCTTTGAACACACTTATTAAAATCCACTTTAAAAATGCCATTATTTATTATAATAAAGTAATGCATTTTTGTAGGAATATGTGCTTGTATGTAAATAATTAAAAATATGATTAACTTTTTTTTAATACCGTCTTTGTTGCGTGGCTACCACCCATCATTACTCTCCACAAATAGTTATACATTTGTGATCAAAGTGAGTAGCGTAGAATCTATAATAGTTTAAGAATTTTTACCCAAATTTCCGTGAGGTATTATTGAAAAAATATTTAAGTAAACTACTTTTATACACTTGGTAGGAATTGAAGCTATGCTATACCTTACCCATCACTGGAAAGCTAAAGGAGACAAGACAATACTGACACCTTTGTCCACGTACCCACCAATGTAGATGGGTTTTAAATTAAATTTAAGATATACATACACACCATTATATATTTGTTTGTGAAAGTACTTTGTAGTGACATGCATTAAAATGTGATGTTATTAAAAACATTTCTTTTGCTAAAATAAATGTGTTTTCTATGTTTTTTTAGTTATATTTGTTTCGCGTGTGTCTACATTGTAAAGAAATATTAAAGAGGGGAATATCTCCCACCCATTTTGTTCCTTTGGATGAAAACAGAATTTAAATTAAATGCAAATTATAAAACATTACATAACAAACATTCTTCTCACAGTTTCATGTTGCAAAGCGAGTATAAGGAATTTGGAAGAGAAGAATAATTTCGCTCTACCACCTTTCAGAATTATAATTTTTTTTATCAATGTTAGGGTGAGCTTCCCATCTACAATGATTGTTTTTTTTAAATATATGTTTTATATAATTTTTTAAATCAAATATACCAAAATTGTTGGAATTACAAAGGCCATGTAGGCCCCTAACTATTTAAAAAAATTGTACATTTTAGCTTCGAAATAACTTTTTTCAACTTTAAAAATAACTTATATTTATAAAATATCAATTTTTATGGTTATTCTATAAAATAATTAGTTTTTGAATATACAAAACTTTTAAGTCGAATATATTAAAAACTGTATGCGTTACTTTTTCAATACAAAACGTGAGCTGAAGTTTAGTTATTGATTTAAACTGAGATACACAAAAACCTTAAATCAATCATCAATTAATTTTCACTATGCCAAACTATCTGCGTGGGATAATTATAAATATTAGGCTAGTTGGGTAAGAATTAGAGATTTATAATTTAGAAAAAAGTTACTTGCAATTGAGTAAAGGGAGAGTAATAATCTAACCACACTAAGTACACCAAGACTGGACTATAACCCTAAAAAAAACTCTTCACCATAGACGATCTTTTTGCTATGCCCGCATTTACCAATGTGGGTGCATCCATCTATTTTCAAAACCTTCTAATAATAACTTACATTCAATAATAGTGAGTTGGGCAAGATAAATAGCTTTACGTTAATGAAAACTATACATATTTTCATAATTGCATTAAACACAATGGTTCTTAGTGGTTCAACTGAAAGGGCTAGAGGCTAGCAGCGCAGTATTTCACATGAATTATCAAGTATAGAGATTGAGAAAATGACAGTGATACGTAGGAGAATAAATTCTAAAAATTCCAGTTGATATGTAAACATCATTCTCATACCGATGTGATCTCTGAGGGACTGACGCTTATTTATTCACCATATGACTTAAAACAATATAATAGTATTAAATAATATAAGTAAAACAATAGAATATTAATTATGTTATGCTAAATCTTCGAGCAAACGTTTTATAAATATTAATAATCAGGAATTATAAAGCGATAACACTTCGTTCAAGTCTATTTATTACTTTGTGCCAAAATATAAATCTTATATATGTGCAAAATATTGTTAATCTTGAGTAATTGTTTACCATATTTTAGTAATACGTGAGACAACGAATAAATTTTAATCGTTAAACGTTCCCTAGGCAAGGATTAACATTTATTTTGATACAAAAAAGATGCAGACAGGCAATTAATCATATTTGTGAAAACGCCCTTTAAATGATCTATATTTTAAAGGCACGTAAGGTATTGCTTTGAATTGTTATAGGGTATATCATGTACTGTTCCATTAGTCTAATGAAAATCGAACAGGAAGAAATATTAAAATACTTTTTGATCGATTTAGTTTCATTTATATTTATTTTATGATTCGGGGATAGTACTTCCATATTGATAAACCCCAAGAAAAAGGGTAAAATCTTTAAAACACAGGAAATATGGCTTGACAGGGAAAAATCGATGACATTTTAAAAAATTACCGAGGTTTTCGGAAATTGTTTATATAAGTTTTAAAATACAAAATAAAACAGCATATTCCAGTTTAAAATAACAGTTTTTCCTCAATTCATGTAACTTACGACGCAATTATCTTTAATATATCTTGTGATAAGAACATATTAGAAAACTGTAAAAAAAATAGTGCAATTTCATAATAATAATCTTGCATATAAAATAAAAAACTGAAAAAAAAATGTCTGGCAAAATTGTAAGAATGTAGAAATTTCTAAACTAAACATGTATTACCTTGTACTAACTGAATATATTTTAAGCTATCTCTTATATGGGGTCATAACGATGAGGGAGATTGCAATAAAATGCGCTATGGATTTGTCTAATTAGTGTGTGAAACAATAAGTTTATAATACCAACCTAAGTGGAGCTGCTGAGGATTAAACCTGAACCTTATAGATCACTGTCAAGCAATATACTATAAAACACTCCTTCAAAACCTTCGATTTTAACCAACCCACATAATTTCTCAAATTACAATACATTTTGTACTAACATTTTAGTTAGATTTATCTAAGTAACTACCATATTTCAATTGTATGGGTATAACCTAACTAACAAAAACTTGTATTAGTTGGAATATAGACACATTGGAATATACTTCTATTCCAGGGAAAGTTACCAATGGTGGTGTAGCGTTTGGATGTATGTTCGGCCACATACCCTGTTATTATAATTTATGGCGCGAGTTTTGAGTGAAAATTTAGGAACAAATTGGGTAGTTTAGTATTAGCTTAGGTTCATGTGAAGGAAAGGTCTTGCATTAAATCTGTTTTTATTGAAATTATAAACAATATTCCTATATAGATTAAAGTATTAATAGAATAAAGTACTTTGGTCGGAATAATCGCTGTTCAATGGTGTATTATTTTTAGCGCCACCTCTTTACTATTGCTCAGGGTTGTACGCGTATATAACAATGACACTGATGTGTTCATGATCGGGATCCAAACTATTTTAGGTGATTTTGACTAATGCGAAAGTGACGCTTAGATCATGAAACCACCGAAACAGGCTTTCAAAGTTGTAAACTTCATATTAATTAATGAATATATTGAACTCGTCTTATGCGTCAATGGGGGAAAACACACACCACTATAGCCCCGTGCTCAAGGTCCTACTTACACCATTTATTATTTTAAGAACATTAATAATTGCAACATTCAGCGCCGTAGAGGAACTTTGAACTACCTAATCACTCAACTTTGAATTTTGACCGTCTATTTATACCTACCAAAAGCGACGTTATGAGTATTAAAATAATAATTTTTTCAGCCCGAATGAAAGGATATTTCTCACAATCGGGTCCTCTGGTCAACATCTTTGAAACCTAAATGTCAAATAGAATCTATCTTTATATTTCTAGAACTGCCATATGTATATTTTTAGGGTTGCTCTCAAGCGTCGCTATTGATTGAAGTCCTTGAGATATTAAACAGATAACTTTGTATAAGCATACACAAACTATAAGGGGCACAAAAATACGGTCTTTAGTGTGTTAATGCTTGCATTTTTTTAAAAGTTTTTTTGTTGATTTTAAATTATTGCTAAGACATTCGCATCAAATTAAATTGTAACTATTTATATTGTCTGTATAGCTAAGGTACTAAACATATTTAAACTAATTTCGTGTGTGTTACGAATCATTCATTAAAGTATGAATTATTTTAATGATGAAGAAAATAGGGAATATTACACAGGTAAATTTTTCAAACCTAGTCTTAGAATTTATAGAACAGCGACGCTTTAGGCCAAAGGTCTGAAAACCTAAGAGAATTACACGCTTACAAGAATTTGTCCAAACCCGCCTCGGGGGTGTATTAAGCTAACGCGCTAGTCGTGTTGAGCTCGAATGCCAAGGACGGGGAGATCGAGGTTCGAATTTCAGTCGGGAGAACTGGGGATGATTTTCCTAAATAGTTTTCCACTCTCCTTCCTCGCAAATGCAGATTCACTTCCTATAAATTAAAACTTCTCAATTCCTAATCCATTAGCGTAATTAGTACTTAAGCGTATAACCCAAACGGGTAGTAAGACGTGGTGCTAAATAATAAAAAAATGGGTGTGTGTACTTATGTACGCGCGTGAGAAGTTATACTTCTTTGGCATCATTAAAAAATAAAAAATAATTTAGTAATATTTAGTATTAATTATGTTAAATATAATATTTTAATTTATATCAATAAATAATACATACGGATAGTTAATCTCAATTATATTGGAGCACTTGAAAAAGTCTATAAGCACAATTTTTTTCACTAATATTTACGAATAGTAAATAATATTAATCAAAATATTCAATTTAAATCACTACTGAATATAATTTATTAGCACATATATAATTCGCACTTGTATGAAACTAAAACACGTGTTATGAATGTAGAAACTAGAAACATGTGGATAAATATTATATATATGAAAACAGTGATCAGAGGCGACGAGCTTACCAACATGCGCGACTAACAGAGTTTCTATTTCTATTTTGTTGGTAGCTTTTTTTTTTCGAGACTTAATGAGCGGTTTAACTTCAACCTGTTAATTTTGTGTGACAGTGATGCGCGCGCATCTTAAAATTTCACTCTCATCATTTTTTCATAACGCGCCTAAAGAAGTATAACTTCAAAAAGTCAAAACTAATTTCTATACCTATTTGACTATCTCTTGTATCCACAGAATAAATATTGTTCTGATCAGAGTCAGTGAAGGTTTCATGAGTGTGCTCTTTAGGTATGGGCTAGTATAGTCATTGCGTCACTTTATACAAGAAAGAAAATAAATGTAGACAATCAAAAAGAGTCAAAATTGACTTAAAGTGTGAAGTCTTACAATTGCAGTACACAAACATTGGGATGTTAATACATACAAATAGGTTTAGTAATCTGTTGATCTGTCAAATATTCTTCTTCCAATGGTTATCAGACTATATTACCTTGCCAGGATAGATTGGGGGAGAGGATGGTCCGATGGGGATGAGAGCCATTTTATCTTTATATCTTTATTTCTAGATACCTGTTTTAATACCTGTTTGGTTTATTCTCATGCATTGATTACATTATATTGGTGGGGTTGAAAAATATTGGATTTGAATTAAGTGTACCCCAATTTGCATAGAGGGAGAGTGGAAACCCATTTAGTAAAAGCCACCCTCAGGACACCTGACCGGTATTAGAAACCCGATCATCCCATTTTATGCAGTCTAGTCTATTACAACAGTGACGCCTTAACTCAATCGACCACAGAAAAGGGTGAATTTTTTTTATTTGTTCCTCACGTATCATTCCATTAACCGTACTAAACACGTATTAACATAATTGTGGCAGGAGTGAGAAAAGTAGAATTTGGATTAAATGTACCCACATGTGCATGGATGTTAAAGTGGGAAACACTTTAGGACTATCTAACCGCAGTACACTAGACTGAAAATTGAACCCTGACTTCACTGACATTGGTACGAGGGGGGCCTTAGACCGTGTTATATCTAATCTTAGGTAACTTAGGGACATATCTATAATCTAGACTCTGGAGTCAACCAATCACCCAATATACTAGTAATAAGAAGCTCAGATCTAATAGCAGATAGTTGACGTCCAAGTCTCAATTGTATAAGATTATACCCGCCTCGATGGCGTAGTTGGCTAACGCGCTAGTCGTGTTGAACTCGGCTGCTGAGGACGGGGAGATCAAGGTTCGAATCTCGGTCGGCTGAACTAGGGGTGGTTTTTCCTAAATGGATTTCCATTCTCCCTCCACGCAAATGCGGGCTCACTTCCTTTAATTCAACCTTCCCTATTCCTAATTCATTAGCGAAATTAGTACTTAAAGCGTATAACCCGAACGGGTAGTAAGACGCGGTGCTAAATAATAATAATATAAGTTTATATGGCCCTAAAAGACGCAGGCTTATATAAATATGACTCCCAATTCCCTCCAGTGTGTGCACTCACTTGTAAAAGAGTACGCTAGGTTGAATGTGCGACGTAAACGGGTGGGGAACGGAAGAGCGAAAATATCCGTCAAAACTTACGGTTCTAGGTCAATACAGTAGTGATGTGGTTGACCTCAGTAGTCTTGTGGTAAAGTGCTCAACTCAGGTCCCGATGATCGTGGGTTCAAACCTAGCCGGGGTCGAGGAATTCTTCTTCTTCCCCTTCCGTAGCACAACTCTCTTCGGAGCAGAAGTAAAGACGTTAGTCTCATGTCATTAATGGCATGTAAAATAGCCCTGAAAGAAGTGGGAAAATTGTTAGACTTTTCACACTCGCTCATAGAAATTCTCGTGGGTTGATATAAAGTTGATTCAGAAAGTGCAAGTTAAATACCTCAAATAAATCAAATAAAAAATAAGGTAGAAAATTATTAATGTGGTAAGTTAAAATTTTAGGGTTGGAATCCTTGTGTATTGCATTTTTTTTAAAAAACATCAAATTTGTGGTTATGGATCTTTTTCCATACACCTTTAGACAGTCACAGTCAAAGTTTTACGATGAGCTATCAGTATTTTCATTTGCTTAAGGTCACCTTTCATTCATTATTTTAAGGCGTATTTTATGTAAAGTTATGAGAGCTATCTTAATGTTTTCAACCTTTGGCTAAAGGAGCCATCTCCACAATACTCGGCCGTGTGGGTAGTATGAATGCTGTAATATTGATGATACCAAACCAAATTCTAGATACTTTGGGTAGAATCCCTGAGAGGCAGTTGGTTAGTCCTCATGGGATTTGAAAGCAGAATGCGTAGGAGTTAACTTCATTCCCTAATGGTAATGTCGCTTTTATTGCTTAAGGCCAATAAATATAAAAACTTGAAAATAAATTATTCTCCTCTCTGTTTTATTGCTAAGTGGTCTCAAATCAGTTCCGTTCAGGGTTCTGTAGGAGGTATAGTTTGATGAAGGCGGAAGTGACCTAAATGCCAAGACGGCGGAAGTAGTCGCTTTAAGGAAAGGAAAGACTCTGCAACATTGGCGAGTAGATCTCGAGGTTGAAGTTTCTCTTGTGTACGTTGTTTGTACTCGATATTGACTAGTGAGGTTGATTGTATTGGTTGATAATCAACTCCTTTACGATCAACAAAATAAAAATCATTTTAATATGATTAAAGAGAATACCTCCCCAAAGAGAATGTAGAACAACTCAAATAAGGGTTCAGAATATTTTTGGGTTCAAGGGAACAATAAAATCTTCAGAATAGTCAGGGGGGAATCAATACATGTTTTAATGGAAGTATATATTTTGATATTAAATTACACAAGAAATAAATTATTTACATTAAATAAGGATAAGAAAGTTAGTTTATTTTTAAAAGTTATTAAATCACTTATTTGGCAAATGTTTGATTATAACCCATAGTGTGTGAACCTAGTTCTAACCACCCCAATTATTTATATTATGGAGTTTTTTTGAGACACCATTATCATTTATTTATTCATAAAATTATTCTAAAAAGCTAAATTTATTTCACTATAAGCCAATCAGTGCCAAATTGAGAACGTTAATTCATGGTGAAAATCATATTGCTTTGCAGCACGGCACTTCATAGTCTAATTTCCAGATAATGATGACGCTCCTGTTACTAAAAAGTAAAAGATGGATCTCAGTGACAGGAGGTTTGTATCTATTATTTCATGCTGCTCATAGCGGAACGCAACGCAATGCAATTATACATGGATTTCACGACCCGTAGCTAGAATGAAGATATTGAGTATTGAGTGCATGCTAAGCCATGTACATCTTATGCTTGAATGAATCGATTAATTGATACGCCACTAGAACGCAGCGGTGGGGGAGCAGGGAAGGGGGAGAAGGTTAACATAACGTACGAAGGCACCACAGAATTAAAAATGTTAAGGTAGTTACATCCATAATAGGTGCCATGAATCAAATAGCTAAACATAAATATAAATATACATACACATAAAATGCTAAGTTGGAGTGACAAAAGAGCGAAACCCTTAATTTTATTTTAGAAGCCGCGTCAATAGTTGACATTATTTAAGCGTTAAAAAATGTCACGGTATTCATCAACGGGAGATGGCGCTGTAATTTATATTGTTGTTTTACAAAGAATAATTTTTGAAATAAATTTTTTAATTTTACTTGTTTTTAATCTATCGTAATTTTAAGGAAAAAAACAACATATTCTCAGGGAGAAGAACGTGGGCGGATCCCATCCCCTAAGTCTTCCAACTGGCACTTATATTATTCACACTCATATGTTAACACTGCAGCATGTTGTCCTCTCTTATTAAAACGAAGGAAAAATAATGGAGACCAACGATTTTATTTCTCTTTGCACAAACTGCATGTACCTAAAACTGCGGGTGAAATAATTTCAAATGTAATCGAAATATACAAGAACGTCTTCTTTTGCGTCTGAGCTGTACAATATGATTAATGGCCGCTACCAGTCTATTCTGATGAGGTGCATGGTAAAAAGACTGAGCTGTGCAGAGCTAAAAGGACTTGAGCCAAAACAGTGCACAACAAGCTCAAGTGATCTCTCTAGGTCAACAACAAAGGTTTGCCATTGTATGAGCTATACTCTATAATTCTCTTGTACTGACAAATTCTCATAACAAATTTCCGAACATGTTGGTACAAAGCGTTTAAAAGCAACATATCGTATATTTAGGCTCTAATAAAAGCGTGTAATTTTTGTAAATAAATTAGTTGCTTTTTTATTTTTAAAAATAAAATAAAATAACATATAAATAATTGCAGACCTCTATTATATATATGAAAATAATAAGCATACATTTTAATTTAAAATAAATGGTAAAATGATACAGTACACTACCCAATTTTCTCTCATTTATCTTAAAATAGAGAAATTTATTTAAAATATGTAAGATTTTTGAAACAAAATAATATACAGTTTTCCATAAAAAACTCTTAAAAAGAGCATACATTAAATAATGTTACAAAATATTAAGTAAAAGGAAAATTTCTGCCCAACAAAGAGCATAGCAATCAATTTCATATTTCAAAGAACCACACTAAAAATAAGATTTTAGATGTTTATACATCATAAACTATTGGTTTTATAAAAATCCATTTTAGATTTAAACATTTTTGAATTTAGTTGTAGGCTACTAAAACATAACAATGATAAGTTATTTAATTTCTCAAATAGTTGCGGAGATATTATCAAAGTTGGATAATATATATTATGTAAAATACGCTCGAAGTCCTTTTAATGGGAAAATGAGAAATTGCAGTTTGTTTATAATGCTAAACAGTGCCTATTTGCTAAACGAATTAGAATAAAATCGATAGAAACTATTTTAAGAAGATTGATTGTTTCTCTGTTTGCCCTGTTTTTTAACCACCCTTAATTCTATGGTTGGATATCTAACTCCAACAACCTCCTTTGGGGAACCTTATGAAACCCTAAATACCAAAGCTTAGCACGATTGGTCAACTGGTTTTAACTCTAGCCAAAGATACAAACACACAACCAGAGATAGGTCATCACGAAGACCACTTTTGTGTTTTATGGTGTCATGCACATCGAAATTTATCAAACTCTTGAGTTTTTTCCTCGATCACAATACTTCTCTTTAACCGTTGTCAAGAGAAAGTAAAAACATTAAAATAAACAAAATATTACGTTCTTGAATATTTTATAAGACTTAAATCGCTCAAAGTATAATATATCGTATAATAGGGTCCACACCTTAATCAATTATTTTGAATAATGACCTTTTTAAAGTTTGTGTTCAGTGAAAACTGTTTAATGGATGCTTAAAAATCATTCCATATTTGTTAAATAATATGTCTGCTTACGAAATGGCAACTTTCTTAGTTGAATCCAACTTTACTAGACAATATAGAGGTAGTTTATAAATGAGCCAAAAATTATACTCTACCAAAACATATAAATAAATATTGATAATTTTATTTTGATTTATAATATTATTAGTATTATTTATTACCACATAGATTAGTTTGACAAATAGAATGTTATTATTATATTTTATATTTAAATTTGCTCAAGCATAGATTAGTTCTGATGAAAATAGATTAATGTTGGTATTAGAATATTATTACTATTTAAATTTTGTTCCAAACATAGATTAGTTCTGACAAATATAGTATTAATGTTGTTATTATAATATTATTATTATTTAAATTTACTCCAAGCACGGACTAGTTTTGACAAAAATTGATTAGTGTGTAATAATTAATAATAAGTTATAAGTAATGAATAGAGATATGAAAATCTATTTGCGATAGGTCTTTATAAATTAACCAAGACAAACTGCTTGTAGGTGGTCCCATTATTACTCAACCGCCTTGGTGGCCACATGGTCTAAGGTTCACTCTCGAAACATAATTGAATCTATGACGGGGGTGATCTAGGTTCACTATTAGTTGGGTGTACTAGGTTGTGGTTTTTCCTCTCTTCCTCTACATAAATGTGGGGACATTTCCTCTAAATTTAACCTTCTTAATCCTTTAACACATTAGAATAACTGGTGCATGGGCATTTAGCTCTAAATCATAGTGAGACGCACTGCTAAAAATAAATGATTCCACAGCCTTAATATGACAATATTGAGGGTCTGGGCCACATCATTCGTGGCCCATTTGAGGAGAGATTAGGAGTACTAATCGTACATCCTTTCAGGGGAGCCTCTTTCCATGTCCATGGGTATGAGGGTGTGGAACAGTGTAAACACTTAAACCTAGCTTAAGTCTAACCCTGGTGACCATTGTGCTGATTCACCTTTCAGGAAAAATACACAAGTTACCAACCTAGAATCGAACACGGACCTCTAGATTTGTAGTCAGGTGCACTGACCATTATACCACGGGGCCAGATAGTCCTACTAAGAGGAGTAGACTCTTTGCAAATGAAAAAGTGACGAAATAATAAAAGTGTTGAAGGGTCATAAATCCTCCAAAGCTATGTCGGAAAAAAAAAGAGGCTGGCGTGATGTAAGGCGCTGTTTCCTAGCCCACAATAAAAGGGCAGTAAAATTAGCACATACCGTTCGTTTCAAACATGCACAGCACCACATTTTTTATGTTCCAACTGATACGGCTGAAACAAAACATGTGGGAGGGAAGGAACCGTTGATGACAGTCTTCATTTGTTTCCACCCTGATGGTTTAGTTAACTGACAAGTTTGGCTTAACGGGCGGTGTGCGTGATTCTTTCTTACTTGGGATTTCAGTTCAAATTTTAGTAAAACCCGGCATCGTGGTAAGATGGTCAGAGCTCCTGGCTGCTTATTTAAAGGCCCCGGGTTTGATTCTCAGCTGGTGTCGGGGGATTTTTCTTGAAAGGAAGATAACTCTAATGGTCAACAGGATTTGGTTAGTTAAACTTTCGTTTGGAACTTCATTGGCTCCACACGCCTATTCACTATCATCATCACCTCATCCACGGGACATGGAAAGATCCTCCAAGAAAAGGATGTACGATTAGTACATTCGATGGTCCCCTGAACATAGTTACCGTGCATAAGTGCCGGTTAATCTTTCCAAAAACTGAGCTGCAGATGGATTTAGCCTCAGGCACGCCATTATTATGTTTTGTATAAAATTCTCCCTCAGCCTGTAACTGAAACACACACAGCTTCAGTGGACACGCTGGCTATGGCATTAGCTTCGTTTGGCATTGTATGTCGTTGACGGAAAGCTTAGGTTTTGAACCTCAGCTTGGTGTACTGAAGGCTTCTACCGAATGGTCTTAAACCTTATCTCCACATTAAATGTGGGTATATTTACTCCAAGCTTCTACATTTCCTTATCTATATCCCATATATATAAATATGTATATATCCCAGATGGTTAGTAAGACACGTTGGCATTAAAAACCCTAACTAAAAAAAATTACTATTTTTAGCTAAGTGGTTATTGATCCTAACTTGGACTAGGGAGATTAAGGTTCGATCCCGATCAGAATTACTGAGCCCAATTCCCATTTGGGGTTTTCTATCGTCATTACAGGTGGATACCTCCTTTAGAATCTTCAATCATCGGCCGTAGATTTTAGATCAATGAGCTTAGTCTTGGATATTTCTGTTGATTATAAATACACGAGGCATTAACAGCGGTTCATTTAAATTCCTCCTTCTCATCTTGATTTACTAGTTTGAATCTCATTATGCTCATTACCAGTTTTTATATATAAGACTCGTGAACTAATGCGAAAAGGAAAAATATCGATTTTATTAAAATCGGCTGTAATAATTTTGATTTAAATTCTTATCTAGGCGTTGATTAAGATTATAAACAAAATAGATGGAAAATGACTTAAAGGATACTTTACAGAAGCAAAAATGTCCATATCTCCACAACTATTTGAGATACTTAATAACTTATTATTTCAAAATTATAGTACTATTAAAAATAAAAACTTTTATTTGAAATATTATTTTTTATAAAACCATTAGTTTCTGAAATATTGGCAAATATATTAATACAATTTTGTGAGATTTAGTTATACAGAAACACTACTTATTTTTTAACGCAATAATTCTCTAATGCTATAGAGTAAATTAAATATTAATAATAGTGATGGTGACCTGGTGGTCTAGGGGTAAGGTGTCGGACTCCTGTGCTGGGGTCCGGGGTTAAATCCTCAGTCCCGGCACAAATTTATCTGATTACCAAACCCTTCCTTCACCTCTGACAAGACATCTTGTGAATGTGGGGAATGCCAGGCCTCCACCGTGGTTCGGATTCCACGTTAAACTGTAGGTCCTTCATTTCATCTCACAATCACCCTACCATTACACATTAGCGTAAGTGTGTATAACCCGAAAGGGTAGTAAGACGCGGTGCTAATAATAATAATAATAAATATTAGTAAGTCTCTCAAAAAGTTGATGCTCTTTTTACTTTAACCTCTTAGATGAAATGTTTGTACAACATTGATTTATCTATTCTTTTAGAATCAATAGTCACTTTAGACATTTTTAATTGGTCTAAATTTTTAAAAGAGGAATTTAATAACAATTCAATAGCCACGAGATGTGCACCACCTAATGAAATTTCAAAAATTTTAACCGGAAGTGCTAATTTTAATGCGAAGTGTTGAATTTGTAGACCCAATATCAATATCAATATTTTATGGGACAAAATATACAGATGAGGATTTTAATTTTATTTATTAGAATTAAAATTTAAAACCGGGAGTCAAAAACGTTTTGCATAGGTATAGCGTAATTTGTGCTTGGGTTTGCTCATGTATATAATTTCGCTTCACATATTATTTTACTAGCTTTGAGCAAATATCTCCAGTTTTAAGCAATGGAGTGAGAAAGTCTGTGCGAAATTTGCTACGCGCATAAACTGACCTTAGCTAACTCTCCCTTTCATGGCCAGCCTGTATATGACTGTAATAGCTTCGCAAATGAAATTAGATCAACACAGAATGAATGTTTATTTGTCCAATCTATAGTTTTTTAGTGATCGTGCAGTGGCTGCGTTGTTGGTTAAATAATAAAACTTCATTTATTTAAATTATTATTTATTTTTCACTTGCACCAATTCTTTAGCTAGTGTGTTAAATTAATTATCGAAATTATATATTTAAATTACTATTTATTATATTGATTGGCTTCTAGAATTTCACTTGATACACGTCACGCGTCGCGGTTAGTGTGAGTGTGGCCGTCAACAAATCAAAGATAAATTCACAACATCATTTGCTTCAGCCGTGATGTAATATAACTACTATTAGCTATCCCGACTGATTGTATTATATATCCGCGGTGTTTAACCGAATGGCTACCACGAGGTGTCGTTAAATGATTTACAAAAACATGACACCCCAGATTCGATCTGGGATCGTCCTTGGCGCAAGCCCGGTGAGACAACAGTAACGAGTCTGTTAATCGACTCAACTGATATTTTTTTAAATATCAGGAAACCATCCCCATTGGTCCTCGTGACCCAGTATGGGCGAAGTATCCTAAATGTCCCCCGGACCTTTAACGTGGCCCAAGACAAGGGAAGAAAGCCAACCCTCTTAACAGCTTTCAAGAAGCTATTTTTGTATCTATGAATAACTCTCACAATGTTCCTAACAGATTATTAACCTTGCAATAACTCGTTACTGCCTAAAAATTTGTTAAAAACATCTTATTTTCTACCTTGTTAGTAAAGACTTGCAGCAAGTTCCATACCATTTATTCACATAATTATTCTTAATAATGGTGTGAAGGTCCATTTTTGAATGAAAAGTGAAGTTTAAGTCAAGGATAAGGTTTGTGTGATTGTAACATAACTCACTTTTTTATATAAAATTATCCATTAAGTGTACATGGATAAAAGTGTAGAAAAATAATCAACACACCATATAACATTTATTGCTGACATAATATCTGAATTTATCCAAATAATGTTATAGATTTAATTTAATCACTAGTCGTGTTTAAAATACTGTTTATTGGCTGTTCTTAAATTATTATTAATTAATGATGTCCTCATCTGATTGCCTGTTCAGGCTTTGAGCATATTTGATAACTACTCTTTTGGGGCGGGGATGAGGGAAAAAAGCATTTTAGAGTTGTTCTACCCCCAATTGCGTGGAAGAATAGAAAGAAAGTATTCATTAAAGATTATCCTCATTAGAACCGACCTAAACTCGAGTGCCAATCTCCTCACATTCATCAAGCCAATCTCCTCATATTCATCAGGCCAATCTCCTCATATTCTTCATCAGGCAATCTCCTCACATTCATCAGGCCAATCTCCTCACATTCATCAGGCCAATCTCCTCACATTCATCAAGCCAATCTCCTCATATTCATCAGGCCAATCTCCTCACATTCATCAGGCCAATCTCTTCATATTCATCGGGCCAATCTCCTCACATTCATCAAGCCAATCTCCTCACATTCATCAGGCCAATCTCCTCACATTCATCAGGCCAATCTCCTCACATTCATCAGGCCAATCTCCTCACATTCATCAAGCCAATCTCCTCACATTCATCAGGCCAATCTCCTCACATTCATCAGGCCAATCTCCTCACATTCATCAAGCCAATCTCCTCATATTCATCAGGCCAATCTCCTCACATTCATCAGGCCCAATCTCTTCATATTCATCAGGCCAATCTCCTAACATTCATCAAGCCAATCTCCTCATATTCATCAAGCCAATCTCCTCACATTCATCAGGCCAATCTCCTCACATTCATCAGGCCAATCTCCTCACATTCATCAAGCCAATCTCCTCATATTCATCAGGCCAATCTCCTCACATTCATCAGGCCAATCTCTTCATATTCATCGGGCCAATCCAAAATGAACGTGGCACTTCGACCAATGAAGTGGGATATACATAATTAAATATTTATATAATATATCGTATTTAGTGAGAATTTTCGATTCACTTCACAATATTTTGAAATGTTTTTCTCGCTTTGAAATATTTTTAAGATGCGAATGCTATTGTGGGTGTTGAAGTAGAATTGATTAATTATTTTACCTTTGACTAAGATATTTTTAAGCTTCGCATACTCTCCCTATTTTTCTGTCTTTCATAAAAGAGATAGTTGATTTCTCAAAATTAAATATTTAACTTTGAAATTTTAAAATTCTTTTTTTTTATTAATCATATTCTACAGTAAATAATTATGAACATAAAATTTTATGCTTTTGTTTTAAAACCTATTTATATTTCATTGTTTATTTTTAAGCTTATTGTAACTTCCCAAACCTTCTTTTCTTACTTTAAAACGAGACAAAGAAGTCTTAACAGAAAAGGACAAAGAAAGAAAAGAAAACGAAAACTCTACCGTGAAATTGAATTCTATCTTGAAATCAAAAGTCGTTAAGACAACTGGTGTGTAATTGCCGTTTGCTTGAGATAACTTTTGGAGGTTGAACAATAGCATCTTTATCTGAGAGAATATAAGGTAGGAATTTAAAGTAAAGCATTTAGTAATTCTTTTGTATAAAAACAAAAAAGGAAAAATTACTTTGCAATGTTTAAATTGCAAGATATTTAAGATATAGCGAGTCATGAACTGTTTTCTCTAGTGAAATCACCTCGCATCGGTGTTCACATTGTCTGACGCGTTAC
Organism: Timema cristinae; assembly: GCA_039000515.1. Taxonomy (NCBI): domain Eukaryota; kingdom Metazoa; phylum Arthropoda; class Insecta; order Phasmatodea; family Timematidae; genus Timema; species Timema cristinae. The sequence continues at coordinate 12,019,864 of JBCFYV010011164.1, read as the reverse complement.
TCTCGTTTGAGACCAAATTATTGGTGACGGGGACATTGTAGTTACTATTACGATTGGGTGAGCTGAGGGTAGTTTTTACTTAATGGTTTACCAATATCATTCAAATTAAATGCTGGTACGTTTCATTTAAAATTATACCTTTCTAATTTAAATTACATTATCTTAATCAACGTACACACATAATCTTATTGGGTACTAATAAGTGGAGAAGGTGCCAAAAGATAATCAAATTGTCATAGAAAGACAGATGTATACACTATTTAAATTATTTTTCCTTTCGAAGTTTGCAGAATATAACTTTTAGGATGAATAACGTTGAATGTGCGTGTCAAACTCGTTTGATCAAAAGAGCCACATTGAAAATTTAAAATACTGAAGGGAACTCATTTCAGAATATTCAGTATTGCCACTATCTTAAGATGAATAACTCAATTTTAAAATCCTTGTTAATTATTATAACAGAATAGAACTCTGAGATGTATACCTTTAATTGTTTCCATCAATTTTATACATTTGTTTCTGTGGCGAGTTTGAGTACTATACATGAAATCTTGTATGGAAGTCACTTTAATGAAGAATGGTTGTTTGTCAGACGTTATTTCTCGTTTGTTTGTTCCTTTTCATAAGAAGACACAACTCTTCACTTACTTGTGTGGTCTCAAACATTGCCTATATTCGGCACGCCAATTTAGTAACATCCTTGTGAATAGAGCTCTAGTGTACAAAGAATAAAAATTGGGTTCACCAACCCTAATTGCTATATTTTCTCAAATAATAATGACCAATTTCCAAATGCCATGATACCAAACAGTGTATTTATAGTATGTTTATAACATTGTATGTTGGTTCTTCAAAAAGGTAATGGACCACACATAACAGTTATTTATAAAGCCATTGGAATACTAAACATAATTTACAGGTTTCAAATTTCATGTCCAGGTATATTTATAAACTATATTAAAAAATATATATTAATAAACTATATTAATATATATATATTTTTATAAACTATATTAATATATATATAACAATTTATAAACTATATTAATATATATACATTTATAAACTATATTAATATATATACATTTATAAACTATATTAATATATATATATATATATATATATATATATATATATATTTATAAACTATATTAATATGTATATATATATTTATAAACTATATTAATATGTATATATATATATATATATATATATATATATATATATATACATTGCAATGATTGGTTTAATTAGATTGTTTCAGAACATATGATTTGACGTATAAATATATTAAAGTATCTCTAGGAATTATTTTTATTGTTCTTAACTCGATATCATTATTACGTGTATAGTTTTATGGAAAAGTACCTAACATATTTAATAACACACCAATTGGTGAGGGCATGAACTTTGGCGCCTATATTGTCTCAACTGAAGGCTCGACTGAGTGATAAAGAGGTCAAGATTCAATGATTGGGCTGGTGTAACGGGATCTTTTTTCCCCAAGTGGTATCTCTACTTCTCCACAACAATGATGGAGCGTTTCCTTTACACTCTACCTTCATCCCTGTGTATTGTAGATATTAGTATATTCTGGGGGAATAATAAGGTGTGGTGGATGAATATATTCAATACAAAATGTTTTTTTTAATAATAATTTATCTCCAGTATAGTGTCACTGAATATTTATGCCCGCCTTAGTAGCCGTTGATTAAACTCATAGCTCAGAAGTCTTTAAAAAAATTTTAGCAAGCAAAATTTTTTGTACTAAAGTAAGTCCCCCAATAGCACAGTTTTTGGAGCATTAGACTTAGAGTATTAACTCAAATGTTGGAAATTCGATTCCCTTGCAAAGTACATTTTTAAATGCAATAATAATGTAGTCAAAACAACTTGTTAGCCTTAAACATTTCCTATACACAATTTGTGTACTGAGAGCTATAGTTATTTTTATCCGCATACTCTATGCAATTAGGAATTCACAAAGTTAATTTCCACGCTTACAAAAGTACGCCACCTATCCCTACCTTGAGCTAATTCTATCCAGTCCATCTCATTACGCTCTCTCTTTCATGTCTATTCTAATGTTATCCTGCCATCAGCGTCTGGGTCTCTTCCCATTGGGTTTGCCAATGAGTACCCTGAACAAGATTCTAGAATATCCATTTGCGCTGCATGGCCTTCATACCGTAATCTGCGAGATTTAATTAGCCTAGAAATGTATGGTTAAAGAGTACAGAGTGTGTAACTCAACCATATGTAACCTCTTTCCCTCTCCATTATCTTAGTCCTTTTTTTGACCAAATATCTTCCTAAGTAAGCCTACTTTGATTTAGAACATCCTAAATTTATTCTTATCATTTAATGTGAGATATCATGTTTCACAACCATAAAGTACAACCAGCGAAACTATCGTATATTCTGACATTATATTTCTTGAGAATATATTTTTATCCACATTTAATTATATCATGACTAATAAATCCTTGATATTTGTTCGTTTTAATGCCAGTGAACTGCCAAAGAGTTCCTAGTATATTTATAAATTATATTATAAAAAGCCTAGAAGCAAATATGTTAATTTTAGCAAAGATTTAAATAAACTAATTCTATTCTATAGCTATAGGTTTAAATAATTACCGGGAATTTAATCTTAAACGCTTTTTTGATTTAGCGAACACGTTGCCAAAAGAGCTAACGCGTGAAAGGAAATGACTATAAATACAACCCATAATGTACCGAAGAAGTGGAGAATGAAGTAATAACTAGGAATATAATGAAAAGAAATTACAATGTAGGCTGTTAGAATTTTAGGAGGGGGTATTAAAAAGCTTTGTAATGCTGATAGAATTTAGCCCGTTCGAAACTCGTAGCCAAGCACAATATTCATATAACAGATTAATAAGATAGATCGAATTAGTAGGTTTAGGATGCGTGAAAACAGTTTTGATTAAATTAATTTACAAAATAGTATCATGCATAAATATTATGTTAGGATAAATTATGAATGGACTTTAATAAAATCTTATATTTTGTGATGAATTATTTAATCAAAGATCTGATATTTGTTAATTAAGGTTATAGTCGCATCTAAATATTATATTCATTGAATTGAAATATTGCGTCTAGACACGGGCACTAATCCCAGGAGGGCTTTATTCTGCTAATAAAACGACAATTCCAATCTATAGAATATGAGATTTGCAAATATAATATGTAGGCTCTTTTATCCATAATTACATGCGCGTCTGTACAATTTGCCATTGTACTATCGGATCATAGAACCCTACCGAGTCAAAGGTTGTTGCGTCATCTGGTAGCTCATGGTCTTAATTGATCGCACATTCTATCTGACGATTTACTCATGACCATCACAGACTATGCCTTAAATTATGAGTGAAGCATGAGCCTGGATATGGGATGACTCATAGATAGCTCATTGGTTGGATCATTGTCGTTCCGAGCAAACGTCCCGGGTTCAAATCCAGTGACCAGGTGTCATTTTTTAATTTAAAGAATCAAATACATTTCGGTTGATTAATTTATTGATAGGTCAAGCTATCATGTTTTATAGTTTTTTGTATGTGATCGGAATCCTACTATTCGTCTCTGCTCTCTTCAGAGAGATAAGGAAGAAATATTTTAGAGTAAATTTACTCAAATTATTTTAACAGAGGGGGGACTCATTCAGGAATAATCACCTATTCACGCCAGGCTGGGACTCGAACCCCAAGCTACCATTCAACAGAAAATCCAACTATACGAGACTGACGTTTTTATACACTTAACACTCTGAGGGGCAATTATTATTAGTGAACGTGTGTGTGTGTGTGTGAGATGGCTAGAGAAAAACATTTGAAATGGGTTTACAAATATATTAATTAATCTGCTCAGGTGGCCAAATAGTCTAAGGCGTCACTCTCGTCTTAGACTAGACCACCAATGACAGGGAGATTGGGCTTAAAATCCCAGTCGGATGTATCTAGGGTGGTTTTCCCCCCAAAATGGTGTAAAGATGATAAAACAAATATAGGACAAGGAGTGTCAAGTGTCTTTGTGAGCCTGAAACTCCATTCCAAGATCCCCTGTCCTACTACATTACTGGTCCCATTCCAAGCTCCACGGCAGGAGTTGTATCGTACGGAAAATTGACGTCAATAATACACGCGTGGCACCCTAAATAAAAACCTGTGTTGGCAGAAGTTCAGACAGAAGGTAACGTCGATTCCCTTGCCAGAGCACCCGGTGGGAACAACACCACGTCTGTTCCTGTCCCCACGTGGACACGATTATACAAACACACGACCGCCAAGTGGGATCGCTACTCGGCTTGCTCCCACTCGTATCGCTCCCCCTCGGGTCTCTCCTCCTCGACCAGCTCCCCCTCAGCTCACTCCTCGGTTCAGTCCCATTGGTCTTTCTCCCTCTCGGGTCGCTCCTCCTCGGCTTGGTCCTCCTCGGCTTGGTCCCCCTCGGTCCTCTCCCCCATGGCTCAGTCCCACTCAGCTCGCTCCCCTCGGCTCACTCCCCTCGGCTCACTCCTGCTCGGCTCGCTCCCCTTGGCTCACCTCCTCGGCTCTTTCCCCCTCGGCTCACTCCCCCTCGGCTCACTCCTGCTCGGCTCACTCCCCTCTAGCTCACTCCCCCTCGGCTCACTCCTCCTCCGCTCGCTCCCCCTCGGCTCACTCCCCCTCGGCTCACTCCCCCTCGGCTCGATCCCCCTCGGCTCACTCCTGCTGGGCTCGCTCCCCCTCGGCTCACTCCTGCTCGGCTCGCTCCCCCTTGGCTCGCTCCTCCTTGGCTCGGTCCCACTCGGGTCGTTCCCCCTCGGCTCACTCCTCCTCGGATCGCTCCCCCTCGGCTCACTCCCCCTCGGCTCACTCCTGCTCGGCTCGCTCCCCCTCGGCTCGCTCCTCCTCCTTGGCTCGGTCCCACTCGGGTCGCTCCCCCTCTGCTCACTCCTCCTCGGCTCGCTCCCCCTCGGCTCGCTCCTCCTCGGCTCGCTCCCCCTCGGCTCGCTCCTCCTCGGCTCGGTCCCACTCGGGTCGCTCCTCCTCGGCTCGGTCCCACTCGGGTCGCTCCTCCTCGGCTTGGTCCCACTTGGATCGCTCCTCCTCGGCTCGGTCCCACTCGGGTCGCTCCTCCTCGGCTTGGTCCCACTTGGATCGCTCCTCCTCGGCTCGGTCCCACTCGGGTCGCTCCTCCTCGGCTCGGTCCCACTCGGGTCGCTCCTCCTTGGATTAGTCCCACTCGGATCGTCCTCGGCTCCTCGCGTCTCCTCGGCTTGGTCCCACTTGGATCGCTCCTCCTCGGCTCGGTCCCACTCGGGTCGCTCCTCCTGGCTTCGGTCCCACTCGGGTCGCTCCTCCTGGCTAGTCCCCTCGGATCGCTCCTCCTTGGCTCGGTCCCATGGTCGCTCCTCCTCGGCTTGGTCCCACTCGGGTCGCTCCTCCTTGGCTTGGTCCCACTCGGGTCGCCTCCTCGTCACCTCTCGGCTTCCTGTGTTCCACTCGGGTCGCCCCTTTCTCGCTTGGCCCATCGGGTCGTCCTCCTGGCTCGGCCACGGTTCCTCCTTCTTGGCCTCGGTGCTCACTCGGTTTCGGCTCCTCTCTGTCTTCCTCGGTCTCTCTCGCTGGTCCCACTCGGGTCGCTCCTCCTTGGCTCGGTCCCACTCGGGTCGCTCCTCCTCGGCTCACTCCTCCTCGGCTCGCTCCTCCTTGGCTCGGTCCCACTAGGGTCGCTCCTCCTCGGGTCGCTCCTCCTCGGTTTGGTCCCACTCGGATCGCTCCTCCTCGGCTCGGTCCCACTCGGGTCGCTCCTCCTTGGCTCGGTCCCACTCGGGTCGCTCCTCCTCGGCTCATTCCTCCTCGGCTCGCTCCTCCTTGGCTCGGTCCCACTCGGGTCGCTCCTCCTCAGCTCGGTCCTACTCGGGTCGCTCCTCCTCGGCTCACTCCTCCTCGGCTCGCTCCTCCTTGGCTCGGTCCCACTAGGGTCGCTCCTCCTCGGGTCGCTCCTCCTCGGCTCACTCCTCCTCGGCTCGCTCCTCCTTGGCTCGGTTCCACTCGGGTCGCTCCTTCTCGGCTTGGTCCCACTCGGGTCGCTCCTCCTCGGGTCGCTCCTCCTCGGCTCGCTCCTCCTTGGCTCGGTCCCACTCGGCTCGCTCCTCCTTGGCTCGGTTCCACTCGGGTCGCTCCTTCTCGGCTTGGTCCCACTCGGGTCGCTCCTCCTTGGCTCGGTCCCACTCGGGTCGCTCCTCCTCGGCTCACTCCTCCTCGGCTCGCTCCTCCTTGGCTCGGTCCCACTAGGGTCGCTCCTCCTCGGGTCGCTCCTCCTCGGTTTGGTCCCACTCGGATCGCTCCTCCTCGGCTCGGTCCCACTCGGGTCGCTCCTCCTTGGCTCGGTCCCACTCGGGTCGCTCCTCCTCGGCTCATTCCTCCTCGGCTCGCTCCTCCTTGGCTCGGTCCCACTCGGGTCGCTCCTCCTCGGCTCGGTCCTACTCAGCTACCTAATAAGAAATGCAGTTAAATCTTTTAGCAGACAGAGCGGGACTTACGTTCACATATGTGTAAGTAAAACTATCTTATACATGCTAAAGTAATCTAGGCTATAATCTTGAAATATATCGAGTTGGATATATGTTTGTTATTATTGATATTTAGGTTTATGTAATAGTTTTTACACCCGGTCTAACTACCATTCCAGGATATCTATAAGATTTTAACTACTCTGAGAAGAGACTTACCCACGCAGAAGGGGGGAATCACTTAGTCAGAAACATGCTCAGAATGTATTCATACGCCAACCTCGTTGGTACCATTAACCCATAATATACAAGCTTGATGCTTAGCCTAAAGATCTAACGATGTGAATTCAATTATTCGCACAAAAACTATGTATACATTATTTCATCGTACAAATTCTAAACTTACTTTGCCCCTTTTCATTCGGAAACAAATATTAGATCTTCGAGTTCGTAATCTTAAGTGAAACAAAGGACTCATCCTTACATTGTATCAGAGTCCTTTATGCACTCAAATTATGGAATTATGGTCCCTTTAGCAGAAGGATGTGACTAGTTTAATTTCTATTCAACGAGGATGTGGTCAGATCTACTTAAGTTCTAAATAATATGTTATGTTTGGTATTGTTCGAGGTTGGATCTTTCTACGTCCATAAATATTTATAGATAAAATGTTGGATCTTTTTTCATCTATAATTCATTATAGATGTGAGTTTGGATCTATTTACTTCAATTAATCATGATATATTCAAGGTTGGATCCTTCTACGTCCAAAAATACTTCAAGATGTGAAGTTATATCCTTGCACATACATAATTCCTTCCAGGAGCAATTTATGTTATCATAGTTCTTCCCCTTTTCTTCCTAGTCTTTGATTTCACATTTAATACTTGTTCGACAGCTAAGTCTTATATTTACATTAATTTTGTTATTTTCCCCACGTTAACTAACCGACAATCATTTATTAATAAGCTACGTATAAGTCATGCTAATGTAGTTTTAGTAAATTATAATATATAATATGTACATATATTTTCATTTGTGGAAGGAGGAAAATGATTTTGAAAAAAAAATCATCCCTAGTATTTGCAACCAGGATTAAAACAATTGTTTCCCTAACAGACTAAATTAGATTTAAATTTATACCACATGCCCAACCAACGGCTAGTGTCATATCCTTTTCTTTGCGTCCAGAGTAGACTAGTTATTAGTTAAAACAGACAGGAACCCGACTAATTGGCGCGCAGAGATTGAAGGCAGCAGTTAATGAAGCGTGTCAGCCCGGAATAAAGTTTTATTCACACGTTTGCGAAAAATAGAGAGCAGAATCTGCTTGAATGGTGCAGCAAATCGCGCGCTGTATGTCAATCCATGATGCATTGCGAGGCTAAAAACAGACGAAATAAACATTACTTGTATAGTGGATAGTCAACTTGTTAGGCGCAGTATATATTATCTTAAGATGTATAATTATTCTGTACGTGTGTATGTCACTGAACTCCTCCTAAACGGCTGGACCGATTTTGATGAAATTTTTTGTGTGTGTTTGAGTGGGTCCATGGATGGTTTTGATTCACAATTGAACGCGGTAGGTGGCGCTGCAATCGGGTTCTAGGATTAATTTTTATATTTTAGGGAATTTATTCGAGGGGATTTTTATTAAAGATTTTTTTCATATCAGAACATGTAACCTCACAAATTTCACTCCCCCCCTCCCCCAATATTTATAATAATGAATATAATATGAATAATTGACCGTTAAAACCTTCTGAATAGTGAATAATTGAACTTCTGAGAATAATTCATAGTTATGTTTGTACCATAGGTGGCATTGATTTCGAATTCTGTGTATTTGACGAACGCAAATTGAACTTCTGAAATAAATCATAGTTGTGTTTGTGTACCATAGGTGGCATTGATTTCGAATTCTTTGGTATTTGACGTATGCATAATTGAACTTCTGAGAATAAATCATAGTTGTGTTTGTGTACCATAGGTGGCATTGATTTCGTATTCTATGGTATTTGACGTACACACAATTGAACTTCTGAGAATAAATCATAGTTGTGTTTGTGTACCATAGGTGGCATTGATTTAGAATTGTGTGATATTTGACGTACGCATATAATTTGAACTTCTGAGAATAAATCATAGTTTGTGTTTGGTACCATAGGTGGCATTGATTTCGAATTGTGTGGTATTTGACGTACGCATAATTGAACTTTGAGAATAAATCATAGTTGTGTTTGTGTACCATAGGTGGCATTGATTTCGAATTCTGTGGTATTTGACGTGCGCATCAATACATGCACAAGTCTCTTGCGCCGTGGCTTGGCGTTGATTTGACATTTCAATTTCTGTGTTTCAATATTCCATGTATCACAATCGCGTAATATTGAGTGTATTTTTCATCAGGTGTACTCAAATACATACATTGGGAAAATATGTAAGGTGCTCTGTTGAAGTGAATATCTTACATGATCTTCCATAAATTTAAATTATATACATGCGTATTCAATGACAATCAATCTAACCTGCACATTTTTATTTTAAGTGCTTATTTGTGTCGATGATTTTATAAAATTTACGGAGTGTTAAACGTCTCATCGAAAAAAATGTAATCCATTAAATTTAAATATGAGTTGATTATATTTTGGTGTTGTGTGTTTATTAAAGAACAATGCCACGTCTTCGTGGACGAGAAGGAAATATTGGTCGACGTACACAGAATTCACAAATAGTCCACACCCGTCGGTTAAATCGAATGGCAGAAGATCAATTGACGGACAATGCAAATTTAAGAGTCCAGGTTGCAAACACACGTGCAAATGAAAGTCAACAGCAACGCAACGAAACCTTCGAGCTAATGCATTGAGACAAAGACAGGCGCGTCAAAGAGCCACTGACGCACACAGAGCACATGAACAACAGTGCCTGCAAGTACATCGCGCATTGACACGCGCATCACTTCTCCGTCTTGCGTTCGAATATGAGTCGGACAACGACTATTCGTCATATCCACAAATTGTCATCGTTGCTATGGAACAAAGAATGCCAACACTGCCATGCATTCAAATACAAAGGTGAATCGGCCGGTTTCTGCTGCGCGTATGGAAAAGTTGTACTTCTACCATTGAATTCGCCGCCAGAACCAATGAAAACACTATTGGCTGGAACCACACCTCAATCAAAATTGTTTTTGCGTAAATTCGAAATTCAATTCTTGCTTCCAAATGACATGTCAATAAAATAAAATTAGCTTACCCGACAAACAAATTTGTAAGCAAGCTTCGCAATTTTTTTCGATACAGCTGATGGTTGTGGAGTTGTGGGTGAAATTCCAAAAATTGTAGGGATCATTATTCCATATATTATTATTTTTAATAATGGATACCATGTATGTATAAGTGTCTAGCAGTTCTATTCTAAGTAAAGTAAAATTTATTAGTTTCAGAAACAGACAGACGGAATGGGAAAGCATTGCCATTACTGTGAAACAAAGTATTTGTGATGTACTATTGTCTCAATATAGTTGATTTTGAAGAAAGAAAAGATGTTTTATTTTTTATGTTGTCTTGACAAAACCTGAATTTTTAATATTTGTGTAACTTACTAATTGGCGTTCATTGTGAATTTTTAATGGTGATGATCACATAGTGTTTGTTTTTTATTATCGAAATCAATTATGCCACCCAAATTAAAAGCCAACGTTCGGGCAGGACAACGTCTGTGGGTCCACTAGTTTATATATAGATTATAAACCAAATTATTAATTTTTTTATATTTTCAAATTTAAAAAAATAGTTTAGTTGTAAACTACCCTACAAGTATTTGTTATTTGTAAAAAAAAATTTATATAATCTTATTTATTATGAAAACTATTACCTATATATACTCATTTTGAACTCGATGTTCAAGAACAATTTAAAAGATTCCATTTTTAAAAATCGTTTTTCGTAACTAAGCAACCTTTTAATTAATTTAATTTGGAAAAATTTAATATACAATATTCTCTATTATGTAAAATAGTTTTTCAACACAAGTTTTGAACAAAATTGTACATCTAGTTTCAAAAAATTCAATTTTTACAAGAATCAGTCATCATTAAATTACTATGAAATTATTTTAATCTAGAAAAACAGCAATCTCTCTTTAATTATATATAGTTATTTATAATATAAGAAACTTAACTGATAAACATTTTGAAACATTCTAGAGCCATTTTTAAAAAATAGTTATGTATTAAAAAACACACCTTAAGCTAATTACCTCCCTCCCCCATTAAAAACAAGCAGAAAATTTGATTTGTCCTGTCCAAAAGTCCCCATATATATAAAAGCAAAATGGTAAGAGCGATTTTTCAAATATTTTGAATTTTCTTAAGTCTGTAATCAGTAAACTACCCTTTAATGAATTTTTATATATAATTATTTATAATGTAAGAAACTGAACTGGTAAACATTTTGAAACTAATCTCGAGTATTTTATTTTAAATAGTCCTGTGTTAAAAAAAACACACTAAACAAATTACCTCCCTCTCCATGAAAAACAAGCAGAAAATTTAAGAAATCGTTAGAGCCAATTTAGAGAAATTTGGAGCTATAAAAATTTCTCAACAGTAAACTACCTTTAATTTGAAGGCTAAGGCAAAAACAAAATGAGTGTTCGTGGTTCGTGTGTTCGGAGGCTTAACATTATTAAATCTAAATAAGTTTAACACTATCCATCTAACCGTTTTGTATACGTGTTCCGGAATAGACAGACAGACACGAGGAATGACAGAATTGTAAAATTCACTTTTTTTTGGGTTCGGTTTAATATAAAACGTTAAGATTTATCATAATCTCGAGATTGATTTTTTCCCACAATTACATTACTTTAACGAATTAGTGTCCGAACGTGGGAACGCTTGTAATTTGTCTGTCCTTCCCCGTTTTGTCTTTCCATTCTTGTTCAACGAGTAAAGAACACGTTTAGAAAAGTCTAGGTTCGATTTCTTTGAATCTAGTAGAATAGTCTAGAAATTTAGGGTTCAAATTCTTAACTGTGACCCCTGTATACACACAGTCGGTGGTCAACGAAGGACGCAACAGACTTAGTTGAGGCTAACCAAGTTAGTGGACTGGCGTGTACAAGGTAGCGTGCCCGGGAGTGGGCAGACATGCCCAGTGAGTGAACCAGCAAATCTAGCGTTCGTGTAAGGTGGGTAAGCGCAATGCGCAATGTGTAATGCGCGGGAACCAGTGGAGGTGTGACTTCTTAGTTCCCAAAGAGCGTGTCCTTCCCCAGGTCAACGTGTTGGCGTGAGCACGTGTCCGGTTGTTCATGTATTTCGGGTTAGTGAGGTGTAAATTGACTATGTGTTGGTGACCAGTGGAGGACCTACGTGAATTACATGAGACTTATACATCGATTGGCCTTCTGAACTGTGTTTATAAAGAACTTTATTAGTTACTACTTTAAATATTTGAAAAGTTGATGAGTTGTATAGTTATTGAATCTGTTTATTTAATTGAACTCCATTTTAATAGTGTATATTTTCTTGAATAATGTAGTGACTTTCTCATTGTAGTTTAATCAATGTATGTGGTTTATTTTTAGTAATCTAAACTTGAAAATTCCCTGTGACTTTTGATTGTGTTTAATCAACAGCTTACCTCAATATCTTGAAAAGAACGCGCGGCTCACACGTATACGTGTGAACGGTCCGCAACACCCAAGTCACGCATGCTCACGTGATAATACTTTATCTTGATATGATAAATTAAAAATTACTACAATATTTAATACAATTTTAATTATTTATTAATATAGCCCTAACAAAATTCATTACACACGTTAATTTTATTTATTACGTAGAAAACTTGGGAAGGTTCTAACCTTTTTTTATTTTAGAACAAAATGGTTATCCGAAAATGTACAAATAATTCCAGAGCAAAAAAAAGTTCGAATGAAAAACAATTTAAGACCAGCTCAAACACACTTATTCTCTAGTCATTGCGTCTCACTATTTGTTCAGCTATACATGCATACATTATAATTACTTTAGTGGATCAGGGATGAGGAATGAATAATAAAATAATAATATTTAGAACCGCGTCTTACTACCGTTCGGGTTATACGCTTTAATTACTAATTACGCCAATGGATTAGGAATTGGGAAGGTTGAATTAAAGGAAGTGAACCCGCATTTGCGTGGAGGGAGAGTGGAAAACCATTTAGGAAAAACCATTTAGGAAATCCACCCCCAGTTCACCCGACCGAGATTCGAACCTTGATCTCCCCGTCCTCAGCAGTCGAGCTTAACACGACAAGCGCGTTAGCCAACTACGCCACCGAGGTGGGTATGAGGAATGAAGAATGGCTTGGTAATATACTAGCATTTTCTTGGAATAACATTGGGAAATCATTTGAATAAAGTAACCCTAGATATACCCGTTCAGGATTTTAACCCCAATTTCCCTGTCATCAGCTGGCCAGTTTCACACAAGAGTAAAGCCTTAGCCGGTTCTGTCACTGAAGCAAGTACACACTTAATCAAATGTTACAATGTTCAATATACAATATTTTTTCTTTAATTCATTGTGGATTTTTAGTAAAACTCACCATATCTTTATCAAGTTAGAACTATCGCGACTCAAGTCAATATATGGGAAACCTCTTATCTCCTTATTAAATTTCCCCTTATTTAACGGTAACTGGGAGACTTGGTTCGGATTACAACTACGATAACTGAGTTCCAAATGGTATCCCACACTCTCTATACGAAAATGTTTTTACATTTTATACAAATTATACCTTCTTCATACCACTCTCGTCAGTTTAAATAGAAGGATATTCCGGATGAAAACATTAAAAAATGTTCTCGAGTTTGGGCAAAGTCAGTTTCATTGAGGGTTCCGTCTTTTCAACTTAAATTAGAGTAGCGATGACGTCCTAACTTTCACTCTGTGGCAGATGATGGCTTCTACAGTATTATCCAAAACGTTGCAGGCCTTCACATCGATTGAAGTGGCTAAGACTCGACGTAACTTTTATTTAGTTTATCCCAAATGAGTTTTTTCATCAGAAGAATTCCAAGCAAATCTTTGTGCGTCCCACGTACATGGTGGGTTCTAATGGGCTTTTAATCAACAACGTGGCCTCTTCAAATTTACTAACTAACATGTTCCTTCTCAAAAGCCCCCTTCTCCCCCTTCTCCTCCTTTCCCCTCTCACATCACTCGAGCAATAAAATAGCCAAGCCCACATGTATAAATCAAGCTGAAAGGGATAGTACAAAATGGTTCTGGAGGCAAACTAAACAAGCTCCCCTGCCCCTTACCTATTCTTTTTATAATGTGTTCTTTGCGTGTAGAAGTTTAGACGCGAGATTTTCAAAACCGTTGTTGCTATTAGTTAGACCGTAAACCACAAACGACTTGAAACGCTAGTAGTTTAGTTTCTGAAACGTGCTTCTACTTTTTTTTTCTACCATCTTTTTTGTATGTTGGGGGCGGTGAGTAATATTTGTAAATTTAGCAGGCAGGAAATGTATGTTGGTCGTGACGTCAAACTTGATTGTTTCATCAGCAAATCATTGGGTATGACGGCGCTACAGGTCATGTCAGCTTTTTATTTGACAGTACTAGTTCGCAAATTGAGGATGACTTCGTTTACCGCTCGGGCGGTAAATTAAATTTGACAGTTGGTATTGGATTGAGTAAAAATTGAAATTGTGTATTGAAATATGTCCATGGTTTTTGAGTTTCTACCTTTCTAGATAATTATTTATGAATGCATATAATTTTTTTTGAGATTTGTAACGTTTGCTGGGACTTTGACGTTTTAATATATAGATTCAATTTCCTTCATAATATTATGACAAATAATATTGAACTAAAGTTTATTCTAATTTATCTGTAGGCCTATTTTCAATCATTTTCAAGTACTATTCATCTGACTTAGTACAATTTAAATTCACTGGGTTAATTAAATATTTTCAAAGTGCTACTGTTAGGCATATTTGTGGACAATCAACCCTTATCATAGTAGAATAATATAATGTTATCAGTTTTAATATTAATCCTTGTTCTTTGATAACTTGAGTATAGATTGGTGCTAAATTAATGGTAAAACTTTAAATATACTATATTTTCATTGGTAGATATTTTCTACGATACAGGTTTCAAATATATTGAAAACATTATTTGCATTTTTAACTCAACATTTTTAAAAACTGTGCTTATCTATACTTATAAAATAACATGTCCTGACATACTGACTGACTGACTGACTGACTGACTGACTGACTGACTGATTCATCATCGCCGAGCGCAAACTATCAAGGCTACAAGCATGGAATTCGGACTGTATATTAATTTGGTTATGAAGGCACCCACTAAGAAAGGATTTTAGAAAATTCCACCCCAAAGGGGTCAAAATAGGGGATGATAATATGTATGATAATATGTATGAAAGTTCGTCATTTTGAAAGTTACATAAACAAAATTTTGTATTTCGGTTATTGACGTAAAACAAATAAATACATGTTTCAGGAATTTTGGAAATTTTATTTAATAAGGGATGAAAAAGGGGTGAAAGTTTGTATCGGACTTGCATTATTTTTGATCTGAGGTCAAGTTATGGTCATCAACGTAACGTAATATTTTAAATTAATCTGTAAATACATATGTATATTTTCGTATTTGTATATAATCAACTTCCACGCGAGCAAAGCCGCAGGCAACAGCTATCTAGTTATTTATATTTATTTTTTTACTATGTTATGAAATTGCCAATTACTGTTATGATGATTATAGAAATACAAAAAAGAATAACTTAAGATTATCTAAAACCTTTTGTTTAATTTTTTGATTTATATTATTTTTCGGAAGGCAAAGATATACTTTTCTTTGATAATTAATATCCTACCATCCAAGATCATATTTGACTGCATATAAACTATTTCCCCCCAACAAGGTTCTGCTGGATGATTGTGCTGTAACCATTACTTTTAACTAATTCTTGTCGGGATTATTATCCTCTTTAAAACATTGGAGAATAGGGTAATTGAGAGAGTTGACAAAATGCCAAAAATTATTTTAAATGGTTACTTATACAACACCAATTCTATAAAACTAGTTGTTTAAATATGTTTTATGTTTTAAATGACGTACAAATTGATTAATAAGGATTGCATTTAAAAGACTCTGAAAAAAGCATATAATTTTCCGATAAAAAACTGGTAAAAACAAGGATTTAAAAACCTTCATTGTTTCATACCTGTACTATCACTATGTATGTGTCTGAATATGTATTTTAAATTTTACTAAGGGACGGTGCCTATCGAAAGGAAAAAAATTTATAACAAGATATCTAAACTTAAATAAGCGTTTAACCGAGATATTAAAACTGATTTTCAAACAAATAAATCACCAGGTAGAAAGCAAAGTTTATACTCGGATGATATTCTATTCTTTTCATCTTATAATCGGTAATAAATGTCAGACGTACAACTTCCTTCGTAGGGGAAGTAAAGCGGTTGGTCTCATTTCGATTGTGGCATGTAAAGGATCCCTGGAATATAGTGAAAATAACTTTCCCTCTAAAAAGTGAAGATCATTCACTCTCGCTCGTATATATTCTTGTGCTAATATAATTAGTTAAATAACTAAAAAAAAAAAAGGTTTGAAACATTGTTTATACTTCTTACAAATCATCAAAGTGAAACTGTTTTAATAAATCCAATATAGGACTGGATTATTGATAAATTGGATCGTAAACATGAAAGTAACAAAGATTTTTTAAATTTACATTTTTATTATTTTAATAGTATAAAATATTCCTAAGGTATCTGGAAAAATACCCTGAATATATTATAAAAACTTTTAAACTAAAATATCTTATGTCATTTACAAGATATGAAAAAAATAACTGGTTTAACATAAGCTTGAATGATTAATTAAAATCTTATTGATAAATAATATGAGATGTGATTAAAATTTTATACTAATATTAAATGTTTTATTTACATTTAAAATAGATACCTTCAATTAGTACAGACAGACAGACACACACACACGCACACAAATTTTTCATTGAAGATCAATTAATACAATGTCTATATTAACATTTTCCATTGCGCTCAAATTCTGATCTGCCAGTCATTTATAAAAAAGATTTACCATAAAACAGATAAGAACAATTTTTATGTATGATAACTGTTATTTTGGGCATATTTCATATATTATATGAATGCTCATTTCGTAAGTAATGACTATAACACGATCAAACATTTTTTACTGATTCTATTATTTCATTCCTTTGTTCTCGGTTTCAAACCCTCCATAAAAGTACAAACTAATCTAAGGTCATTTGGCCTCCTCAAAACATGTGAATATAACATAAGTAAATATTTTTTCTAAACCAAATAAAACATATATCATTCTGAGACTTTTAAACCAAGTTCTTCGAAACCAAAGGTGATTCCAGTTCATAAGTAAAGTACTGATGGAACTGAAATAAATGAAACCAAACAATATGTATAAATATATGTATAAAGATATCTTGATCTAGTAAAAGGCAGCACTAACCTAATTTGAGTTAAAATAGGGATTTCCACCTTTTTATCTTGTACCTTTCACTATGTATGTGTATATATATATATATATATATTGTAACGTTATTTGCCACCCTACCACGTATTTCCTTATATTTTTCTAATTTTGTGAATAATTTCCACTTTATTTTCATTTGAAATTAAGCACTTCAAAGTTGGGCCGCTGTATTGCTGGTTTGACAAATAATACTATTTACATCCATTCAATAAAGTAAAAGGACAGAAGGAACAACGTATAACATTGTTTTAAATAATTTAAATAAGGAGTTTTGACTTAAGGAAGAAAACTTACCTTTTATTAAACATATTAATTATCCTTCTAAGAAGTTTTTCTTATTATTGGTTTATTTATTTTCAACGTCGGCCATGGTTGATTTCAACGCATGCGCAGATCTGTCAAACAAGTGATTGGTGGGTTTCGTGATTTTAAAAGAGGAAGCAAGGCAAGATGTAAATAACTCCAAACTTGCGCGCTTTTCAATTCTGACAGATAGTAATAAACATTTAATTATTTAAGAAAATATTGTTCACATTCATTATCATACAGTTCAATCTTTATCTTAAATTTGCATTGTATTGATTTTTATCTCTATTCCATGGACATTTTATATTTTGTTTTAATATATTAGTTTTCTCTTTGGACTTGGAAGTAGAAAATAGAACGTTTTTAAATTTTATTTTGGAAGAATTTCTGTAGAAGTCTGGGTCTTCTTCCTCGATGTTGGTCTAACATGGAGCCAAATTTGTGGAGCTCTTTATTTAATCTATTTTTAAAGTAAATTAATGGTTGTAAAGTAGAGTGCGAGTAGCAAATGGAAAGCTAAGTAGATGTGCAAGAGCTAGATTGTTTATTTTTTTAAGAATTGTGGACGAGTTAACATTAATGAAGTGAAACAAATTTCTGAAGTTGAAGTTGTTTCAGCATGGACTCATTCATGGGTGAGGTCAAGCCAACTATTCAACTTTAAAGTCATATGATTTTTTTTTCTTTTATCAAATATCAGAATTCACGTAAGAACTTTCAGAAAGACTATCTAATTCAGAGAATTAATTAACATTCTAATTTATGTCTAAATAATAATTGTATTAATTTTTTTTCTTCTTTTTGTCTCAACAATATTATTTTATTTTGTCAAATTAGAATTATAACTTTCCGGAATTCCATAGGTAGGATTGGGATGTGGTAAAAGAGGAAACAATAATAAACCTACAAAAGTTCCAATAATTGCTATTTTATACATTTATTTTTATTGAAGTCAAAATTACATTATATTTCAACAATTCATTTTTATTTGCAATTGCTCATGTTTTATTTTAAGTATTCCCCAGTGGTCTCGAGTATTGAGAGTCGTCGTGCCACTGTCTGAATTAGCCGAGGCAAATGTTTTATTATTATTATTACTATTTTTCTACTAGATCCTAAGAGTGGCGCCCGACAATAGCACAATGTTTATACATCTTGATAACTGTTGTTATGTAAACAAAATTCAGAAGACACTGATACTAGACACAGAAAATTATAATTTATATAAATACATTATTTTTTTATGATTTACTACAATATGTGTAAATACATATACATAAATATATACGTAAATATATATAAATATATACGTAAATATATATATGGAATATATATCTGTAAATATATATAGATATATCAAGAGTGAACGTACAATATAAACAGCGGGAAAGTCCCATTTTAACTCAATTTAAATAACGAATATAATATATGGTGGATAAATATGGTGAACGATACAAGGTAAAAATTTGGGAATGTCTAATTTTAACAAAAATTGAGAATGTGCTACTCTATACTAAATAATCAATATACCTTTTTAATTCGCTTTAAATTGTTGTTTAAATAGATATCCATGGGGTTTGAGATATAAATTTGTTGTCCTGAAAAAGGTGGCTATTTTGAATTTCCCCCTTTGTTCCCTGTAGGCTTCATAGACAAACACATTCAGATGATATAAAATAACGTTAGAACGTTAGAAAAATATAATAAAGTGTTGTAATGGTGTTTATTTACCTTAAATCCCTATGCCAAATTTTGAAAATAAAAAATTGCTTTCTTAGATAAAGGAACTACAACTTTTTTTTAAATTTACCTTCGTAAAATTAAACATGTTATGGTTTTAAAGTAGTGAATATAATTAAGGAACTAGACAGAGTGATTATAAACCCTTTGTACAAACATTAATGGGAGATATCTGACACTAAAACAAACTTTTTTTTATTGGTTAATACATATTCACAGATGTCACCCTTACGTGTTAGAGGGTACCGTTAATACATAAATGAAAGGAAAAAAAGTGTGAACAAAATTTTTATTTACAGCGGTGTCATGCCTGTTTACATGGAATGTTCCGGTTCCACACAGTTGTGAACCTATGTTAATACTTTATTTTTATAATATTTTTAGTTGATTTATATCAATCTTCAAAATCCCTCTATAAAATTACTTTAAGACTAAGCTTTTTATTTTAGTCCAAACCATAATAATTATGAATCAAGGGATGCTCAAATTTCACAGAAATAACCCATTTATATAATTTATCTCAAATACTCTAGCATTCCAACACCTTAGCTAAGTCGGTACCGTGTTTGTTTTATGATATAAGGGTCCAATTTAGATTCTCGGAATGATCGAAAAATGTAGTATCGGTGAAATGTGGGTTGACTAACCTTTTCTCAGTAATGAATTAGTGGTTGGAGACTAGATGTTGTCTGTCTTAGTCTTAATTTAAATTACAAAGCACATGAAGCTACGAGAGGCTTAGCAAGCCGGTAGTGTAAAATATATGGCGTGAATAAAAACTGGCTGGAAACAGTCTTGGATGTAAAGTAAATCTAAAATACTCTCGCTGCACTTGTATAATTTATATTCCTCCATAAGGTATACCACAATATAATATAATGTTAACTTAATGGGACTATCCTAATATAAAAAGGACAACAAATATACTTAAACATATTAAATAAATGAGTTTTTGAACTAATATTGGTATATTTTGATATTTTATCATTCGGGCTTCACCACTGAATAAAAATAAAACAACAAAGAATTTGTGATAATGTTAGAATCTACCATATACCTTAAGTTTTTGATTAGCTATGTCTGCAGTGAAAATAAATGCACATTTTTATTTTTTATCTGCCAAAGGAGAGGAATGAAAGCAAATAAAGAAGTATAAATTGTTAAAGGAAAAAAGATGTTGGAAGTTTAATTATGATTAAAGGCTACTCATTCAGTTTAACATTCTAAGACACTTAATAATTTGTATTACAGCCTCAAATGCACGTATGTTTGTGCACTATAAATTAAAACCCATTCAATGTGTATGCAAATATACACTTATGAGGTAGGAAGGAAGAAGCTAGAATTTAAAAGGAATATACCATCATTTACTTTAAGGAACTGTGAGAGAACAATTTAGGATAAACTACTATGGTTACAACTGGTTGGGAATTGAAGTTTACCTTCATTTTACTGGCAAACCAGGCATAACAAAGTTAATACCTTAGCTTGATTGCCTTTCAAAGTCCTTACTAATCCATCATTGACAAAATAAAAACCTTTAAATCTTTAAACAACCCATTTGGGAATTTGTACCCCAACCCGCTACTAACTCTAATAATAATGTTGGTATTGCGTAATTGTTGTTCTCAACAGTTTAATTATTTGAACAAACTAATTAGATGTTTGCAGGTCTGGCAGTGACAATTTATTCCACTCGGACACCATTGGAATTTATTGGTGAACTGTGACGTTGGAATACTTCCAACTAGGTGGATTTAGCTGATTGATTCATTTATGGCTTAGTCTCCTTTATTGAAGCTTCTCTGGTTAGATTAGATTACCAGTTGATAACGTGAGTAAATTTAATTAGAAACCATAATAATACCCACTGAAGAAGAGTTTCATAATTATTAAATGCGGACATTCATATGATGAAGTTTAATATTTGTAAGGTATTTGGGTTTCATGACTTTGATGCTTATAACCTTTTGTTAAATATGATAAATTAACATAATACTACACGCTTTGGTGGCCACATAGTCTAAGGCACTACTCTCGCAGTAGAGTAGACTGCCTATGACGTGAAGATCGAGTTTTGAATCTCGGTCGAGTGCTCTGTTCTTCGTTTTTCAAAAGGTTTTTCCACTCTCCCTTCACGCAAATGCGGATAACTTCCTATACATATTACTTTGGTAATATATACAACCATTAGATTAATTAGTAGACAAACATATAATCCAAACGGGTAGTAAGACTTGGGACCAAAACCAGATAATATGTTGAAAATAGTATGTTCGGAAATAATACTATGATTTTGGAACTTTTTATTTTCTACAATAATGTTTATAGCTCTTCAATGATATAAAAGGTCAATGATACTTATATTTTAGCTTAATTTAAACATTTATAGTAATTTTGAACATTTTAATAAATAACGTAATTTGAAATAAATATATCTATTATTCTTAGCACAATATATACTAAACTAAATATATATGATTTTTCTCTACATGCCATTATAGCTATTTCCAGCCCGTAAATATGTTATTATTGGTTTCAGTGATTGTGATAGCTTTTATTTTTATCAAATGGATACTCTTAAAATTTACTCCAATAACAATGTTGTTTTCTAGTCTGTTTGTTTTTTATATATAGCCTCTAATTCGAACATCTTATTTTAACCAAATTTGAACGCATGTTTCCAAATTATTAATCTGATGATTCGATATATTTGATTAACTTTAACCATTTGCCACTATTTAAAAGAATCTACCAACTCTAGTGGTTGAACGGTCTAAAGCTTCAACCAGACTATCGAGCCGAATCTCGAGACTATCTACGTCGTGAGTCTGAACATTGCCTTGAACATGTCGTGAGTCTGAACATGGCCTTGAACATGTCGTGAGCCTGAACATGGCCTTGAACATGTCGTGAGCCTGAACATGGCCTTGAACACGTCGTGAGTCTGAACATGTCCTTGAATATGTCGTGAGTCTGAACATGGCCTTGAATATGTCGTGAGTCTGAACATGACCTTGAACACGTCATGAGCCTGAACATGGCCTTGAACACGTCATGAGCCTGAACATGGCCTTGAACACGTCGTGAGCCTGAACATGGCCTTGAACACGTCGTGAGCCTGAACATGGCCTTGAACATGTCGTGAGCCTGAACATGGCCTTGAACACGTCGTGAGTCTGAACATGTCCTTGAATATGTCGTGAGTCTGAACATGGCCTTGAATATGTCGTGAGTCTGAACATGGCCTTGAACACGTCCAGACTATAAAGTTGAATCTCGAGCCGGACCCCGTCGTGTACTCGTGGCAAACCATTGACTGTCGGTATTTCGATATGAAACATCAAAGGAAATAACAAGGCTCTGCTCAAAGCTCATTTGACGGCGGTTTCAAACTGAGTCGCGAACTATCAAGTGGAACTTTGAACTTTTGTATATTTCTTACTAAAACCTGGTCAACAGAGTAGAGGGATTTATAATTTTGCATTTTAAGCCCAATTAGTGGCGTACACAGACTTATTATTTTCTGATGGATAGGGAGGGTAGTACAAACAATTAAGGTTGTATTATTTTATTTTATTTTATTTTATTTTTATAAGCGAGAGAGGAGGTTAGGCGATTATGGGACACAGATCCGTAGTCATTGGAAATGAAGGGTACCCGTAAATGGGCATAAAGTCATTTGGACTAAAATGTAGGCCAAATGACTTTAGGCCAAATGACTTTTTCAAATAAATTTTTAGACCCATTATTTAAAATGTGTTAATGTTGTCTCCGAAAAACTTTCGCTATGATTTGTAGTGATGCTACTAGATGGCGAAATGTGTATTGTTTAGTTAAATCGTATAAACTACCGTTTCAAAATACATTTGTTTTCTCTCAATTTAATACTTCCCAAGGTATAGCAGCACGTCCATTAAACTGTAATACCACTTTTCTATGTTTAACTTTTTGCATTGCCAAAGTTTTGTATTAGTTTTTGTAACTTATTGTACCACAAACAAAAAGTTTTATACTCATACCCTTTTTGATTAATTAGCATATACATGTGGCCCCTCCATTTTAATAATTTTGTTTTATTTTGAATTTTGAACTTTTTTCAATGCCAAATCTTTGAATTAGTCTTGTTCCATTTTGTACCACATTTAATGTTTTGTACCCGGAACTATTTTGAGTAATTAGCATATAAATGTGGCCACTCCATTTTAATAATTTTGAATAATTTTGAGTTTTGAATTTTTTCAGTACCAAATTATATTATATCTTTATTTTCTGCGTATATTTGTTGATTGATTTTGTTAAATGAATTAATCCACCATCCATTATTTTATAATTATATTAACTTACTCGAGTTTGCCCAAGGCTTTGTTGGGTAAATTAACTCATTTTTAGCGAATCATATAAACAAGGTTTTATCAAACTTATGTACTTGATCATTACATAAACATTAAAAATTTTTTTTTAAATCTCACTTTCTTTGAATAAAAGAATTATTTTTTTTACGTTATAACACAAAAACGAGGCATTTATTATTTCATTGATTACTTTATTTTCTGATAGGAACTTTGTTGAAGTTTATTAAGAATAGTAAAGTTTTGTAAAGTATTCATAAAGTATCACGTTTGTTTTAACGTTTTATGACGTAAATATTATTCATGAAAAATATGTACTTGTCATTTGGAAGAATGAGTTATTTTCCTATCACAGAGCTGGTTCATGTCAGCTTTTGTTTTTATAACACATAAAGGAAGAACATTTTCAACTGCTAGTCGATTTCTGTAATTTAAATTATCATACTTTCTGAGAAATTACTTTTATACAAAAGTATGTAGATACAAAGATCAACATTAATTTTATTGTTTCATAAGTCAAACACAATATTGATTTTTTTACAGTCAATCAGAACTAAGCAAGTCGAAGGAAGTGAACAATTGGTTCACAGATAAAACGATGATGTACCAGTAGTGGTTAAAATGAAAGTTTCAGCGCACTTTCTCCCATAAGGTTAACATTGATCCCCATCCATGAATGATGTGGATCACTTTCTCCCGGGGCAACCCCCGAGTCAAAACATTTTTCACCCGCTCCCCTACAATCCGCTCCCCTACAACCCACCCCCTACAACCTGCTCCCCTACCAACCTGCTCCCCTACCAACCCGCTACCCTAAAACCCCCTCCCCGGCAACCCGCTCCCCTACAACCCACTCACATACAACCCACTCCCCTACAAACCCTCCCTATCACCCGCTTCCCCCTTCTCATCTCATTTCAGCGTATTTCCCTCGGTCTATAAATTTCCCATATAATCTCAATGTTGTTGTTACATAATCACTTCGAAAACAGTTTATATTTTTCTCACAAAAGCCGATTTTGTTATGAAGAGTCTAAACAAAAGGTTTTATAATACACTCCTCCCAGCCACGAACCCTACCACCTACCACCGCTTCTCCCTGGTTCTTAGCATGGTTTAAGGTGTAACTCTTCTACTTCTACGATGATCACACGGTGTAAGGCATCCTAGTCCAGGTATCAGTTTAGCTAACGTATTGCCATAGCCTCACAGTCTTGTTTTCAAAATCTAGCACTGGATGTCAGTCACACTAACATATTATAATAATATCAATGAGATATCAAACCCAGCTC
Organism: Timema cristinae; assembly: GCA_039000515.1. NCBI lineage: Eukaryota > Metazoa > Arthropoda > Insecta > Phasmatodea > Timematidae > Timema > Timema cristinae. The sequence continues at coordinate 11,995,056 of JBCFYV010011164.1, read as the reverse complement.
TCTAATCAAATAAGTAGTTGTTATTGAGTCTTACTATTTCATTCAGATTATACGTTAAATAATCTATACTTAATATTCTATGTCGAAAACAGTTTATATTATTCCTTCTTATTCCTGTGTATTACCCTTCATATCAAAAACGATCACATTGCTCCTTCCCATAGAGTCAGTGAGTTACTTTCTCCCATTCTGTTCTATTATTTTTTCTTGTAGAATTAAGATTATAGGTTTTTTTGGGGTAAAGCTGTATGTAAGAGATATGTCAATGTTTTTAGAAATACTGTAACTATCTTGCATCAGTTGTGCTATCTATATCCAGATGAAACAACTAAAAGTACTTTTTATTTTCCGGAGATACCCGAAGGTTTTAAATTTACATTTTAGGCCAAATGACTTTAGGCCGAACGACATTAGGCCAAATGACTTTAGTGACATTAATTTTTAAGCCAAATGACTTTACACCAAATGCTTTTAGACAAGATGCTTTTAGACCAGATGCTTTTAGGCAAAATGCCTTTAGCACAATGTCTTTTGGGCCAAATGCATTTTGGTTTCATTTAAGGCCAAATGCCTTTAGGCCACTGCCGCATCCTCAAGGCAAAAACCTATTATGACTGCTAAACAATTTAAATAATATAAGTGATCTAAGTTTAGGTAAAATGTAGTATAGCTATTTTTCAGTACTTTTTTCCACTTTGCAACTTTTGGGGCACTTTTAACGTTTGTAATGTTAGGCTTACAGTAATATTTTCCCCACAAACCAGGGAACTCTTAAGGCTTGATTCGATAGGAAGAATTGGTGGTTGGGGAATCCTATTTGGGTAGGGAAGAAGGAAGCAGTTAGAAAAAATGATGTTGTCCTCCAATCCAAAGGAGATTCCAAGGATCATTTCCAAGAAAATTTTGCAAGAACTTTTCTTTTTTAACGCCACTTCTTACTACCTGTTAAAGTGATACACATAAGTACTAACTATGCTAATGAGTCAAGGAATGGGAGGTCGAATTTAAAGTAGGTGTAATTAAATATGCATGGAGAGTGTAAAAACATTTAACGAAAATAACCCTTAGTACTTCCGACCATGAAACAAACTCCGATCTTCCTGTCATAGGCAATCTTATTTAAAACAAAAGCGACTCCATAGACCATGCAGCCATAGAAGCAGTTCAAGAAAAAATGATCCACCTAGAATATATTTGGAGGAATATTTCCTCAGAGAATTTTAAAAAGTTAGATGATTCTAGAAGATTTTTGGAGAAGTCCTTATCCAGATATTAAAAAAAAATTGTTTCCTCTAAAAGTTATTTAAAGTATTATTCCCTCAGAATAGTTTTAAAAAATGGATTCTCTTGAAGCTATTTGAAGTCACCCTTTGCTGTAAGAATTTCGAAGGTATATGGTTGGAAGGTGGGGAAATCCCCTATTTGTCCACTTTTGGGTGTTTGACTGGGCCCAATCAAATTAATTTGATGCTCGAAATAACTTAGTGACATACGAGTAAGGTTTTCTTATCGACCACCAATTTCTTGAAATTTAAGGTCGTGAAACAAACTTTTGCCGCTTTATTCCGCTTGCCTGGTGTACAATTGAACTTGACACTATCGTCTATCCCAGCTTTTTAAATTTATGGCTTAGTGTAAATTAAATAATGCCACGGCAGCCGATTTCAAGTTTTACGCTGTCCATTGCATGTGTTTTTCAACTAAGTAAATAATTTTCTTAATCAAAATATATCTCGCAAGAAGGTTCGAGGTTCGCCTAGCGGGAAAAATCTCTGACAGTATAGACAGAGCTTAGCTTGATAGTCTAGACGTGGATTAAGAAGTCCCTATCATGTTAGACTGGCCTGTTTATGGCCAGATTATCTCTAGAATCCCACTAAGGTACACTCAGGGTGGAGTTTTTTTATCTGGTTCCCCGCTCCCTTGAATGCAAATACAGGTATATTATCTCCAAAATGCCACCACCCTCATCGCTACCCAATTAGAGTGATTATCATTACATGGTATAGCCTGCCTAGGTATACGTGGTGAAAAAAAAAAAAGTTAGTTTTATTGATCTCTTTAAAAATAAACTTTAATTTTGAAATTTTACAGTAAAAAAAGGACATACATATATTAAAACATTTCAAAAGACTAAACTCTTTCAATAAATGCTGCTTGGAGATATGTAATACACAAAATGGCTAAAAACAAATTGGTATTCTAATTATATAGCATGATATTTAATCTAGATATTTGATGATACTGAACATACTTACTGGGTGGTCTAGGTATTTTCTTCTTTATGACGTAAATCATCATCATTATTATAATCATCATCATCACCATCATCATCATAATATGGCTGGGTGGGGTTATTTGGTTTGTTTCAACTTTAATTTAAGTTCTCACCTATAATATTGTTGTGAAAAATGTTCAACAGTTATTTATATTTTTATTCATGTATTTTGAAAAATAATTAGTAATAGTTTTATCGAAAAAATTATTTAAAGATAAAATAACTAAAATTCATTATAAAGTGGAAATAATATTTTAGTAATAACGTGGGGTTATTAGGATCACTGATATGGTTATTTGGATCACACATTTATTTTGATATTTTCCCATCAGTATTGACATTTTAAAACATTTTTATAAAATGTGTATACTACTAGATGTAAACAGAATATTTACACGCATTTTCCACACCTCAACGGGTTTATTTTCAAAGTCTCTGACACTTACTTCTTGAAACTACGATTTTCAGATTTGACACCAAATCCAGTCTCCTTTTCCAATTGACTTTTAGTCAAGAAAATTTAATTTTCAAAAACCACATGGTAGATTTTATTCTTCGTCTTCATATTCTGACTTATGACCGACATCATAGTTTTCATCTAAATGGCTGTGTGTGGCCTATTCAGCTAAAATACGTTAGGTTTTTTAGGGACTCCGTATTTCAAGGTCCTACCATTATTAGTACAGGGCTGTACAAACTACAACTTACTAATGTAGCACATCCAAAGTATTCCAAACTAGACAAAAATAACTTCCCAAATAAACTAGAGCTATTCATCAAGCTTTGTGTGCCAGTGAGAAATATTGTGGATAGATAATTTGTTTAGTTTGATTTAAAAGTTAGGTAAAAAAATTTTACTTTTAAATCCAACATTTCTTATAATTTGACAGTATATATATATATATATATAAGCTAACTTTACGAAGTGTCATAAAGCGATAAATAATTTATTTTATACTATAAAAATATTTGGAAACGTAAACTAAATAATGATCCAATTTGCCGCTTAAAAAGTGATTCAAATAGCCCCAGATAAGAGGGTAAAACCTTAGGACGTAAAGACGATTATTTAAATAACTAGGAAAAGTATGTCAATCTCACTTAGATTGATTTCGTAAAAAACATTTTTTAAGCTGTTCAAACATCTAGAAATTATAATTTGTTCATTACAATTTACAGTCAGTAGATAATTTAATAAAATATAAGAACTAAACAGCAACAAATATGTACAGAATAAATGCGCAGTATCTCGAAATACTTATTTTGATTCAAATAGCCCGTTGATACAAATAACCCCACCATACCATGTAAGCACTGGCACGTGAGTATGGACTGCTCCATACGGGTTTAAAATTTGTGTTACATATTAAATGAGACCAGTGTACTTTAGAACATAATACAAATATTCAATGACTAGTTGCTTTAATGAGAGAGAACTCAGCAATCAATAAAATATAAATATCTTGTACAGTAAATATTTGATGCCAATAAATATTAACAACTCACGCGATGAATCAGTCCTTCTACGAAAATATATTCGATAATCTCGATATGGCTCACCCACCTAGCCAAGAATCTCTGGCTCTAGTGACAAGCTGTCATCGTTCTCTATGACATTCAAGTGACAATCTGTCAACGTTATATGTCACATCCATGGCAGGAGCGCTTGCTATTTTGGAATTGTTTGGGCCTGGCCACGTAATGTGGTTGTTTAAAGCATCTTCAAAACTTTATATTTTACGGGTGAATGAGTAACTTAAAATTATTAGATAACTTGCTGATGTCTAATATGTGCACAGAAAACTTGTGTTTGAAACGAATGCTATTGGTATTGATCCGCATGAAGGGAATACTAATTTCTGACGTTTCGGCTGTAGTCACATCATCATACATCCCAGAGGATGGCTGTTGTGACAACAGCTTATGTGTCGATAATAATTCCTTCACCACGGCTCAAGACTTAAAACCTTGGTTAAACTTTATACACCGACCGAGAAATTCCACAAAGCGAGTATGTATATGTTTAGTAATGGAAACTCAAAAATATTATTATTATTATTATAGCACCACGTCTTACTACCCGTTCGGTTTATACGCACTTACGCTAATGTGTAATGGTAGGGTGATTGTGAGATGAAATGAAGGACCTACAGTTTAACGTGGAATCCGAACCACGGTGGGGGCCTGGTATTCCCCACATTCACAGGATGTCTTGTCAGAGGTGAAGGAAGGGTTTGGAAATCAGATAAATCTGTGCTGGGACCGAGGATTGAACCCCGGCCACCAGCACAGAAGTCTGACACCTTACCCCTAGACCACCAGGTCACCTAATCAAAAATAATACTATAAAAAACGATAACACAAACATTAATATGTAATATTTAAATACCGCACTGTGTGTAGATAATTGAGGAAAGATTACTACAAAACTTCCTATCTATAAAACTGAGATCAACGGTTGAATTGTTCTTTTTGCTGACCACATGACACCCTTTATCTTCAAATGTTAGTACTATTATCATTAACGATAGCAGCCACTTGGCTGGTATAGCCGATAGCGGACTTGAGTCATGGAAGGTTTTTATTAATACAAATCTAGGAAACCCTAGTTCGATTTCAAGAAAGGTCTAAAGTTGCTATGTGAATGAATGTTTAAAATGTCCTTTTACTATATGTAATACAGTAGTGTCATATTCGATAAAAATATATTTATATAAAATGGTAGTTTAGGAAGAATTGCGAGTACTTTTGCTTGCTAAGAATTATACCTACCTATATATTTACACTCAGGTATTAGAGATTAGAAAGGTGGTATTTATATGAAACATGCCTTAAGTTGAGTGAGAGAAAGTAGAAATAATTTTGGACAAAATCACCTCTAGAACACTCAGACGGATTCCCAGCCCAGACTTGCCTGTCAAGGGCTACCAAACACAAATAATGTCTAACGTACACTTGGCACCATTTTCTTGATTCTAAAATATCGATTTTGATTTTTCACTAAAGTTTCCTCCTTAGAGATTCCATTCAATTTAACTGTAAATTCAATAACAATCCGTGTGTGAAACATATTATATGTGACGTAGTGGTTCTGTTGTGTTGGTTCCCTCATTATTCCCTGAAATGTTGGAGTGCGTGTTTTTATCCTGACATAACTCGTCAAGCTCACGGTCCGAACCTTTAGTTCTGGTGCTGTAACTTTGGGTGGCTCCCAATTAGAGGAGTCAGCTAGTTCCTTGCACATCCGTCTCCAACAGACCTTTTACTTGGAATGTCGTAAAAAATATCGGTTAGTTTTAGATGTTTTTTTCCTAGTTGTTTTTCTGTTTGTTTGGATAGAGAAGTTAAAACTCCTTTTTTTTTCATTTACGGAACATCAAAAAAGATATATTAGATCAAGTTTGTTTTGTGTTTATTATTTTTCTTTTGACACGGTTATATTGTTGTGAATATATTTTATGGTTTAATCTTCTATTGTGATTTTTGCTATGTGGTCAAAAAAAATTATATCTGAATAGATTACGTTTAAATTTTTTAGTTATGATGGGATTATTAAGGGTGCAAATACCCGTAGATATAAATCGGTACCCTTAGAAGAGCGCATCTCCAACACTTCCAGGCCACAAAATACAATCGCCAAATAACCTAGAATATTGGAACAAGGTAAATCTATTTAGGAAGGCTTGGTTTAGTTTCCTTTACCGTCACCTTAATCGCAGAATTGATAATCTGAGGGAAATATCTTGAAAATTAAGACTATACAATGATTTATTCTTCGTCTTCCAGCCGCCCAGGTAAAACCGCGTCAAGGAACCGACTGTATCTGTGGAAATCCAAACGGTCTGGTATCAACTAGGGGCTCACAATCTCATCCCTAATACAGTCCCCAAACAGTAACGTCTTACGGAGAAGCGATCAGCGTACACCCGCGCCGCAGTTCCGGGTCGACTGTCAGATGCACCCACGGCCTAGCCATATTACAGTACTATGCATGTGTGCTATTCATTGGTGCTTACACAATACTGACCTCGCATCTCTGTGATATTTATCTGCCAGTGGCCTTGAAATTTCAGGCACAATTTTGCCACATCCCTCATCTCTATTTTATTTATTTTTGTTAGCACAGCAGTTTATCGCGTGTTTGGGTTTTATGCTCGTGAGCTATTTAAGCTAATGGTTTTATGGATCAGGAAGGTTATATTTAGAGGAAGTGTACCCACATTTTCGTAGAAGTAAAGTGCAAAATTAATTATGAAAAACCACCCTCAGTACACCCGACCGAGATTTGAAACTCGATCTCTCAGTCATCGCCAGTCTAGTCTACTGCAAGAATAGCGCGTTAGACCATGCGTCCAACGAAGGTGGACTCCTTGCTATTTTTAACGTAGTTTTTTTTATCAAACGATATGGGGAGAACAGATTTTGTACAAAGAAAATTTTCGACTTATATCTACCTACCTGATCATGTGGTACTACCCGTATCCACGAATTACTAATCATCCTGTATATACGACGTGATAATAATAATAATACGTTTTACTAATGTAATGATTCTAATATTCACCTCAAAAATAATTTCTTTATAACATCCGAAAGAGATGCCACAAATAAGAAACATAAAACCTAGGAAATAGAGACCTTAAAAATATTCAAAAGCATTCTTTTAGTATCAAGCTTCACTACTGAATATAACTTTGTTCTTTCTTTAAAAAAAAGTTTTATTTACCTTGGCTTTCTGCCTTATTTTATTTAAGCCCCACAGAGCATACACTAAGATATTATTTTCCGTTCCATTTAAAAATAAAATATGGTTCTCTTTTTACAAAAACGTGTAAGTGGCGGAATTGTTGCCAAAACAAGAACGCTAACACAACTGGGTTAGCTTGCAACATGTACTAAAAAAAATTCTTAGATCAGTAAGATAATTCTTGTACATAAATTTAAGGGGGAACTCCCACCAACTATCTAAAATACTTGTACTACTAACCTCCTTAAATCTGATGGTAGTTATTATTTAATAGATTTGTACATTTTTCTCCTATTAAAATAAAGGTTGTTTGTTACAACACAAAGTTATTTTGTTTCTGTAAATCCAACCATTAAAAAGAGATAAAATATTGAACTTCAACGTTTTAAAATAATTTTTATGATTTTTCTTCCATGATTACGCCAAAAATAACTTTTCAAAAATTATATGTCTCTGTTTTCAAAAAGATTATCTCTTTGGCTATTTCCTGAATAATTTAGATTTATTTTTTTAAATATTAGAATATGTATTTTAATTAATAATTTGAACAAGGGTCGTATTTAAAAAAACTATATTTATTAATTAAAAATAAACTTAAGAAAATATGTAAACAATTATTATTTCACCCTCTGCATAATTGAATACCTTTTCACCTGAACAGTTTTCTGAACCAGCACATCAAGTGTTGTATTTTTTAAAAGAGAATATCATTGTTTTTAAATATGAGTCTACCAACCGGTTGCTGTGTGTCTCTCGTGAAGCCATTTCCTCCACCGCTCAATGACCCGCTTGCTCCCCTCACAGTTCCATGAGGGTGTGTTGCATCTGACGTCCCAAACTGGTTTTCAAATAGACATTCTTCAGTGAGAATAGTTTTAGTGATTTTGTTTGTTTTTTTACTATAAAAATGCAATACATTTTAAGTAATATTATTTTATTTATTTAGTCCATGTGTAAATTTTTTTTGTGTTGATATATTTGTGATAGTTTCAAACAAATTTATCAAGTTTCACTAAGTAAACTAGTTTGAGACTTCTCTGCTATGGGTCCAGGATTCAATCCTTCACCTCTGACAATACGTGTATTAATCACAACTTGTGAATTTGTGGAGTGCCAGGCCTCCACAGTGGTTCGGATCCCACGTTAAACTGTAGGTCCTCCATTTGATTTCACAATCGCCCTACCATTGAATCTTAGCGTAAGTAGGTATAACCGAACGGGTGCTAATAATAATAATAATAATAATAATAATATAATTAAAACCGTGCCCATGGGGAACAAAAAACCACCACCCTATAAAGTACATTATTATTATTAGCATCGCGTCTTACTACCCGTTCGGGTTATACGCACTTACGCTAATGTGTAATGGTAGGGTGATTGTGAGATGAAATGAAGGAACTACAGTTTAACGTGGAATCCGAACCACGGTGGCGGCCTGGCATTCCCCACATTCACAAGATGTCTTGTCAGAGGTGAAGGAAGGGTTTGAAAATCAGATAAATCTTTGCCGGGACCGAGGATTGAACCCCGGCCGCCAGCACAGAAGTCTGACACCTTACCCCTAGACCACCAGGTCACCGCCTATAAAGTACAAAACTCCAAACAAATAAATGAAATTGCTATTCCTCGGTAAGTGTTAGAATTTAAATTGTATCTATATCGAATATGAAACAGGTATTTAGATTATCTAACAATTTATACATATTCAATCCTAATAGTTTAATAATAGTAATAATAAACACATATTTTCTCATTTATAACTTTTCATTAAAAATATTAATAGTTTAAATGCAACGTAGGAACTAAAACTATTAAGTTCGTAAGAAAATGTTTTCATAAATCACAACACTAATAAATATTTTAAAGAGATATTTTATCGAACAATTATTCAATATATCTGAATCGTTGGGTGCGCGAGGTAAGGTTAAGGATCATATTTGGTTTGCTCATAGCTGGAAGTTCTGGATTCAAATCTCAGCCACGTGGACCGAGGGCTGTTCTTCCCTAAGTGTTTATCCACACTTCCTTCACGCAAATGCGGATACGCTTACTTTAATATATATTTTCTTTAGCTGTATTGCGTTATTATAATTAAAATGTGTATAACAGATGGTTAGTATCAGGGCCGGATTAATGATAATAATTTGTTTGGTATTAAACGTATTAATTTGATTATTTGAATTTTTATTGCGTGGGTAAGGAACGGGTCCAACTACTAGTTTTATTTATTTGTTGTATTTAACGTGCGCCTTCTGAACCAAATGATTATATAACCACACGAGAATTTTTATGAGTGAGAACAAAAGGGCCTAGCAATTTTGCCGGGAAAGGTATTTTCACAAACCTTACAGGGTTATCTTACATACCACAATCAACATGGGACCAAAGGCTTTACTTTCCCTCCAAAAGAAGTTATGCTATGAATTATTATCCCTAGAAAGAAATCCTTTGACCCCGGCGAGGTTTTAACCAACGAACACCGGGCCTTGAGGCGAGCACTTTACTCCAAGACCAGTGAAGTCGACCAAACTGCTAGCATTATTATATGATTGAATGCTAAAGTATGAAGAGAGCGCAACAAACACAAAACCAAATATTGTTCGAGAATAGGAATAAAAATCTCAACTAAAATCATTCATGGCGGCACTAGTGAGTACGTAAACTAAATGCAAGTCTCATTTAGTCTAGCCTACTGGCAACGGGGAGATCGGGTTCAATTCGCAGCCGGTCATTCTCGAAATATTTTTTCTAAATGTTATTATTTTATTTCTATATGCAAGTACAGGTACATTTCACCGATATTCTACCTTCATCACCCCTACCCTATTAACGGGAGTAAAATTGTATAGTTAGAACGGTTAGTAAGGCAATGAGCTAAAAACTAAAGTCGAAGAACGTCGAGCAGGACCATATCTAGGGTGCTGTGCTCATTATAGGAGCCGGGGAAAACCTTACTAAAATGCCAAATAGCTATTTGTGCTAACTTTTATGCATTTTTTTAATCTACATATTGTTTTTCTCATTAAAAAAACTTTACACGAATCAACAAATTGGGGAATTTTGAGCGTAAAATCACCACTCCTCTTTTGATTAGAAATAATGTCAAATATATAATGTCAATAGATATATTGTATTTGTTTATTTCTTAGAGAAGTTTAAATATTTTATTGGTATAAACTCATTAGGTAAATAAAAATATTTATGGTTATTTAAAAAAAGTAAACTAAAGATTAGGGCCAATGTTAAAGGATGTTAAATTAGTGAAGAATATTTTTTTAAATAACGGCTGTTACCATAAGCTACGGAATTTTTTAAAATAGTATATTATTATTATTATTATTATCATTATTATTATTATTATTATTATTATTATTATTATTATTATTATTAGCACCGCGTCTTACTACCCGTTCGGGTTGTACGCACTTACGCTAATGTGTAATGGGTAGGGTGATTTGAGATGAAATGAAGGACCTACAGTTTATCGTGGAATCCGAACCACGGTGACGGCCTGGCATTCCACACATTCACAAGATATCTTGTCAGAGGTGTAGGAAGGGTTTGGAAATCAGATAAATCTGTGCCGGGACCAAGGATTGAACCCCGGCCCCCAGCATAGAAGTCCGACACCTTACCCCTAGACCACCAGGTCACCAAAATAGTATATTGACTTAGTGTTAACATTTATGACTAATTCCCTTTTTAATTTATTGTTTTACAAACTTGTGTGCATTTTATGTATTTGAAACATCAATTTTGTGTTGACAACTACAAATATGTTTTATGTTACATACTGTTTTTGGTTTGATAAATGCTGTGCATTTTTATTAATTTATTTAAAAAAATATTATTTAAGCAATTTTTTTTGTCACTACATGAACGTCATTGTTCAACGCTCGATTTATTTATATGACCATAACATAATAACTGTCCAGTAGGCTAGACATTCTTTTGTGACTAAATATTATATTGTTTTTACTGGGGAGGGGGCTAGAGAAGAGACTTATTTCAAATAATGGTTTAGGGTGGAATCATCACACTTTTATAATTTACTAGCAGGCTGATCCATTCTTGGTACTATATCAAACTATTCAAATTAAGACGTTCAACATCCGGCTGCTAGCATTTATATAACTACTCCTTGCACAATACCAAGCTAACTAGGGCAATCATAATTTAAATTTTACGCTCAGCGTTCACTCATAAATTTTAAATTTTAACTCTTCTTATTTTTTGGAGTAGTCCTTCTACCTTTTCCCCAAATTTCAATTTTCTACCAAAGTTAAAACGTCTTTTTTATTTTGACTCCCTCCTCCAAGTCCTGGAGCCCAATTTTTAAATTCCTCATTTTGTAAATTTTCCTTGTTAAATGAGGTGTTCCTTCTAAAGATCTTCAAAATTTCAATTTTTCATCCTATCTCTAAGGGGCTTAGATTTTTCTGAACACACACCTAAACTCACTTTTGTTTTTATTATATTAATAGCATGAATGGCGGCCGGGGTTCAATCCAGGTCCCGGCACAGATTTATCTGATTTCCAAACCCTTCCTTCACCTCTGACAAGACATCTTGTGAATGTGGGGAATGCCAGGCCTCCACCGTGGTTCGGATTCCACGTTAAACTGTAGGTCCTTCATTTCATCTCACTATCACCCTACCATTACACATTAGCGTAAGTGCGCATAACCCGAACGGGTAGTAAGACGCGGTGCTAATAATAATAATAGCATGAAGTACAGCTTTGCCCGGGAGAATAGTTTAGGGTAACTAAAAAGATTAAAAAGTGTAAAAATTACTCAAATTAATTTTTAAGGGTTATGTAATAAGTTAAAATAAGGTTTAAGTATATAAAAGGGGTGCTAAGGGAAAAGTGATGAACAGACAAACGGCATTGCGGAAATCATGTTTTTGGTTTCAGGGGGTCATGAAACGTTGACATTTATCGAAATTTCGAGTTAGAATTTTTTGACAATCACAATACTAGTAGATATATATCGTTCCTTGTATTTATTTTGTTATTTTTAAACAGTAAATAAGGTTGTTTTAATTCAATATTTATCTGGCATTGGCCTTGCATACAATATATAGAATCTAGTATGAATTTACTTTTTTTCATTAGGAAACCCAGGGGTTATTTTAATGTGTAGAGCATTTATCTCTTTTGAAATATGAATCGTAAACCTGGTTTTAAAAGGTATCTTATGCACTCGACACATTTTTAATGCTTTTTATTTTAACAATCACATAATTAACGTATTTATTAAACTAGTATTGAGTCTTGGGGGAGACAAATTCCCAGTTTTCCCTCTATTGGGTGTGCCACTGACCTATATATACATATATTGGGTATATATATAATATGAGTATATAATATCCAAGGAAGAAAAAACAGAGAAATTCTGCACTAGTCTTTTTTCGGTGGTATAGCTTCAATTTGAGGAAACACTCAAATTTTCTATGTTAATAGGCTGGCATTTATAAATTATCAGAGCTACATTATATCTATTAAAATAACTGATTTTTTTTGCTTAGAAACATTTTTGACAGTATTTTATTATTTTATTTTGTGATAAATTAATGGAAAACTATCACTTTATAAACATTTTCACGTAAATTAAAATGTATAGTACTACATAATCTTACATACTTTATCATTTAGTAATCAACCAAGAGTTGGTTTACTTCCATTGTATATTACAATTAGGAAACAAATTTTCATAATTTGTCGCCAGTAGCCCATAAGGGAGTGTCTGTGCGGTGCACTGTACCATTTATTTATTTTTTCAAACCTCTAAACACTTTAAGCAAGATTGATCCTGCTAATTTTAAAGTATGGTGTTGCGAGTAAAGAAATGCCTACTTTGATGAGTTTTGTTTAAATCTTTATATTAATTGTATAAAACCGAAAATGACCGAATTCGATTGAGTATATACATTAATTTGGACACCCTTCGCTTATAAATTGTGGGCAGGAGGAAGATCACAAACCAAACATGTTTGTGTCCTTGTATATTATGTGTGCGTGTGTGTTCAAATATCATACACACACACAAGTACGATTCTAGAATTGTTATTTTTAATTGTTTAACTTTTTAGAAATTCAAACCATTCTATTCTTAATGAATAGTTCTTAGCTCAGGCTTGAAAAACTCCGGGCTATTTAAAAAATAAGTTGGGCTATATTAGGTTTTATTGGGTTTGTTGTTGTGTGATTAAAGATCTTATGTATGTTATCTGATTAAACCAATCATTCTAACATATTAATTAGTGCCTAGACTGTTACTTAAAAAATAAAAAAACGTCCACGCCTAGCAATAATATTATATTTTATAAATAATTTTTTTTAAGGAATTATAACAATATACATTAGTTAACAAAATTCAAAATAAGACTTTCATGCAATCATGTTAGTAAAATTTGGTTCTTACAAAAGAATGTTTTAAATTTAAATATGATGTGTATTTATTAAAATATTCAATAACATTAGTTTGATCTAGTCCTATGTTAGTATGTTTAATTCCATTTCCAATCAATCTACATTTTTATTTAAAGTAATTAATCATAGTCTATTTTCCTTTTAATATTTAAAATAACTACTTTAAAAAAATTATACAATTGCTTTGTATTCAAAATATAATATTTTGTTTGTTTTTTAAGTGGGTATTTTTACTAAAAACCTATGTGGGTTTTTTGGGGCTGGATATAATTGTAACAACCCTGTCTTAGCTAATTCTACTTGCTTTAATTATATGCAATTGTAACAAAGAGCTATTGCATCCATATTATTTACCTTTACATTTTTATATTTATTGTTAACTTATATTGTTGACGTGACTCTAAATGAAATTTATTTATTTTTATTATAAGACCACTGTTTCAATTACATTTTTACATACCATTGTTTGATACTTGTAAACAATAGGAAACCCCCAAAACAACATTACTCAATCATTTAAAGAAATCTTATATTGTTATATTTCATCTCAACATTAGTTAATCACTAACTTCCAATACTTAATTAAAATAATTTTAAAGATTAGACACTTTACAAAGATTTTTGTTTATTAATAAATAAAGAAGTGTTTAGTTTGTCATTGGTTTTATTTATAATTCTTCCCTAACGCTAAATGACTGGACTTTGTAAATACTATGGGAATTAAACACACATGGAAATGTATTAACTTTTCACAATTGTTTTGTCAAATACAGTATTGTAAAGATTTTACTTAATATAATTTATATTTTTATTGTCTTTTGGTTGAGTGTACTATAATTTTGATCTTAAGAAAAGTAAATGACTGTCACAAACGTTAGTAAAACTACATTGATTTATTCATATCTCAAGTAATGTAATTTACATCTTTAACTTTCGATATATATTATAAATATGCCTACCTTTAAAATAATAATTAAGTAAAATGCTATCAATTTTGACCACCATTTTTTGTTATGTATTTATTTGTATTTTCTAAATCTGTTCTTCCTACAAGAATTAGAGTATACATGGCCAAACGCATTGGGGGGTGGTTTTCACCATTATAGTTATCACATTTTTTTTTTTACATCCTTGTCAGAAGAATGTTGGTGCATTTCCAATAAACAATCCTTCTTAATTTTAAATTATTATAACTAAAATCCTTGTATATAATGTTAATGTAAAAATAAATTGTTTTTATTCAAAGTAGTTCTAATTTGGTCTATTATGTATTATTATTAAAACAATTTAAAAGATTTACCCACATTTTAATTTATTGGACCTTTTATTTTAACTATTAACTTTCAATTAGAATTATTTATTGTATTAATTAATGCATAATATTAAGGTTATAGGCCTACACCTTAATTAGAAATACAAATCTAATATACTATTATTGATAAATAATAATATACTATATTATACATGTGTACACACTGAAATAATGTTGAATGAAAACTACAACAGCTATGTGTAATTTTGAGGTAGAACCCAAATCCAGCCTTCCAAACATTAGCCGAGAAAAAAAGAAACCGACCGTCTACTTTCTTTGTCTCGGAATCTATTTTTGGAAATAATTTATACCTGCCAGTCAGTCGACCCTACAGGCGACGAGATGTCTAGCTGTACACAAGAGAATTAACAGAGGGGGAAATGGAATTAAAGTACTCTACAAGCACGAAGCGTAGCGGATTTGAAACAAAATAGAAGGTATGGTAGTTCCCTCTTAAGCCGTAGAACTTTGACTTATTGCATCATTCGCTCGACCACTTGAACTATTCTACCTATGAGTATTTAACCTAAAATATTGGTTCGTCTATAATCTATCAATTACCTAAATCAAATAAGAATTAAAATATAAATCAATTATAAGACTTCTTTGTGATGTCTAAATTGCAATTTTTTTTTGAATGTTTGCTCTGAAATAAAAAATTTGTGATCTCCATATTATTTTCACAACCATAGGCTTATAACATAGTCAAATTATAGCTTATATTAATGTTATTAGTTGAACGGTCAGGTCGGGTTATTGGTTCAGTAAAGTTAAAATATGTAATTTATTTTCTGTCTAGTTTAAATATTTTAAAGTCTTTTAAGTGATCAAAATTTGAAAAAATAAACTTTGTTTATTCTTTTAATATTTATTTTATTGATGTCTGAGTTAAAAAAACAATATAACATTAATTAACAAATTATAATTATAGTAGGCCTAATAATAATTACATACATTATTTAATTTGACTTAGTTTAGAAACCATACGACAAATTATAGTAGATATTAAAAAAAAACTAACTCCAAGAATAAGAAACAAACACCTATTAGAAATTAAATCCCCTATGAAATCAATCTAAAGATGACGTTAAAGTTCTTGATACCAGCACGATCAAGCTAAGCTGGTGACACTTGAAAAATTTTTCTGGTATGTTAAATCAAACCCCCCTTTTTTCAGTGCACTTCTCCCGGAAGAATATTATAAATCTTATAGTACCACGCCTTATACTTTTGACTTTATTGCAAATTATTTATACGTTTGACTAATAAACTACAAAGCTTCCAGAATTTATAGAATACAAATAATTAAAATTGCAAACGAAATTGTTTAAGAAAACATACGATGATAACTATGTTTCGTAATCACTAAATATTTATTTCAATGGGCAATTTTTGATTAGAATTAGTCTACCTACTTTGGCTATATACAATTTTGGGCATATATTTTGTTTTATATATAATTTTAATTATAAACACAACTAGAAATAATGGAAGAGAATAAATATCTGGTCACGCAAGCTCTGTTGACACAATATATTTAGTACTAGTTATTTTTATATAGAGCACGTTTCCCTTCTGTTCGGGATATCGGCATACTTACTTGAATGGAATAAGAAGGGTCAAGGCCGAATTTAAATTAAAAGTTCCCTTACATCCCTAGAGATAAAAGCTATAAGCCTTTAAGGAATGAATACCTTACTACTCTCGGTTGAAGTTAAATAATACACCTTCCATCGACGAAACCAGACTGGATTATACAGACTCCTTTGACCTTGTACCGAGCACGGTGTATTTTATTGTGCTTGTGTGTATATTAATGACCTTGTGCTTGTGTGTATGGTAATGACTTTGTGCTTGTGTGTATGGTAATGACCTTGTGTTGTGTGTATGTTAGTGACCTTGTGCTTGTGTGTATATGTGTATAATGACGTTGTGCTTGTGTGTTGTATGTGTATATGACCTTGTGCTTGTGTGTATGCTAATGACCTTGTGTTGTGTGTATGGTAGTGACCTTGTGCTTGTGTTGGGTTATGCTTGAATGACCTTGTGCTTGTGTGTATGTTAATGACCTTGTGCTTGTGTGTAATGACTGGGATTAGTGACCCTTGTGTATGATTTGTGCAGTTGTGTGTGTGTTTGCTAATGACTTTTGTGTTTTGTGTTTTTGTTGTATGTGACCTTGTGTTGTGTGTGATCTGTGTTTGTGTATGACCTTGTGTTGTGTGTATGTTAATGATTTTTGTGCTGTGTGTGTTTTGCTAGTGACCTTGTGCTCTTTTCTTAATCATCGCGTCTTATTGCTTTTACAGGTTTTACGCATATAATAAATGATCATAATTTAGTGGTGTAGGGATGAAGAAGGAAACATTTTAGAGGTAATATACTTATATTTGGGTGTAAAGAGATTGGGAACATTTTTATAGAAAAATTATCCTCATTAGACACGACTTAATTTCATACCATGTTCTGATCTCTCCGTAATCTAACACGAAAGTGACGCCATAAACCATTGACCTACTGATTTGGGTGATATTGTTGTTAATTAGTAGAGCTCGTACGTGTTGGTGGTTCGATTAGAATACAAATGGGATAGTATTTCTTGTAGTCACTTAAGAAATTATTGTGATATTAATAATACGCTTGCAATGAGAGGTAAAGGGTTACTCCTTTTCATCAGCCAGAGATAAGATTATATATGCTTATTTTTATGATTAGTATTATTAATATGTATTATTTATTTTTAAAACCAATTGTAAATTTTATGGTAATACATTTATAGCTAAAGAAAATTAATTTGATGTTTTTAAAAGCAAGGTATCACATTATTATATTAGAGCAGATAAATTGTGTTCAGAATTCAAGTTGCAGTGTGAATTATTGTCTGGAATTCTCATTTGGTAGATGTTGTTGATAAGATGAGATTCTGTAAATTGAATAGAGTGTTTAATTAAAGATAAGTATTTTAACCTGGGTGTTAATTGCTTGATGAACATAAGTGAGTGTGGAGATCAATTAGGAGATCAATTATGATGTCATTAAGATTTGATACGGGACTTGGTAACCTGGTTATATATGCCAAACAAATAGCATGTTGTTTCTGAATCTTTATCATAGAATAAAAGTTATTTGGAGCCTGATATTCATGAAAAATAGCCAGATATTACTTAGGTCATTTCTTGTATATTTCAAGAGCAATTTTCTGTTTCTAAAATATTAGTTCATTACTTTAGCTACGCAACACTGTCCAGTTTTGAAAAAAAGTTATTCAAGGTCTGAATTAAAAAAATTAGGTACATACTTCCATTATTAAGCCTACTTATTTAATAATAAAATGAAACGGATTATTTTTGAATTATGTTATATTTTAAATAAATAATGTGTAGCCAAATTTTCAATACCTATATAACTCGTTTCATTGACCTAGCAGAATAATTCTCTTTATCTTTGATGGATTGACCAGGGTTATATCCCAAAAAACACTGCAATTTTTACTCACATTATTGCCACTATAGAATCTATATACGCTTTACACTAATGTGAGTGCATTTCATATAAGCTACCATAATTATCTTTTGCCTTGAGCGTAAAAATATTCCTTATGTATAAAGAACAATATTTTTTTTTATTTAAAAATACATAAATGTTCAAATTATTTTAGGATTATGTATTAAATTTAAATTTAATTTTTATTTATTTATTTATTTGGAAATTATTGATTGAGATTAAAATAATTATGATTAAAAAACATAGAATATATATTGTCACTCATATAATTACTAGCTTTTACTATTTACTGAAAATTTATTTTGTAATTTACTTATAACATGGGATTAGTTCAATAATATGACTTTACAACAACATATAACAAATAGCAAAAAAGTTAAATGTTGTTTTCCCCACTAAATACAAATATATTATTACATTTAATTTGCTTTTTATATTTATTATCTAAATTTCATGCTGGTGAAGAATCCGTATTGACTATTTGTCGTGAAATATGTTTGGATAGCAAAATAATGTATACTCTGTTTCCTTAATGTATAGCCACCTAAGTACTATTTTTAAACATAAAAATCTTAGAATATTCTGGCCAGAGTTTTAAGATACGCCATTACGATTAAAATGTGAAACACGCGTTTTGAAGAGAATATAGAGTTTAGCTAAAATAAAATTAAAAAACACTTTAAAAAATGAACCTAGAAGAGGAAGTCGCACACTTTTAAAATAGAAATATTTTTAAAAGCATAAAGTTTTTAAGTGAAACAAATGTTTCACATTAATACAATCGAATTGAGCAGAAACTGAACTAGGGTTTTTATAAATGTAATGACCATCGAAATGAGTGATATCTGGCTTTCAATTCGTTTACATTAATTGCCAACAGCTAAATATCCCATGAAATCGTAGCAGCTACCGAGGAGATTTGGCTGGGACCCAGAGGACAAGGGTCGGACAGGACAGTCAGGTGCAGATATAGTTGAACACCCGCCTGTCATTTCCCAGGAGATATTCCAACGACGTCAACTCGGGAGTCACTAACCCAGATAATTGAGACTGAAAAAAAAAGTTTTTAAAGATGAAAAGAAAGACCCTTTGATACTTTTATCATCGCTTAATACTACACGTTCGTATTATTCACCTTTATATTAATTAAACTAATTTTTTAGGTATTAGGAAGATTGAATTTAAGGGAAGTGTAACTGCATTTCTTGGACGGGAGTGAAAAAAAAATCGGGAAAAACCACCTTCAGTACACCTGACCGGAATGAACTCTGATCCTCCCATCTTCCGTAGTTTAGTCTTTTGCGAGAGTAGCGCCTTAGATCATGTGGCCACCGAAAGCACTTAGTCATAATACCCGTTCAAGGTGTAGGCGTACGAATACTCACTAATTACATAATTTGAATAAGGTTGATGAAGATTTAATTATATGAGGTGGACCTGGTGGTCTAGGGGTAGGGTGTCAGACCTTTGTGTTGGTGGTCCGGGGTTCAATCCTAAGTTCTGGCACAGATGTATCTGATTACCAAACCCTTCCTTCACATCTGACAAGACGTGATTAATCACAACTTGTGAATTTGTGGAATGCCAGGCCTCCACCGTGGTTCGGATTCCATGTTAAACTGTAGGTCCTCATTTCATCTCACAATCACCCTACAATTACACATTGCGTAAGTGCGTAAAACCCGGATGGGTAGTAAGACGCGCTGCTGCTATAATAATAATAATAATAATAATAATTTAATTATATGAAGTGTATCCACATTTGCCTTAAAGGAGAGTGGAAAACTGTTTAAGAAAAACATCCCTCAGTTAACCCTATGGTGAATATAGTTCCGATCTCCCAGTTATCGCAGTCCAGTCAATTCTGATAGTTACGATTTAGATCATTCGACCACAGAAACGGGTATTTCTATTTTAAAACTTTCATATTGTCATAGTATGTCCTATCTTATCTTTAAATAATATGGAGTTAGGGATCTAAACACACCAGATTGCATAGTCTGTGATTTTTAGTAAAATGTTTCATGTAGAAAAAGCAGACACATTTCATCTAAATTCTACTACAATATTTCTTATTCTATCTGTGTGAACATAAATAGTCTAGACGGATAATAAAACATTGGTAAAAAATTAAACAGCAGATATTTTTCACGAGAATATTTTATAAATGATGTTACAAAAGTTATTTATCTCAAGCACATTCTACCTTGCGTTTACATAATATATATATATATATTATCACTTCAGACAAACTGCCTTAGTTTAAAACATAAGCCGTCCCAGTCCATCAGACGTAAACTCATTATTTTTAAACTAAGAATCTCAATTTTACCTGCACAGGTTTATCTAACAGGCCGGGAATAAACTCCTTGACCTTAACTCAATTATTATTATATATTTTATTAAATTATATTCAATAACTATTTGCAATCAAAGGGGATGTGTCTTAATAGTGATTTGTACCTTAACACGTTATAAAGTCTTTTAGTTGATTTTAAATGTCCATATAACTTACGGAATCACAATATTACTATAGGTTTATATATATAAACATATATATATGGTTTATATATATAAATATATATATAATACATAAATTAATAAATTAATTATACAGTTTTAGAGGCAAATTAATATATCTAAATTTAAAAGCTTAAAAATATTATGTAATATATAATCATTATATATATATTTTATATATATATTATATATATATACTTTTTTACAAAAGTTTTAGTAACCTTCGGGAATATATGCCTTTTATTTTCGATAATTTGGGTAGATATAAATAAGGTAGCATTTTATAATAAATATACCCAAATATGCGTGTGGTAAGAGAGGGAAACCAGGCAAGAACCCATTCTCAGAAAACTTGGGAAGGATTGGACCCTCAACCTTGCTATTCGAATACAAGGCTAAAGAGTTTGACAGTTATTTCGCATGCTCACCGAGTTAAGTTAGGTGATGTTTAGGTGTTTAGTAACCACTATAAATGAAATTGCAAACACTAGCAGTCTGTAAAATCAATATGAGTAATAATATCTAAACATATATAAAATCCATAACATGTTTGTTGGTTTTTTCCTTCCAGTGACTTTTTTTAACTTCCCAGTGAGCTAAATGGTTGAAATTCTTCATTGAGTTTCCCGGGAGTTCGATAATGATAAGAAAAATTCTAAACCTGGAAAGATCAAAAAGGGGCTAAAATCTGTGGCCCCAAAATGTACCCACTCCTTCCTTATGGACAGCAAAATTCGAGTCGGTTCATTCACGTTGAAATCTGATTTTCGGAGTTTTCTGACACTGTTAAATTCAACCATTTTTTTCCCTCCAAATTAAGTCAGTTGGCCATAGATCACTTACTAAATGTTATCAAAAATCTCAAATATTGCTTTCACTTTTAATTTTCAAACATTTTATAACTGGATGTTTTACAAGGGTTGTAAACAAGATTTTGTACATGCATTTTAACATAAAGGAAAGTAGAATGGAATGGAAATAAAATATTTAGGTTCTGAGAAATGGTTGAAAAGTGGGGGTCTCCAAATTTCTAAACTGAAAGAAATAACGAGTTTTTAATTGGTAGACATCTTCAATTTGGTAAAGTTAGACTAAAAAAACTTAAAAATAAAGTACAAAGTAAAGATGTATCTTAAAGGGGAACCATAGCACTGATATTAGTGAGTTAAATATCCAAGAACAAGGTATCGCCTACACAGGAGAGACATAATAATAAAAATAAACAACTTATTGTGGCATAGCTCGGTGAAACATGATGGTCTTTGGGAAACCATGATGCAAATTCATTACATATATCTCTATATTAATCCATTATTTCCTTTAACTATTTTATAGTCATTTTAAATGAAACTTAAAGTTATTTAAATATTCCAAAAATAAAAATACATGTCTTTTCTATATGTAACATGTAAACGTGTCACACTAGTCTAATGCTAAACTTAATCTCTGCTAATGTGTGTATCGGGGTCTAAATCTCAAATGTTTGTACTAATAGTAGATTTCTTTAAATGTTTTCCACGCAAATGTAGACACATTTCTTCTAAAACTCTACCTTCTTCATCTCTCTCCCACTATCGTAGTTTTTATTCGCATATTACCTGAACGGGTACTTAAATACACTGTATACAATAATTTATAATTTAATTTAATGTAAATGTAATTTAATTTAATTAGATTTGTCTGTGAGAAGTTGCGCCAACTTTATCAAAGAACAGCAGTTCATGATGAAACAGCCACTTATCTTGAAGCTGTGTAGGAATTCATCACGCAAGGAAATCCATCCACGTAAAGAACCAACGACTTTCTGTTTGTTGAGAAATTCTTAGCTCTACCTACAGAGAAGAACATTATTTACAAAAGGGACGTTCACGATGTTAATTCAGTACAAATATCCCCACGGTCCTAGAGAAAAGGAGGCTGATTAACAGAACCCGGGTTTTTAATAAATATAAAATTTAAAAAAAGTACATTAAAATGTAAACAAAAACTCGTAATGAATGCACACGACTAAATCAAACACGTACTTCACAAATGGTAACTAATATATACATGAAATATAAAGGTGTTTACAAAACTATTGCATTCTGATAGATATAATAATGATTTACAAATACACGCTTGAGAACTAATAGCTACCCCTTCCCTACCGCAGCCCTCTCAAGCTTAGTTACATTATCACCAGTAATGTGTGTTTTACAACCATACAATCAAGATGTTATAGTTTTCAATGCCTGTCCACATTAGCTTCTCGTTCCAACAACTAGGTCTATGTGGGGAAAAAAGTTATGTTTGATTATATTTGCATTGATAAAATGCGATAGTATTTAAAACATCCTTTTCTATATAAAAGCTAAATTTGACTCAAAAATCACTTTAAAAAACCTCTAAAATTATTCAAATAAAAAATATTACCTAAAAATACAAAATAGTATCCATACCAAACATTTCTACAACCAAGTTTTTATAAATATAGTTTATGTACAGATGATCACTGTGATGTTGTCATTTACAAATAAAATACTACAGTTCGGCGTAGTCCAGGGCATTCTGATCACTGATTACTATTTTAAGGGACAGGAGTTTGGAGGGCTTGTTTGTATATATAGACAAATACGTTCTAATTTTCTTAGAAAGATCCTTATATTACATACAGAAAAGTTACTAGGAGTTACATATTTTCATACGTCAAGTCTTCAGATGAGTATATTTTATTTTTGATAGGCAATCTCTAAAACCAATATCTATAAATAATTATAATAAAATAATAATATGTTATCAATTTTGGCCGCAATAAGATATGATTGAAATTTTCTCAAATACCCTTCTTAGGAAAATCTGACTGTAGCTGAACTATGCTACAGTAATCCTGCAGTGGTAGGCACGTGAACTAAATTTAAAGTTCATCTAGTGTGGTCTTCTAGTGACAGGTTAAGACTCGAATCCAGGTTTGGTGTACAGTAGTTTGTTTATTTAAGGTATTTTAACTCTCCCTCTACGTAAGGTCATGTGGATTTATTATATATTTTCTGTCTTAATCCAAAACCTCTTAATGTAGTTTTAGTTTATTACAGATGATCAATACTGGTGGTAAGATGTGCTGTTAAAGTAAAAGTGAAAAAAAATAAAGTAATTTTTGTAATGTGCTGAATACTATACATTTAAATTGGATTAACAATATACTTATTTTATTTATTCTATTCATTTGAAGTGTTTAACATGCACTTTCTGAACTGACTTATTAAATCAGAACACGAGAATTTTTCTAGCGAGAGTGAAAGGGCCTGTATTATTGCAGGGAATGGTATATTCACTTAACTTTCAGGGTTCTTATACATACCACAATCGACTTCGAACCAACGGCCTTACTTACCCTCCAAAGGAAGTTGTGCTAAGGATTGTTATCTATCAAGAAAAATACGTCAACACCAGCTGGGTTTGAACGTCGGGCAATGAGGCAAGCATTCTACCCCAAGACCATTGAGTTTGACATATCTAGAATAAATGCAACAACAGAAATGCAGATTTTTAAACTACAACCTGGTAGGGGATATATATAGCTAATTTGGGTATAGTTTCAAGCAATTAAATAGTTGTCCAAGATACTGGACTCATCCCAAGAAATAATAAGTGGCTGTGTTTTAGGATCACTAGATTTAACCGCTACAAGGATGGTCAATCTGACGAAGTCGTCAAGCTTACAATAAATAGGATTTTCATCGATGAGGGGTTTGAGTTTTGAATAACTTTCGGATATATTGAATGGGTAATTAATAAAACATTATTTTTCATTAAAGATCTGTTTTCTCTTCTTTAAGCTAGCCCAAGTGCAATTTATCTTAATCATTCCATTCATAAGGTTAATTCATTAATAACCTTGCTGATATAACGCCTTTCAGAGCATATTACATATAACAAATAGTCGCTGATAGTTTATTTTTTATAATTAGAATTTCATCATGTCTTATTACTGGTTTAAGATATTTGCATTGTGCAATGCATATCTACATAAAAACACATAAAGGGTTAGGCATTAATATAATTGAATTTATTGGCATTTACATGGAGGTAGATAACAAAACTTATAGGACAAATTCCTTCACCAGAATGCTTATCTTATTTTATCGGTATCTTTCTCGATAAAGGAATTTCATATCATAACACCTAGAAAAAATTTACCAATTAATTTAATTTGGTACAAACAGACAATACTAAATATTCAGAACTAAATTTTGAATTATACTGTCTAAAAGCTGTAGCATTTCTTCATAAGCTAAAAGCATAAACTAGCTATTTTTATTTAGTATAAAACAGGTTAATCTACCTTAAAAATATATGTCAATTATAATTAGCATTAAATAGTACTGTTAGTACCAATTTACAAAACTTGTCTAGAAATGAGTCCACATATTTTTTCAAATCATAGTTTGATGGAAAGGGAATTATAGGTGGAGCTTATTTTAATAAATACAAATTAAATTTCGATAACTAGCTACTAATACCGATGTCGGTGGTCGCATGATCTAAGGTGTCACTCTAGCAATATATTTGACTGCTGATGATGGAAAGATCGAGGTTCGAATTCCAGTCTGGTGAACTAAGAGTGGTATTTTACACTCTACCTCCACGAAAATGTGGGTGCACTTCCTTTAAATTCAAACTTATTCATTCCTAAAACATTGGCCTAATCAGTAAATAGGCGTATGAACCGAATAGTTAATATGGGGTGATGCCAGAATAAAAAGCAAACGGTACTAATTTAGAGCTATCAGCTTAAGTACTATTATTAATAACAATCTTGGAGTCTAGGTTCCATCTTCATTTGAGTTAAGCTTCTTTTATTTTTCTATGTATATTGACGCACGAGAATCGGCTTTAAGGTCGGTAACTCCTCACTCCCGAGTTTTGAATGATCGACTCTCAAATTGATTGATAGCATGTAGAATCTTCTAACATACAAGATTGGCCACGGTTTCAAACGCTTCACAGACTTTACATAGAAATAGAAGCAAATCATTTTATTACTAAACTTTTCTATGTACTCCAAACAAGTTTAGAGTCCCGAAATTGGTATGCCATAAGTTGGCTCAAGTTTAAATCTGCTAGAGTTATTGGGTGTGAACGTTTTGCGACATTACTTACGGTATCTTGCGAATGGCTAAGTTTTAAAGGGCCAGCCAGCACTGTTGCTAGCTTAAGGGGCAACCTTTAAATATTATATTATTAACATCCATAGCTAATAGATCGTGAACTCATACATATATACATACATTCATACATACATACATACATACATACATACATACATATATAATAAATACATACATCATATCATACATACATACATACATATATAATACATATATATATACATATACATTTTAATCATGCCGTTTCTTTATGAGATAGGCAAAAAACTGTACATATAGCTCAGAAAACTACAACTCTGTTCTTAATAAATAAACACTAACTTTCTCCACACTTCTTTAGCCTTGAATACTCCCTTCCTTTCAAAAAATCCATACATTAAGTAATTTATTCTCTTTTATTCTTAAATCACTTAGTGTTAATCTTTTTCACACATTCATCTATAACTTTTAGCCACATCTTACATGACCTACCACTTCCTTTAGATCCACACACTTGTCTTAATATATTTTCTTCATAACGTAATCCACACTCATCCTATCAACAAGCCCAAATAATCCTAAGATGATTATTTATAACTTACCTATTAGATTCCCATTCAAGTCGCACTCCTTCTGCAATCATTCATTACTGACTCTGTCCATACGAGTTTTTTTCACATACATTCCCTAACTATCTCATTTCAACAGCATTCACCTTTGCTCTTGTGTTTCTCCTAACAAACCCAAGCTTGCAATCCATAAAACAATGTTTGATTCAATATACTTCTATATACTGCCATTTTTGCTTCTTCGATACTATTTCATTGTTTGCAAAAGTCCTCATACATCCAACTTCTCCTCGAGATGCATTCACCTGTCTTTCGATTTCACCATCTATCCTTCAATTTTTTTTAAAAACTTTTTGCCCCAAATACACCAAATTCTCAAACAGATCTTCATTAATACTAATCTGACAATCATTTTCTGATACGTCCTTATCATCAATATCACTCCATTAAAAAGATTGAATATATTATGTAAGTCACTTTCATTCTCAGCCATTAATACTACATCATCTATATATAGCAAAGCTCTCATTTAATATTATTCATACGTTCACCAATCACGTTCTATCAAACTTCCCCCCCCCCCCCCCCCCCCCACGTATCTTTGAATACATTAAACAGCCATGGAGACATAAAACAACTTAAACCATTCTCTCTAGGTGCCATCACCGCAACACACCTTTTACCTCCATCAGACACGCTAAAATTGCATTTACTAACCATGCAACCACTCCATACTTTCTCAAAACATTTAACAATATACTCTTATTCACACGTTCATACGCTTTCTCCAGATCAACAAATGCACAATGCACTTTATTTCCTAATCCCATACATTTCTCAATCACTTGTTGCAATACAAATATCTGGTCCATCCGACATTTACCTGGCATTAAAACACATTGTACACCCCATATTTGTCCACGGTTCTTTAATGCAGCCTCTCAATTAAGACTCTCCTAAAAACTTAACCTGGAATAATCAAAAATTAATTGCCCTATAAATTCTTTAATGAACTTTTAATGCCTTGAGTTTTTACAAAGAAACAATGACAACATTTCTCCAGTCATTAGGAACATCCGAAATCACATCCCACACATTGAACAACTCCCACAATCTGGCAAGTAATACCATGGCCCCACACTTAAGCATTTCACTTGTGATTCCATCTACGCATGCAGCTTTGCCATTATTTACAATTAACTTTAACACATCAGCCTCGTACATTCTTTCAACATCATAACATTTTCTTTATTTTCCGTTATTTTCTTTATATTTTCACCATACATTTGCTCAAAATATTCACTCCATTGCCATTCTATATTGTTCTCATCCTAAATAATCTCATTACGTTCATTAACAATTGCATAGGTCTTCCCTTGCACTTCTTGTTTCGTTCTCTATACTCACTTCCAGGACATATTATTATTTCCTTCCAAATCATTCTGCATTCTTCCTCCGTTTTAATCTCATTGGCTCCCTATTCCCCTTTAATACTTTATTTCATTCATTTTGTATACGTCCCACAAACTCTAAGTTATGTTTAGCTCTTCAAAGGAATCGTTCGTTTGTATTCTTCTTTCTTTTCTCTTACAGCTTTTTTCATCTTTTCACTCCACAATTAATCTCTTTTTAAGATTTACTCACCAGATGGGCCCTTTATTTTAACCTCAGCTACTCATCATAGCTTTGGTTTCCCAAGGCTAATAATATATATTTATTTTAGTAATTATTTAAGAGTAGACCAGGTTACTTGTCTTGATCGTACCTGAACTCGTGAGATTATTCACTACTTCCGGTAAGATGATCTAATGATCGGTGTTTGCACATTTAGACACTGTACCTCAAGTAAAACCATTGCATAATCTTACCCTTAGCACGCTTACACTATTTCTGTAAACCAGTATCATTACTATAGAGACTAGCTTATCAGTCAGTTGCTCATGTCACAATCATTTGGAGGTAAGGTGGTGCACCAACACACCAGCTGTCCGAATAAAGCTTGTTCAGTTAAAATAAATAATTGAAAAATTATGAGATATTCAGCACATTAACGTTATTCTTTGTAATTAATTAATTGTATTTCTCTTTAGTAATGTTTCACAAAATACGATATCCTATATTGATATTTTTCAAGCATACGACATAGAGTAAAATTAAAGTTATTAATTTGAAAATTTTTAGATCTACAAGGGAAAATTTGAAAATTGTAAAGGCATTGAATAGACTGATCCAAATTTTATTAATTATAAGAAAATAAATTGTATTTTTAATTTTCACTTTGTTAGCACCACGTTCGGGCTATACGTTTATGTAATAGTTACGCAAATGGCTTTAAGGATGGGATACCTTAGATTATGCGGCCAACGAAGCGGTCAAGAAAGATATTCAATAGATATGAATGTATATAAGAATTTATTAATGAATGTACATTATAAATTTCCCCATTATTTATATACAATTGCTTAAATGTGTCCTTAATATTTAAGTTAAGCAAACTTAGATTAAGCTCTTAAAGTGTTTTATAAAGTTTGACTTTTAATTTAAAAATTTAATTTCCATTCCATTAATTTTTTTATATAATATTCTTATCCTTCACGCAAATTTAAATGATTTTTTGTATGGATTTGTTAATCAATTTTTCTGTGTTGAGCTACCTTAAGGTTTAAGATATTTTGGAATTTTACACAACTCCCCACACAGAGACAAACATTGAACACATTTAAAGACAGGCCTTGGTGTATAATTAAAGGCCACACTGATTAAATATTGATTCTTCATAGAAGCCATCTTTTCTTTTGTAAATTTGACTAAAAATTATTAACGAAACCTATTTTATTGTTTTTGCTATATTCCGAAATTGGTAGACCTAATAATTGCACAAGTATACAATATATATATATATAATTATATACACAAACACCATGTATTTGTGAAGACCTAGCCATAGAAATCCACTTCACGGTCAAATTTTCCAAGAAGTCATCTCATAACAGATTGGACTGACAATGACTGTGAGGCCATGATTTAAAACTCGTTCGGTGTACGGGAAGGTGTTTTTATTAAATGTTTAATCAGTCTCTTTCAACGATAATGTTGGTTCAATTCTTCCTAATACAATCTTACTTTTACAAAACACAAAAGCGTAATTTATAAATATGCGTACAGGCCAAAGAAGTAGCTAGACCTTACTAAAAAGAAAATTAAACTTACAGGGCCACACGCACACCTGTCAGCTTTCTGGGAATAGATATAGCATTTGAGCAATTAAAATAGCTTCCCCAACGAGTTTGACTGAATATACATCTGTAAAGTGGCCAATCTCCGGAAAACGAATGAGTATCATGGATTTACGAACATATTAACGGTAATAATCCATCCAAAACTGCATGAAAAGTATTATATCTGCTCGTAGTAAATGATGTAAATTAAATGGATAAAATAATGCATCCAATAGTGTTTTACCAGTTGGATTGCTTGTAGCACTAGATTAGCCCATTAGGTTTTGATAAACCAGCTTTTAATTTTCCGGTCCATTCCACAAAGCTTGTGTCTAGTCATCATAAGCTCTGCTTTACAATATACTAGAAAAACTATCATCGTATTTAATAATTTCTAAAATGAGGATTTAGATATGAACAGCTGTAATTTCTAGTAAAAAGATTTACAAAAAACCATGTACTTTTTTTCTAAACAATTATATTGAAAATAAGAGGTTTTATATAATGGGTTTGATAAATGTTGGCTATTGATTAAGCTATGACAAAATTTAGCTCTGATGTTAAAATAAGAAATATAATACATTTTTGACACTACTTTAGTTAATTTATCTAATGTTTAAAATTACGTTTCCCTTCTCAACACTTCCAATTGAATCTTAATTCAGAGAAAGATTTATCCCCCAAAAACATTTCTAGTGTCCAAACAAATGACTCACCCTGTCTTTTGATAAAATTCATCTTGTTACAAATATCTATAACAAATACACTAAGTTGTATGATTTATAAGGCTGCTAAATTTAGAAACAATTTAACAGAGGTTCATTTTCTAAATATACTATTTAAAGGGTAGTCATTCTAAAAGAATATTACTGATAGGTTTATATTAAGAGGATTTAAATAATTAACCTGATGGATTGGCGTTAAGGAAGAATATTAGAAAAATTACAATAATTAACCTGGGGAGATTGTATTAAAACTTTTAAATGTATATTATATTATTATTATTATTATTAGCACCGCGTCTTACTGCCCGTTCGGGTTATACGCACTTACGCTAATGTGTAATGGTAGGGTGATTGTGAGATGAAATGAAGGACCTACATTTTAACGTGGAATCTGAACCACGGTGGTGACCTGGCATTCCACACATTCACAAGATGTCTTGTCAGAGGTCTAGGAAGGGTTTGGAAATCAGATAAATTTGTGCCGGAACCGAGGATCGAACCCCGGCCGCCAGCATAGAAGTCTGACACCTTACCCCTAGACCACCAGGTCACCTTTTAAATGTATAAATCATTAAAATAAAGTCTTAATATTATCTACCAGTTATAATACATTTTTATTTATCCTATTTATAAGAATTAAACGAAAGGAATAAAACAATTAATATTGGAATCTATTTCTAGGCACAAAACAAATCAATCAAAAAACCAATATAAATCAAGGTATTTTCTAATGCCATGCTGGCAGTATGTGGGGGCTTCTGTCTCAATAATTATTATTTTTGCCAAACCATACGTAAATCATTATTAATTATATATAACCAAACCACTATATGTTTAACCATAACTAGTGTAAAAGACCGATAGTAGCTTATATTAGCTCAAATATGCTCTGGTCTGACCTACTTTCGCCCACCTTGAGTAATAACAAACCCCAACGGGATAAGATTCTACGAAAGTCTCTCAGAAGTGGTTGAGCTATTGTAGAAGGTATTACGTGCTATAATTTCTACCAACAAACACCCTGAGACCTGGTAGAGTTATTATGTTCTCGCCACATCAATGAGAATAGAAACTACACAGAAGACTTAGTGCATAGAAAATGCTTTTAACCCCACACTTCCAGAAATAGTTCTTCATTAACATTGACTTATAAACATACACTACGCTACAGGATGCCCAATTTGCACATTGCGCACCTGGTGGGATATTATGTGTGAAACCCATGCAAATATTTACGGTTAAACTATTTATTTTAGTTTCAACCACTAGGGCACTATGTTATGTAATAGCTCCAACCACCCAATTTTTATTCGAAGGGTCCTTTGAAAAAAACAAAAATAAAAGTTGTCAGCAATGATAAAATGTAGCTTTATAATTAGGATACACTCGAATGTATTGATACTATCCATCTTAAGTGAAATCTGCAGATCATATGAATTAGCGTATGATAATATGAAAAGAGATAAAGAAAATTTCTAGTTTTTGGATAATGCTATCTCCATGGTACCGCTCTCTATGTAATTCAAAATTGCCAAGAATTAAAACCCATTGTCTGATTAAAACTCACAATCACACTAAATTCTTTAATTATAATTTATAAGCCCTTAAGCTGCATATATGAACGTGGGTAGATTGTGAGATTATTTCTACCTTATTAAACATTAATTTTCTAACTAATTTCAGCATTTAATATTTAACTAATGCTTTTGATTTAATTACACTACAATAGCAAGCGTATCTATTATAATCCTCTAAACGATTACTTTTCTGTTTGAGAAAGTGTGAAAGTGCGCATGCCATATGAAGCACTAATTCTTAAATTAGCCTTAAGTGTAATCGTTAGAAGCAAAGTTATTGGATATATATGCTTTTGGTGATACGAGATATACGCAGATGACGCGTTACACCCAATATAATTCGCTGAGGGAACTGCAGGTCCATGGCGAAAAAATATATCTTAACTCTCTCTTACTTAACGTTGAAAAATCTCCTCGCACTCTGCTATGTCGGAAAATGATGTGCTGGGCCAATAAGGAGCTAATGAAAACCTCGACTAACCAGTGTTGCCAAACTTGTCCTATTTTAGGTGAGATTAACACACAAACACTATAGTATGACCACGATGTTTCCCTATAATAATATGCAATTCACTCAGAGATGATATCAAGTGTATGTATAGCCTCTCTAATATTCACGCTTTGCTGCTTTTTGCAGGATATCAAAACTTAATAAATTAACCAGTTAACAAATTTAAGATGCGTTCACATAATATAACCTGTTTCCCTTGAAATTTAACTGTCTCACCTTGAACGATTACACTATTGCTTAATATATAGGCCAAAATTAGTCAGAATAGCTCAAGTTATGTCAGAAATAAATGGTACGGAGCTCCGCATGGACTTTCTTGTTATATTGTTTAAAAATGTAAATATATATATACTCAAAACTCGTAAAATATGTGAATCAAAATAATATACCCTAGCAAACCCAAGAATAAATTACACTATCATTATGTAAAACATTTTTTGAGTCGCGGTTTTAAATTTTATATTTTTATTTTTAAAGAATTAATGTCCTCAATTGTATGTTTGGACCGATAAAAAAGATCAATATTGGGCCCACAAGGGTCAACACTTTGTATTAAAATTTTGACTTCTAGTTAAAATTTTCGACATTTTATTAGGTGTTGCACATCTTCATGGCATCGCATTGCTATTAAATTTCTTATTTGTAAATTTTGACCAATAAAAAATGTAAATATTGACTTAGTCTAAAATGAAGGAGATTGATCATTGTTTTACAAACATTTCTCCTAAGAGGTTTAAGGAAAAATAACATAACTTTTTGAGAGACTTAATTACTTTATGTCATTGGAGAATTATCGCGTTAAAACTCAAGTATTAAATCTTTACAACTAAAGCTCACAAAATTTTATTAATATATTTGCCAATATCTAAGAAACTGTTGGTTTTATAAAAATATATTCCATTTAAAAGTTTTCTATTTTTAATAGTACTACAATTTTGCAATGAATTATTTAGTATCTCAAATAGTTGTGGAGATACGTAAATTTCATCTTCTGTAAAGTACCCTAAAAGTCATTTTCACGGAAAAATGTAAATTGTCAGCTTATTTATAATCTTAATCAACGCCTAGATACGAATTTTAATCAAAATCGTTAGAGCCGATTTGGACAAAATCTTTTTTTCTCTTTTCGCCCTTTATTGAACTACTCTTAATTTCAAGTTTAAACAGACACACAGACAGACGGCTTTGCAATGGCCTCTTTTTAGGGTTTGGGGGGTCATAAGACGTCAACATCCATCATCATTTCAGGTTAGGTTTTTTTACGGTTGCAACACTTTACCTTTAGTGTTCAAAAAGTTATATATATATACGTATAGCTTAAAAATTATAGGTTTTATAATAATATGTTTCGAATAAAATATTTGTATTATAAATAGATATACATATTTGAACGACAATGAATTTCATAACTCAGATAGTTTCGGAATTATGATAAAAAAAATATTATCATTTACGCATCAGACTGGAGCCCTTAAAGTCATTTTGCCTAAATAACTTGAGGGTAGCCGTTTTGTTTGTAATATTTATAAATGTTTAGGGTGACCTGGTGGTCTAGGGTAAGGTGTCAGACTTCTATGCTGGTGGCCGGGGTTCAATACTCGGTCC
Source organism: Timema cristinae (assembly GCA_039000515.1). Taxonomy (NCBI): domain Eukaryota; kingdom Metazoa; phylum Arthropoda; class Insecta; order Phasmatodea; family Timematidae; genus Timema; species Timema cristinae. The sequence continues at coordinate 11,960,925 of JBCFYV010011164.1, read as the reverse complement.
CGGCAAAGATTTATCTGATTACCAAACCCCTCCTTCACCTCTGACAAGACATCTTGTGAATGTGGGAAATGCCAGGCCTCCACCGTGGTTCGGATCCCACGTTAAACTGTAGGTCCTTCATTTCATCTCACAATCACCCTACCATTACACATTAGCGTAAGTGCGTACAACCCGAACGGGTAGTAAGACGCGGTGCTAATAATAATAATAATAATAAATATAAATGTTTAGAAATGAAGTTTAATCATATAGTTAGAGCCAATTTTTATAAAATCTTATTTTTTCTCTTTTTGCCCTTCAGTAAGCTACCCTTAATTTTAGGGTTAGATATCCAATTCCAAAAATACCTCGGGGCAACCCTATGAAAACCCTAGATACCAAGTTTTAGCCCGATCGTTAAACTAGTTTAGGCTCTAGTTGGAGGTACAGACAGACAGACAGACAGACAGACAGACAGACGAAATTCGTAAACTACCTTTTTTCGGAATCGGGGGGTTATTAAACGTCGAGATTCATCAAAATCTCAATTTAAATTTTTTTGACGATCTCAATATTTTATCTACCTGTAAGATATCGAGAAAGTAAACAATCCAAGGACAGATTTAATTAAACTCAACATAAATATTCCATTTGGATGGACTATAATACACCTACCCTTTGACAAGTATAGGTTTGGTGCTTACTTACATTTGTAAAATGCAAAACTTTAACCTTTATTATCTATAAACACACCCTTTTAAACTTTCGTTTTCATATAACCATAGCTTTTTAAATTTTTGGAGTATATTAACATTCTTTTGCACTAGTTCATTCAGAATTTCTTGTAGTTACCAGAGATACCAATATTGACCTAGATGAAGATAAGGTCCCTTTTCTTGTGAACAGTCACATATTTTGTATGTGCCAGAAAACCATACAGTTTTTTTTTAGTGACTTAAGATATATTAAAAGAACCTTGACTTCAGAATATAGAACGAATCTCATTTATAAACGTAGATTATACAAAACGTACATGTATAGTGAAATAAATAGGAATAACTTAATTTATGGCAATAAGAACTCGAATTTACATTGCCACACGAGTATATAAATATTGAGCTAGTTTTATCCATTATACAAATATATATAATTTTTAATTCAGGTCTTTGAAAATGAGTTTTGATTCTTATTCTCTTTGGTGGACAAAGATGTTTCTCTATTCTCAATTTTTCTGTAACATTGTTTCTTGAGTATAGCCATAGAGGAAATAACAATGTATATTATTTCATTAATGATCTATGGCGTAATGTTTATATATAAATGTGTAGACCTATTATTTTGCTTCACAAATCTTGCAAATCATTTAGTAAACATTATATTTTGAGATAAAAGTGAGTGTCTGTGTGGTGCACCGTACCGTTTATATCCAATGTCTAACTGCATGGCTCCGCAAATATGCTTAAAAGTCGTCATGTCACAATTTTCACAATATTCATATATTAATAAAACTCAATCTATGCTAACGCGCTGCTAATAAAAAAAGATACATTTTAGAATATTTTGATTTAATTTTGACGTAAACGAAATTTTGAAATAATGTTTTGTAATATTAAATATTGCGTTATAACTGAATGTCAGCACGGTATTTTCTCGCTTACCCAGGCGCCCCCCTTAAGAGACAATAGCTCTACTCATAGCTATTAAATATGTTTAGTGTCTGACGCATAAAAAACAAATGATATGTGAAGCCATGTCTTGGGAATATTAAATCATCTTTATTCCTTCTTTTCATGCAAGGTTGGTAAAGTGGAAAAATATGTCGGTCTTCTCTGTCTGGTCTATCACTAATTGTGAGGTTAGCATTCTAGTCCCAGCTGAGTGCGATGTGGTGATTTTTCCACATGGTTCCCCATCTTCCCTTGTGTCAAATACGGGTACACTTCTTCTAAATTATATTAAATTATCCCTACACTATTGGTATACATATCCTGATAACCCGGAATGGTAGTAAGGTTTAGTTTTCAGGGAAAATATACATAGCATATTTATATTAAATTTAATAAAAAGTGACCTGCCCAAGTGGCCAAATCGACTAAGGTGTCACTCTCGTTTGGACTAGACTTCCAATGACCGGAAGAGAAGGATTCAAATCCTGGTCTGGTGTACTGAAGATGTTTTCCACAATAGCTTTCCACTTTCTCTCCATGCATATGCGGGTACAGTTTATCTAAGTTCAACCTTATTCATCCCTATAACATTAGCGTAATTAGTACATAGTACATTAATATAACAGAAGGGTGAAAGTCTACATGCCCTATCTAACATGAAAATAATATATTTTAAGGTTTTACAGTATTTTTAGTGAACCTAAGCTAAGCTAATAACATATATATAAGAACACATATATGTATGATTCCTGACTCTTTTATAATATGATTTTAGTAATATTTAAAACATTAACTTTAAAAAATCTGAATGAAATTAACATACATTTTCATTTTAGAAGTCGTCTATACTATTTTTTTTCCATTTCGTCGCATGTGTATTTTGAATGAAGTGTAAAATAAAAATTTGATATTAATGTGAAATCATAATTGTGCTCGTCTGCTCATCTGCTCTTTCAAATGTTGAAAACATTTTTATGTTATTTTATTAATACCTTACAAAAAAGAAATATCACATATTAGCGATCCACTTTTATTTAATTTTTTTTATATTGTATACCAAAGTGCACGCGTTTAAAAGGAACAATTACGTTTATATATTTTACATCTACTAGTTTTTACTTCGTAGAGATTTCGAGAAGAACGGCCATACCGATGTTATTTTGTTTTCATTGTGTTTTTAACGCATGCGCTGACCCATAATGCGTTCTGTGCACAGCTGTAGGGCAATCCCTCAGCAGTCACAGACTTCAGACGGCGGTTGATGTCACAGGCCAGACGTACCGTGTAAATTTAAAAGCTGAGGGTGGCAGGCAAATTAATTACCTAGGTTAAGAACCGTATAACTCACTCGTCCTCAGACTAAACAATCTCGAAGTGTAGAAATGCAAGGATGCACACATAAGCCACTAAATATTTCAATTCCGATTATCACTTCTCTCCCCCCCCCCTTACCCCAACATTCCATTAATAGCGTCATTAAAGTTGTAAGTGTACTAATTATTTTTTTAAATATTTTATATTTATTTGTTTTCATATTTGATGTTTATGTTATATTTAGTCAAAATTAGAGTCCATGTTCTATGTGGCTGGAATTTTGATGATTCTCTAAAGATAATATTTTGTGAATAGAGCCACAAAACACCGCCATGTTACTAATATAAATGTGACAGCTTATTTTTATCCAATGTGTATCCAATTTTTATTCAATATTTTTTATACGCAATGCTTATAAGAATATAATATACTTTCATTTGTTCGAGACAGTAATATGTAAATCTACTTTAAAATAGGGTGACCTGGTGGTCTAGGGGTATGGTGTCAGACTTCTGTGTTGAGGGTCCGGGGTTCAATCCTCGGTCCCGGCACAAATTTATCTGATTACCAAACCCTTCCTTCACCTCTGACAAGACATCTTGTGAATGTGGGAATGCCAGGTCACCACCATGATTCGGATTCCACGTTAAACTGTAGGTCCTTCATTTCATCTCACAATCACCCTACCATTACACAATTAGCGTAAGTACGTATAACCCGAACGGTAGTAAGACGCGGTCCTAATAATAATAATAATAATAATAATAATATTAATAATAATAATAATACTTTAACATAGAAAGGTCATATTTTTTTGGTGCTAGCACTTGTAGTAATTATTAATCTGTTTCATATAAATAACGTGAAATATTATACTAACAAATATATTAAACTTTCCCATTTAAAAATAATATCTATATTTTAATCACATAGCTAGACGGGATGAAAATACAGCATTTGGTTGGAAACACCTTGAAGACGAACGTTAACGCGTTCGATTAATTCCAAGCAATATCGTGTTTTATTATTATGTTGTGCATATCCTTTGTAGAGGGTATCAAAATGTTTGGATTCAAAGGCCTTTGGGGTAACACAGAAAGACTTTGAAATAATCCGACTTTGAACAAACACTAGTTTTGAAAAGGTGTGAAATATTCAATACGTTATTTGTGTAGGTTACTTAATGCAAGTAAATCATTTAAAAACCAAATAATTTCTTGAATTTATCACTGTCAAGGGGAAGTTTCATTTAACCAATGCTGGAAATTGAACCCAGGACAGATATTCAAGAAATGTTTATATCACCGTGTGAATAAAATTAAACTTCTTGTTTCGACTGAAGCAATGTTTTATATATTCTTGCAAAACAAAATATTTTGCTATAAAAACTGCAAAAAACACTACTTTCTCACGTTCCCTACAGTTCCCCCTTAATGTATTATTATAGTTCATCCCAACTATCTTTGTGATTTTAAAGGAATATTATATTTACAATACTTGTATTGAGTATACACGATAAAACACTCATAATAATTTTAAATATCTCAAACACCGGATATATTATTATTATTATGGTAGGAAAGACCATTAAAACATTACACACTTTTTTCTGTGGTCAACCTTGAATACATTCCACTATGTTGTTGGTGTTATTCTATATGTTTTGATATTTCTCTCAGTTTTAGCTTAAACGACTTGACATATGAATATATTGAATAAGGTCTGGTAGTTTTAATAGCTTTTGTAACTATCAATACGCTCTTTCATACTTGTACTATATTATTAATATTACAAACATATGTGGAGTAAGTGAAACTTAATCAAAAGAAAGGTAAAATGATAACAACTACTAGCTATAAGATTTAATCAATAGGTGTATATAATAAAACATATAATATATGCTTAACTATTTACAAATAATAACTAAAATAATAGCCATAAACATTGAATTACTGATCTATGTTTATTAGTAGGTATAAGCTGAAACTGTAGCAGTAATTATACATACATACATACATACATACATACATACATACATACATACATACATACATACATACCTAATTCTCGCCATTCCCTTATGGAATAGGCAAAGAACTGTGCATATAGCTAAAAAAAATAGCTCCGTACAGATTCCATCCTCACTAACTTTCTTTCACAATTCCTTATCCTTGCATATTCCCTTTGCTTCAGCAACTTCCATACACCGAGTCATATACTCTTTTATAATTTCTAAAAACTCTTAATATCTATTTTTGTCACACATTCGTCTTTAATATTTGGTTACGTCTTACATGGCCTACCTCTCCCTCTAGATCCTCATACTCTACCTTCATATTATATTTATTTCGTCAATCTATCCAGACACATCCTCTCAACATTACCAAAACCAACGTAAGGAACTTCTTTCACTTTTATGATTCCCTTAAAATCGAACTACTTGTAATAAATCTGTAGTCTCTTGATATATTTGCGAAACATTTTTAAATTGTTTATTGATATTTTATTACATCTAATAATTTTTTGTTTTTTACAGGAATCATTAGAAATATATGTAATCATATGTTAATTTTTTTCATTAATACAGTATTAAATGAGTATTCTTATTTAATGTCTTGCCGTATGTAACAAAAGTCACCGAGCAGTAACATAGAATAAATAATATCCAGCTTGCACAAGACATGATGCACATGTTATTTACCTAATGGGGAATTCTAAGAGACTGGTCAAGAATTCTACATTACAAAATTTATTAATTAATGATCAAGCGACTGTCGTGAGCAAAATTTAATAAATGTTTTGCGACCTAATGTTGTTTTGAAGAAAACTTATGCTTGCCAAATAAATTGTGTGGGAATAGCGAGATTTATAATATATAAATGATCGTTAGGTTACGAATTTAGCCACATTAATTATCATTCTCTTACATTTTAAAAATGACGCCTAGATACGGGAATCGAACCCAGGGTATTTTAAACATAGTGCCTTGTTCTACAACTATATATATCCAGGAGTTCCGTGCTCAGGATCAATATCAACTCACTTAAACTTTTAGTGAAGAGTGACCCTAAGCACGAGAATAAGCCTGGATAATTCGGTGATGCATTGTGAAGGGTCCTGGGTTCTAATCTTGTGTCCAGGTGTAATTTTACATTTTATTAGCTATAAATGTGTTGTAAGATGTATTTATTTGCTTTATTAACGCATATTTTCTGAACTGACTAATATCAGCATACAAGAATTTCTATGAGTGATCGCGAAAGGAGAAACCAATTTCGCCAGGGTTCTTTTACATGCCACAATCAATCTGGCACCGACGAAGGAAGCTGTTTCGTCAAGAATTTTTCTCCCTCAAGAAAAAGCCGTCGACCCCGACCGAGTTTAAACCAACAAACATCGAGTCCTGAGGCGAGTATTCTATCCAAAGACCCCCGTTTGACTCTAGTTTACATACCCGGGTTTAGCGTCCTGTCTGATTGTTTGCGATCGACAGCTCTGACTGACGGTCAGTGATACTGTAAATACATGTTGTCTCACGCCCCTGGTGCTCAGATAATAAAGTTCTTTCAGCCACATGATCACACCAAATAATATGAGAAACAATCTTAAGTGCAAGCAACAAATTAATGTGACATTGAGTACAGGCGAAGGCCGGTACTAACCGTGCCGGTGTTCACGCAATCTTTGAAATCAAGCTCGCGCCATATCTAGAACTGGATGACCAAAGCCCGAAATGCTGGTAAATTATTACGTTAGATTATTATATATTTCATGATTTGGCTGAAGTCAATGGCCAAAGCTAGAAGTGGCAGGTAATTTCGTGAAATCGATAGACGTTGGGCTTTGACCAAGATTTAAACATAAAGCACTCATGTGGTACAGACACTAAGTAAGGTTCCTGTATGTATATACAGTACATAGAAAATTACCAAATTTAATCCTTATATATATATTTTGGATAATTAATCGGCTAGCCGACTGGTTATAAATTGGTTTCAGACTTTCACTAAATAAGTATAGATAGCCTAATTATATAAATTAGTAGTAAGAATAGGTTTGTGGTTTTCACCTTTTATGTTTCTTAGATTGTGAACACAATGTTTTATATTTCTAGATGTGTTGGCGTTAGAGTTACCTACACTGGTGTTCAAGTGGTCTAAAAAGTTAGGCTTAGAATATGATTTTCAAAATTTAAAAAATACGTACAATTTCCACAAGTAGTTATTCAAATATTCTTGCTACGTAAGTTACAGTGATAACACAAACATAAAACTGTGATTATGTTCATAAGACTAATTATTGCTTTGCTACTTTAGAGTATTAGATGCCTTTTATACTGAAGAAGTCACTTCTTGTTGGTCTGAGTGGGGATCTTTGTAGCTGTATTATAAGATCAAACAAACATATGGAAGGCTACCTGATTAGCTTTTATTTTCCACAAAACCCTTAGTAGCTATTAATGTTAATATAAAACAACCAACTTAACTATAAAAGTATGTGAGTACCTAGGCCATAATTTCTAATAATTTATCTTTAGATTTGATGTCGATATTTTTTCTTGGTGAAAGAGTTAGACAGAATACCAATGGACATTATATTCAATAGTACAATATATTCAACAGTACACTATATTTAATAGTATACTGTATTCAACAGTACACTATATTCACACAGAATAACCATTGCTAACATTGTTTAAAGCATCAGTAATGTTATGTATATAAATAAATACGCCATAAGGACAAACCTATATGTTCCAATGAACGTGTATACGAGTATAAAGCTTTAGATTTGTAGATTATTGGTTTAAAAGTTCTGGTATCTACAGACAAACAAATACAGTTTGATTTCATATTTTGGCAAACAAATACAATTTGATAATATATTCTATTTAAATGATGAATTATTTTATATATATTTAGCTGCTGTAAATAATATAGTCAATAAATCAATATTTTAACAAAGTTTGTTGACTACGTTTAAAATTATAAAGGCCCAAATTATTAATATATATATATATATTAAATTTTATAATGTTTGAATGAGATTGGTGTTACTAAAACACAGTATTGTGCTCTTAGTGATATTAAAATAATTGATACCTTTCATGTTTGGGAACCACGTGAATAGTAATACTGTTCTCACCGGGATTAGATCTAGAGTCCCTCAGAGGTGGTTGGTTAACGCTTTAAAGTAATGGTATTTCAATGATTACACCACGACTAAGAGCCTATGTGAGAATATATGACTAGGCAAAAGTGCTAAACATATTTTATTTTAAATACATTTTAACAACAACAAAAAAGCTTAAGAGATTGAATAGATTTATAAGATAGGTAATAATTAATAATAACACTATTTTTTTATAAACAGTTTTGTTAAAATGGCTTAAAATAAAAGCGATAAATTTTACTAGAAAGCACGAAATCATTCATAAGTGTTAAGAATACTAAGAAATCCTATCAATAAAATGTTTATCCAATCCAATTTTCTAACGAGGAACCCTCTGGAAAGCCTCTTTATTTTTCTGTCAATATCTCAATAAAATAAGTCGTTTAAGAAGGTTAACCGTAAAAGAATTGGACAATATATGCATTTAAAGCTAATGTAATAGCGAGAAAATAATCTATTATAGTTGGGAGTTACCTATTTGTTGCCCTGAAAGAATGTTCTGTTCCGACTACTTGGCCGCACAAGCTCGAACCAGGTCGGTGTCGTATAAATAGCGAGAAGAGAGAGAGAAGAGCTCTTCTTTTACTTTGAGCTTCTTATGAGCCGTTGTAACGACAGGGGTTGGTGGAGTGTGGAGGGGAAGAGATAATTATTGAGGCGTTCCTCAGATACTAGATGACGTGTCTGGTCCTTTTTATACTCTATCCTCCTCTAAACATAGCTGTTCTGTCTGCTGCTCTTACTATCTCATATCCTAGCTATCTATATTACCAGTTATCTCTGTTGTTCCTCATATCGTGTTCTTTCTCTCATAAGATAGTGCTATCTTATATTCCTCTTCCATAATATCTTCTCACACAAGCTCCGTTCAATGAGTCTTTTATCTTATCCTCTAGCTCCTAATGTGATTTTGGTAGGAAGAATGGTAGAAGGTAATTACTAAAGCTACTAAAACAATATTAATATATTCATACAACAAGTAATGTTGTCTGCAACAGTCACTTTAATAATGATAATATAGGAAAATATTATCATTGTTGGTCGCAAATTAATACGATTAAATTTTATAAACTCTTTTTCTAAATATAATCGGGTTATATTTATATCGGTTTCTATGTCTGTTTCATAATAATATTCAAACACTGACACAATCTGTGTTCTTCCTATCCTAATATCCTACTTTTTAATCTAGCTATGTATGTTTCTGTTTATATTTAAAAATTTACTCTCTGAGATGCTCTATCATTTTAGCTAAATAGTTATTTTACTCGCTCACCCACTGTGTATGCCATTTTTACTATATTATCTTCTACCTCCTAAACATACTTCGTTTATATTACTATCGTTTCCAGTCATTTCATACCTTCTCTGCCTGTTGTTCTCCTTATTCTTTATCTCCTAGCTCATCTGGATCTGATACGGGTATTATTTTAATAATTTGTATTCCCTTAATTTCTGTCACATAGATTAGTACATTAAAAAATCTTTATAATTTTTCCTAACTCCTTAGAAAAGATGAAAAATATGCACACTAAAAGTTAATTATTGAGTCTTATATTAGCTTTTATAATAAAGGAACTGAAGCTCACAACCTCTGCCTTCTAGATTAGCTTAATTTTTTATATTCATAAATGGTATCATTTTAAATTTTATCATATCTTCATGAAAACTCACATTTATCCTTCTTTGAAGGTCAGCCCTTAATTTTGACGTAGTTTTTATTGCTGAAAGTGATAATTCACTATATAAAATTCAATATTAAAGGACGGCCCAAATTGGGTTCTTCCTTATCTTTTTTACACTTTTTTCCGAGTCAATAAAACCAAAACCTTATCATTCCACAAACACGTTATTTCCTCTTTATTTAAATAATTTCCGGCCTAAGAGATATATAGTTGCTGAGATTTATGAAAAAAAAAATCTTAGCTCTTTAGACAGTGAAATAAAATATAAAATAAATATAAATAATCTTTAAATTTAATTTAAATTTCGCACCAAAATCCAAACGAGAATAATAATCTCTTCTGCTAAGGGTAGTCAGTTGTACAAATGACAGCCAGATGTTATAAGCGCCCAAGAACATAAAATAAATTAAGCATAACAGTTCCAAATTAACGACTCTCTAAAGCAGACAGCGTTAAAATCACCTACAAATAAAAAAGCATAGTGGGTTGACAGTTTATGAATCGAAATAAAGAAAGAAAATTAAATATAGTGTAATAAAGTTAAATAATATATATATTAATTCACATATATATTCATATATATAATATATCTATTTGAATTGTAAATAAATAATTAATATTTGAAACGTTAGGAGTTGTGGTTAAAAAAAAACAAAGTAAAGTTGTCAACGTAATTACGTATTTGAAAGACTTAGCCAACTGACTATTAAAATTTATATAATACATATTTTATATCATCATCTTTAATTCAAACTACCTCTATCTGTTGATCTTCTCATCTCATTTACTTATTCCCATGCTAACTGTCACTCTGTGCTACAATCTCATTCTCCTACACACATCAAAGCTACATCTACTTATCTTCTTCCTACTTCAAAATAAAAAATTAACTTTACTTATTTCTGCTTATGTTTTGTCATTTCTTTCACACTTGCGGTGTTTGTTTATATTACAACCAAACTTGATCAACTATCTTTCTTTCAATATTAAAAAAAAAATCCTACATTTGTTTTGTATGTTAATAATCCTATCTCACCTCCACAAAAACCACTAATTTCTTTTTCTTTCTGTATATCGTAGGCATATAACCCGATCGGTTAGAAGGCCGTTGCGCTAATATATTATATATACATACATATATATATGTATATAAATATATATACACACACATATATATGTGTATATAAAATATATATATATAAATATGTGTAAATCCATATATATAAATCTTTTAATCGTTATCAAACTCGTGTTCCCACCTAACCCTCTCATACTAAATCCTATATATTGCTTTGATATATATCCTCCATAGTATCAAAGACAAATACACAACTATTAGTGACCAAAATAATTTCGTCACTTTATATTAAAACTGCCAAATTATTAATCATTTCATTAATATTTGGGCGAATGAGAAATTAATTTTACTTCAAAATTTACAAAAGGATTGATTAACCACTGGTGGTTTCTACTTGGCCATGATAAAAACACAAAAATGGCGAGAAGCTAGTTTGGGTGAAGTTTTTTTTTATTTCCTGAGTAGGTTTTAGAATAATTCTGTGTTCATGTATAAATGCATTGTATAACACAAATACAGTAAATATTATCTGTGAACTAATATCTCTGTTTAGTTTATTTGGTTTTAAGCTAAGCTTATATTTTAAATCTGCCCCAAAATTTAACAAAGACTAAAAATTACAATTTAAATATTACATAAATATTCGTAATAATTACGTTGACTACATAGAACAACTGTAATACTATCTTTCTTTTTACGATCTATGTGGCTTAGTTTTCTTGTTTCATTTATTCTCTCATCAAATAATTTAAATGAAAATTGAAAGTAGTACCTCAACCATCAGCATTATAATCCACGTTTAGTTTTAAATCAATTTATATATATCACGTTATTACTTGAATATACTTAAAATATTAGCATCACATAGGAAACTCAATTAAATCTGCCTATGTTTGGTTCAGAATGAGTCTAAAGATATGCTAAAATATTTAAATCTAAATTTAGCGACTTGTGTATTCATTTGTGAACTGGCCGTCCCTCTAATTATGGTTCCTTACACTTTGTCAAAGTGACTCGGTTTTTATCTTTGACCCAGACTCTTCCGTTTTATTACTAGATTATTAAAAATTATGATAAATGGTTTTTAAAAATATTTTCATGGCACTGAAACACTTTAAATGTTTGACATTCCCAAACTAATCTTTGTATAACAGATTAATTTACTCTCTAATTAAAATAAACTTAATAATCATATATAAATAATTAAAATATGTATGTCTGAGCTAAATCACTCGTCACTCAGTTTGCGAAAAGATTATCTAGTTAGTACTCATGTACCGTTACCCAGAGAAGGCCTGAATGTACTATTCATATACCCTTTCCGTAGAGGCCTGTTAATGTCTCGATGAGATGAGGGAAAATTACCCATTCTAACAGTCGATAATCAAACCCTGGGCCTATAAATTAGCAGCCATGTGCGATGAAAATTATAGCACGAATCCGGTTAATAATCAGATGTTTTAAAGTAGATTACAAAATAATCAACGAGAACTTAGGCCACATGGAGTTTTTAAAACACTAAAGCACAAACTAAACCTTAGTGATGTGCCGTCTACGTCACACCGGGTTGTTTGATTGGAAGGTGTGCCGCTCGACGGCACGGCTCTCACTCTGAGGAGAGGTCAGGGAGTAAAAGATTGGGCAGTGAAGCCGAGGTTGAGGAACAAAACGGACGTTAAAATGTGAAGTAAATGACTTCGAGATAGAGGGTTAGATGGAGGTATATGTTAAGGGGAACCGTGTGTGTCTGACCTCGAGAGAAGAGTAATAAAGTAACTGTGAAACAGAATGGTGTTGTTTGTCTTTTGTTTGATTAGCGAGTGAGACGTTCCCGGACGTTGAATATTGTAAAAGGAACATTTTGGGCACTGACGCATCGGCAATTGGGGTATCGGGGAAATGTACCCAATGATATAATACGAAGGGGGTACAGTGAAAGCGTCCATCAAAGGGCCATGAGACATTATCTGGTGGCAACATGGCAGAAATATGACACTGACATATATGTGACTATACTCACGTGTAACTTAAAGCATACAGAAATGATTTAAAAATAATTAATTAAGTGATGGTATTGGTCTCTAATGATGTAGATGCTTCTTACTCATTGAATTGAGTCAATGTTATTCGATACCTTAATTATTTTTGCGGTAAACGAAGGTTGTGCTTTTTGATGGGCTGATGTAAAAAAAGTGATGCTTTTAATGTTGCAGTCGCTTTAAAGACTGAATAAAAAAATCATTTTCACCTAAGAAAAATTTAACCTGTGGTTTCAAATCAAGATATAAACTTTAAAATTTGTCTCACCTGAATAACATATTTTAAGGCGATTGGCCCTTTTCATTTGGCGTGGAAATTCAGAGCCATGGGAACAAACGTTATCTTCAAGAATTTTTATTGTTTGAAATTTTCTTTTCGTAAACGGTTGGTTAAAGAATAGAAGCATGTTGATTTAGTTATATTTTTTTTATATACACACCTCCTCAATAATTTTAACAGTGATCAAATATCGATAAAATTGACATTTTTCAATATAAAATCGTCTACTTAATAACAAAAATTAATAAAATGTTATAATTAGCAAACATCGATACATTATCTTAGAAGGAGTGTTGAAAATATAAAAATAAAAATTTTACTCGTTCTTGAGAAAACTGATATTTCCAAAAGTATGATTTTTCCGCAAGACCTGTTCGGTAGCGAGCGCCATCTACTGTTTCCGTGAGCCATCTGTTGTTGTAGGCGTGGAAGGATAGTTTGGTCGGTTGTGAAGCCACGCCACGTCTTTCACCCTCCCGCCCATCATCCCACAAAATAGGTTTTAGACTTGCACTCGATAGAGCCAAGGGCCTTAATAACCCTTAACAAATTTCCAGTGAATAAAATGAACTCACCTCTCTGTAATATGTGACATAAAGTGGAGCACGCAGCAATCTTCTCATACTGACGTGGCGTGGTCCAATCTTCATTTTGTTGTGCCAGTCCAATGGGTTCTGACTCGTTTGTTTACAGTGTTATAACCCGAAGATTTAACTACGCTAATATAAAAGTTATAAGGGCAGTATATTTTTAAAGGAAATGTACTCGAATTTTGTATGTATGGAGATTATAAAATCTATTAAAACCATTATTAGTTATTTTTGAAAAACATGGTGAAGGTGTAATAAGGAAGCAGTTATAATTAAGATTATAAAATTCAATATAAAATCTATTTGTGATAAAGATATTAAGAAAAATCATATAGTGAAAATATAAACAAATTTAATGAATATATCTGTATAAATTATTTAAAGGGAATATTGTTAATTCTACATATATGATTAGGTATAAGATCTAATAAAAACACATAAAAATGTGAGTCAGGTCATACTACAATGAACAAGTAAAATTATAACACATTAAAGTTAATTAACATAACTAAACCACATGTACAGATTATTAATGACTAGTTTAACATAAATTTGTGGTCATATAATTGAAGGTGTGATTGAAAGATGAATAAATTGTAAAATTGATCTTTGAAGACATATCAATGATGTCTCCCATCGAGTTGGATTTATTATTGATACTGTGACAAAGAAAACCATCCCCTTTTAATTATAATCCCTATTTACAATCATCCATACGTCACTATTCCAACAATATTACTACTTCTAAATGGTATCACCTCTTTGGCGTGTATTGGAAAGGTTCTTTTGTTTTGTTATTGGCGTGGGGTTGAAAAGAAGTGATATTAATGCCGGGATGTAAAACTTTACAATCATTAGAAAAGAAGAAAAAAGGACTTGTTACACTACTTATTACCAGTTTAAGATTATGAAAGGATGTACACCAGGATCTTGATTACTACTTGAAGAGTTTGTGAGGACATGCATATCCTTCAGTAAACATAAAGAGATATGTACATATGATCGAGTTCTCGACTACAGATGGACTAGGGTGAGAAGTTTCAACTTTCTTATATTATTGCGGGACTGAGGATGGTTTTAATAAAAAATAGGTGAATAATAGGTGACTGTGAGCAGTGTGGCTATTTTGTTTGACTCAAGGAAGTCTAATTGTGTTAAGGGTAAATAATAAACTTTCTGTGCCATAATTTTGTACGTGGTTGGACTTAGGTATATATGTTGGTTTTATTTTGTCTTTGAAAATGTAAGGAAAAAGGTTTTTATTTTTTTATTTTGTTATCGAATGATTTAAATTGAATTAAGATTGTGATATAATAATTATAGTTTTGACAACAAAACAAATGTTATATAAATATGTTAACCTAGATATGTGATTTACCGGAGCTCCGCAGGCAGGTTAAGTATAAGTGCCTATCTAAATCCACAGGTCCCGAGATTATATTTAATTAGAATAAGTACTTTTTTTTTCTTACCTTTTTATTATTTTTTTTCACAGTGGCGCCTTAACGCGGGCTTTTCGATAAGGTTAGGATAGAGCAACCTAGTATTTTCAAATGTGGTTTAGGTTATGAGCCAGGAAGGGTATTTTCTTAGAAGTAGGGACAGAGGACAGTCTAAGATAAACATTAGGTATGAGGCTGAGGTTTTACCCACAATAATGGATGGACAATCAATTGATGTAGGGTTGGAGGATGATGCTGCTACCACGACACCACAGCAGGAAAAGGTAGTTAGGGACCAAGTAGTGGTTGAGGATTTGAGCGACGACTCATCCCAAACTTATTTTGAGGGTTCGTCACCAGACGGGGACAAAATCCCTCCTTTCCCTATGGAAGTTCCCCATAGTACCCCTTCATTGGACCTTATGGCGGGTATCCAACTGTTGTTAATGGAGATGAGGGAAGGGCAGTTAGTCCTCG
The DNA here is from genome assembly GCA_039000515.1 of Timema cristinae. Taxonomy (NCBI): domain Eukaryota; kingdom Metazoa; phylum Arthropoda; class Insecta; order Phasmatodea; family Timematidae; genus Timema; species Timema cristinae. The sequence continues at coordinate 11,945,202 of JBCFYV010011164.1, read as the reverse complement.
AGAGAAAGCTCGTTTCTACTCAGGAGGAAACCCGCAGTGAGATAATGCGTCACATCGGTTCATTAACGGTCAGTATGAGACAAGAGTTTTCAGCGGCAATAGGCAAGACCAGGGCCGACTTTGAGGTTAGAGTTGAGGCCACTGAAGAGCGGTTCAGGCAGGAGCTGGCCAGTGTTAAGAAAGAGATCCTGGAGTCAAGGGATGAGCTTAGCCTGACCTTGGAGTCAAACCAAAGGTTGACGGCACAGAAGCAAGAACAGCAGGTCGCACAGCTAGAGGAAGGATTGAATAGACTAAGCCTAGAGGTGCGCACAGGAAACGAGAGTCAGACAAATACACTGGGGATTCTGAACTCTACTGTTGGCTCACTGAAGGACAAGAACCGGGATTTAGCCAAAACCCAGGTGGTGTTGGATCAGAGGTTGACTGATACAGCCGAGGAGGTAAAAATGGTAAAGAACCAGCTTGAGGGATTGTCAGACCAGGTCAGGTTAGGAGGGCTGGGCGACTTAAGCCCATTTTCTTCATCTTTGTGTACCCTTTTAGGAGACCGGGCTCTTGGGGATAGACTCCCTAAATTCAATCGCAGGAGTGGGCAGGATCCCGTTAGCCACCTCAACACTCTGGAGGAACTTTTTGAAGGGCGTCGACTAAATGATAAGGAAAAAATAAGGTTAGGGGGCAGTTCCCTCACTGGTGACGCTTTGCCTTGGTGGTCGGTAGTGCGCGAAAGCGTCACAGGCTGGGAGGAGTTTCGAACCCGATTCCTAGCAATGTTTTGGAGTGTGGAGATCCAGGGCCAAATGAGGGCTAAATTACATGCGTCAAGGTACCATGAGAACGGAGGTACTCTGGAGGGTTACCTTGCCGACATGTATAGTAAAAGTAGGAATTTCGAGTCGAACATCAGTGACTCTGAGTTGATATATATGGTCACGCATCAACTACCCATACGGTACCGCGAGATGTTGGTAGGGATTACCTACAACACTTTGGAGGAGTTTAGGGCCGGACTGCAGCGCTTGGACGCTTTGGAACAGGATAGGCGTAGGGACAAAGTAGGACAGTTTAGTTCCCCACTTCATAGGAGGCCGAACGTGGAACAGCGGGTAGGACCTACTCCACAGTTTCAACTGGGAGCACGTCCACAGGAAGCGTGGAGGAGAGATAGACCTCCTCGCGACCATTCAGGCCGTAGTTTAGTTTGGGGTGCCCAGTCAGAGCACCACTATCCTGGTAGAGGTCGGGAAAACCCCCATCATAACCTTGAGGTAAGATACAAGAGGTCAGTCAACGGACCTTTTCCCCACCCTAGAAACCACCCTTATGGGGACAACGACAGGGACTTTAGGTCTAGGAGTAGCTCCCATACCCCATTTCAACCGTCCCAGACGAACCCTCAACATAGGGTACCAGCTAACATAGGTCCAGTTTATCAAGGGCAAGCATCCCGTGGTTCTAGTCATCATCCTCAACCAGTTGATGTAAATGTAATTGTCAAAGAGGGAAACTGTTGACCTGCGATGTAGGCAGCCCAGACCGGTCGCAGGTTCCACACACTCTGGGAGCATTTTTAGTATGTCAAGAAAAAGTTAACACCCGTGGTGTAGATCTTAGGGAAGAATTACTAAATGAAAAGGAAGAAATGGAGATGTCAGGAAATCCGACGTGTCCCGAGCTTATGTTAGAAGTTGAAGGATTATCTTTGAGTTGTCTATTAGATTCAAGAGCACCATAGGACAAGATCAGTTAAATTCGCTGGCTGATTGTTCTATACTTAAGGATGTAAATGTTGAATTTCTAAACTTCAACAACAGAGTCATCGATGTGTTTGTCAGTCAGAAGAACAGAAGTAGCCAACTTTTGTACAAATAATTAAATAGTATCATCACTTGACTTCAAATTTGAGCATGGGAAGACAATATTGATATCAATATCTTAAAAAGGCGATTATAGATTTGTATTAGTAAAACATTCAATTATTTTAAAAGAAAATTAAATGTTAACATTAAGGGCTGGTCAACCCTTTCGTGAGCCACCTCTCCAGTGAAATGAGTTACATGGCTCTACGAGTTCTCAGCACTGCATAGGTGGCGCCTCGAATGACACAACAATGTGGATTACAGTTGATTATATCTAAAGCCGGCTACACAATTAAAACACTTAAAACTACAAAAAAAAAAAAGAAGAATTTAAAAACTCTAGGAAGGATTGGTGAAAAATTCTCAGCATCCAACAAATAGCCTGCGGCATTTTTTTCTCAAGGTTGGAAGGTACACACCGTATTATACAAGTCAGGTATCAATCTAAGGAAAGATAAGAAAGATAAAACAAAAGTGTGGAGAATTTTTTTTTTGTATTGTGGAAAGGGTAATTTATCCCACAGTTATTACTTAAGAATTATAATGGATAATTTCGACAATCAGTAATAGATTATTTGTTATTGTTAAAGTATCTACGTCAAAGAAGTTAAGAAATACCCCATGTGAAGAGAAGATGCATCCTAAAGACCTACACGATAAGAATGTGCCTAAAAAATGAGAGAGAGAAAATCCTGTGAGTATTTAAAATATATGTATAATGGTTATAACCAGCATCAACATTAAGGCTAGTCCCTCTGTGCCGGTAGCTGTTAGACTGGGCAGACTTGTGATAGTCACATGAATATTAAAACTTGTGAAAGGGCAGGAACCCACACAACTTTTATTGGAAATGAATAGCATCGAGAATTATTAATTGTTTTATGGTGAAACTTTGAAGGTTATTTATATTTTTTGTATATGTCAGAAGAAAATATAGTTAGAGGAAGAGACAAGAGAGTGGGATTTTCTGAGAGTAAAGTAACATCACAACCAAGGTCATTCTTTATTCATGTATGGGAAGCAGACAAGTAACAAGACGAGGTCTAAGACGTTATAAGCATTTTCAGTTTAATTATAATGAAGTTATTTTAAGAAAAAAAAGTTAAATCCATGAACTTTATCTGCAATTGTTACCCTATGATAGGGCTTGTGTGTTTACAAGTATGTACTGTATACTTGAGATGTGTAGCCCCAACAGCTGAGAAGAGACGCACCGGAACTTTTGATTTCACCAATTAGTCGCCATAAGCAGGCCCCAGCAAGTGTGGTACCTGGTTCCGTCATTACGCTCCTTGCAGTCAGGAACGAGGGAAGTTATTTCCATTATCTTATAACAGACAACATTGTGTAAATGTCCTTTTATTATTATTTCGCTTAGTATTTATTTTAAAACACCCTATGAAGTTATAAATTATTCATACGTGTAGCACCTTATGATAAGTGCTTGATATTTATGTGAAAAAGGCCCAGTATTTCCATGGTAGGCCTATACTTATGATAGGGCACTTTATAACACTTTGTATGTCTATTTCTGAACAACCTATAATTTCATTGAATAGTTATGTCAAACTACAATATTATTTAATATATTGTGTCATTGTAGTCTATGTTTATCTCAGGGTTTGAAAAAGATTTTTTTCTTCATATAATCAACTAATGTTTGTAATTATTATTTTTAACTTGTTTAATTTTCTCATATGGTGTATGTAAATCACCTAGCAGAGGATTGTTATGATAATCTCACTTTAAGAAGTTGAAATTCATATTATGAGAGTCAGCATTCGCGACCAGTGGTGTAATAAGAAGCCTAGGGGGCTGTAGGTACCCAAACAGTTAGGGTGAGTTTAGTGGGTCAATTTAAGATGATTGAGGCACAGTACATTTCAGGAAACACCAATATGGCATGAGTTCGCGAGTTTTTGTTTTTTTTGGTTTGTTTGGAACAATTGTCCCATAAGTTGCAAGAGGAGAGTCTCATATTGTAACACGACTATGTTTCTATCTAACCTTTGACATCCACTTAGCTATTTAATATTTAAGAATTTTGGTTTAGTTAAAGAGTGTGTAAACTAATAATTTTAATATGTCCAGTCTATTGCTAAAGTGTGGTTTTGTTTCAATGTAATGAGGGTAGTTTTGTTTTGTGTTAGTAATTCAATTGTATGTAGGTCTAGAGAATGCTAACAGCTTATACTGTATAAGGCAAGCATTAGCCATGTAACATATTTGTGTAAATGTTTGTAAAAAAAAAAAGTTATGTAAAACCCAAGGTAGTAGACAAATGTTTCACCTGGAGGACAACTAGAGTGCCATTTGAATTTGCTCAAATAGCTGGTGTAGTGCGGTTGAAACCCAGGAGCAGGTGTTTTAATTTGTCGCTTTGGTTGCGAGGACACCGAAATAAGTCAAGTGCGCGTCTTCAAAACCTATAAACCAATATGTAAAGGGTTAAATGAATGTACATTTCCGAGCAACCTTACCTGCAAGGATCTCAACGGTGCCAAGTTTAGAAGAAAGGAAAAGTCGTTAGACAATGGACCTTAACTCCTACCACTTTAAGTGCACCAATGGCTGGTAATGTTCCAGTAGCAGTTTTCAATACTAAAACTAACTTCTGAAACATTAGGGGGCAAATCTGTGACAAAGAAAACCATCCCCTTTTAATTATAATCCCTATTTACAATCATCCATACGTCACTATTCCAACAATATTACTACTTCTAAATGGTATCACCTCTTTGGCGTGTATTGGAAAGGTTCTTTTGTTTTGTTATTGGCGTGGGGTTGAAAAGAAGTGATATTAATGCCGGGATGTAAAACTTTACAATCATTAGAAAAGAAGAAAAAAGGACTTGTTACACTACTTATTACCAGTTTAAGATTATGAAAGGATGTACACCAGGATCTTGATTACTACTTGAAGAGTTTGTGAGGACATGCATATCCTTCAGTAAACATAAAGAGATATGTACATATGATCGAGTTCTCGACTACAGATGGACTAGGGTGAGAAGTTTCAACTTTCTTATATTATTGCGGGACTGAGGATGGTTTTAATAAAAAATAGGTGAATAATAGGTGACTGTGAGCAGTGTGGCTATTTTGTTTGACTCAAGGAAGTCTAATTGTGTTAAGGGTAAATAATAAACTTTCTGTGCCATAATTTTGTACGTGGTTGGACTTAGGTATATATGTTGGTTTTATTTTGTCTTTGAAAATGTAAGGAAAAAGGTTTTTATTTTTTATTTTGTTATCGAATGATTTAAATTGAATTAAGATTGTGATATAATAATTATAGTTTTGACAACAAAACAAATGTTATATAAATATGTTAACCTAGATATGTGATTTACCGGAGCTCCGCAGGCAGGTTAAGTATAAGTGCCTATCTAAATCCACAGGTCCCGAGATTATATTTAATTAGAATAAGTACTTTTTTTTTCTTACCTTTTTATTATTTTTTTTCACAATACGAAAAACCTCTCCTTATTTTATACAAAAATCGATGTTGTCTTTATAAAAACAATGTAATTTATTCCTTAAAAATATGAAACGAAGAAGTTCATTAAAAAACCGGTTTCAACAATGGTATTTTATCGCTGCTCTATTGCGCACTTATTTATTTTATTGGTGACGTCAGTCGTGTGACTGTCCCACCAATCGCCCCTCCTAACTAACCTGCAGTAAAATCATTTCAAAGCAGGTTTGTACTCTAACTGTAAACAACTCGAGGGATATCGTTTGATGTTTTGGCGCTCCGTTGATAATTGTGTCACATACGGTGGTGTGGTTTCATTGCTACTGTTCCAAATACGCCGAGAGGTAATCTTATTGTTTTATTGCTCCGTGGTTACCTTATCATCTTTAGTTGAGCAGGTGTGCACTTTGATGTGTACCTGCCTGCCTGCTAGTAATTGGTAGTGCCCTAACAGGGTAATATATCAAGTATTAGAGCCACTAAAAGATTGTTTTCCTTTATCAAAAAGAAAAAAAGGTTTTGAAATCGTGAAAATTGTCAACCTAGAGATAATGAAGAATTTGGAAGTTTAATAATGTTCTCCCGAAACAACAAACAAGCGTAATAAAATTTTGTTTATTTACATTTATTATATTGGTCCTTGGGGCTACAGCCATTAAGCTTTAATAGAATCAACTCAATTATTTTTTTATATGCAGATGTATTATATATAGGAATGTTATTTACGTTGATTCTAGCCCTCAAATTGGGCGTAGTTTACTAATGATTATTTACTAAAATCTCTAAATAATTTAATTGGCTATAGTAATTTGATTCAATAATTGTATCTGATGAATGTTTAAAATAAAATTTAAATAATGTAACTTTCTTAAAAAAAACTCATCAATTGGATTAGTACTGATATCTGATTAAAATTATATTGTAATACTTTTAATATACTCAGATAGAAATCACGTCCGAGTATGACAGACCCTTTATTGGCTTTAAGGGTGATATTATTATTAATATCTAGTCAGTTGCAAAATCTCACTGGGTCAAGGGCAGTTTCGGCTATTTCGATTATCAATAATGTACCGGTATATCCAAATAAAGTTCATGTTATTGATCTCGAACTTCTCTCGAGGTGTCAAACTATTGTAAGGTTGAGTAACAGTGCATCCATCTTGAAATCCCTCGTTATTTGATAAGTGGTTTTCTTTCTCTAAATAGGATTTATTTCAAAAGTATATAGTTGTGCCTATATGATAACCAACTCATTACTTTAATAGTTTTTAAAATTTAAAAAATCCTTTTTGATATATTTAATTATCTCATACAACGTTTCACATAGTTTATTTAATTTATGATATCACAATAAATTAATTATAAGCATGTGATTATAGAGCATTGTTTTAGTGATTTAGGAGCTAAGGAACTTCCTTTCACCTCATATTATGTACCTTTATACAGGTTTAAATTAGGTAGAGTCCTTGATAAAACCAACTAATCAAAGTGGTTGGATCTTCCTCAAAGCATGTAAGTATGGCATAACCAAGATTAATCTCTAAGTCATCCCATTTTAAAATTAATAATATATTTACTAATCATATATTTAAAAAGTATTATTTTTGAATCAAATAGCCAAAGCTAATATTTATGCTTTTTTTAGTGAGTATTACTTCATCTAGATATCATATTCTGAAAATTATTTTATTTGTATTATAATTATTAGTTACATATTGTATTTATGTAAGTATAAGTATATTTAGTGATATACTGTATATAATGAAGAACTATGTAATCGAGCACTTACTTTCTAGAAAAATATCTCTATGAGGAAAACCTCTTTTCACTTTATGAGGTAATTATATTATATTTGGTAGAAGGTATAGGAAAGTTTAATAGAAACATATAAAAGGTATGGCTTTGACGGTGCAAAGAAGAACACAGTTCACACTTTACATTGCTGCCACTGGACTAAGAGATAATGGTTGCTTCTTAAAGAAAATCGATCGTCACCACCCAATCCCCCGACCTAGGTTCCATTCGATCGGAAATCATCATGGAAGAGTATGAAACGCGCAACGCAACTTCTTAAAAGATGAAAGAGTAAAACAAAAAACACTAAAGGAAGGAGAATGAAATGGTTCTAACTTTCAATTTAATGTGTACACAGTCGACAAATTCTCTAGTTAATTTCTCGTCGTTTACCATTATGATTAGCAACTGCACGGCAACATATGAAAGAAGAAACCTTCGAGGTATGTGTTCCACAAAGCACAGATTCGTTGCTAGGAAATACAAAAAAACTCCATAAGCTTCTACTACGTCCAGTATCATCTTAGAAATAGTAGATGCAGACGCTATATTTTCTCTTGTAGTCTGGAATAAAAAAAAAACAACGGTGCCATGAACGTCAACTTTGCTCTACATCCCATTTACAGCGAAAAACTTTCACTTGTTAAGTCTTATACAAGTTTTGAACGTTATAGGAACTATCACAATATTTTTCCCATTATAGAATGAGGGTTTCCATTTTGACGAAATTTGGTTTCTAGTTGGAACATAATGTGTTCGGAATAAATATATGAAGGGACCTAGTTGTTAATTAAAGGACATAAGTATAATTAGCTTATTTTTAAATAAGAAACTTAGATTTATAATAGTCTTACCACTTTAACTATTGAGATAATTAAATAATATACTATTTTGGACCTTTAAATATTATTTTACAGATTTTGTCCAGGCTTTATTTTATATTTGATTAAATACATTTGACATTATCATGGTATACTTCCCATTTTAAATTTATTGAAACTTTAATTTTAAAATGTTTAACATCTTAATTAAAATAAATTCATATTTTATAGCAAAGAAAATACTTCTTTGTTAATATTCCAAATGCATGCTATCCTTTTGCTAACGTGTCTGCCATTTACTGTAAATGGATTAATGGTTGACCATGATACCATGCGAAAGAGACATGGACTCTTCTAGTGGTGAAGTTATCAATGTATGATTATGATGAATATATTAGTGATGAGTTGGGCATTCCACAAGTTAGAAACAATAACTTCGATCATTTCCACAAGTTTTAAACAATAACTACGATCATTTTCACAAGTTTTAAACAATAACTACGATCATTTTCACAAGTTTTAAACAATAACTACGATCATTTTCACAAGTTTTAAACAATAAATACGATCAGTTCTACAAGTTTGAAAAGATAATTATGATCATTTCCACACGTTTGAAACAATAACTACGATCAGTGTCACAAGTTTGAAACAATAACTACGATCATTTACACAAGCTTTAAACAATAAATACGATCAGTTCTACAAGTTTGAAACAATAACTACGACCAGTTTCACAAGTATAAACAATAATTTCTATCAGTTTCACAAGTTTGAAACAATAACTTGGATCAGTTCCACAAAGTTTCAGTCATATAATGCTCTGTTTGATGCATGTGCTCTGTTTGATGAATGAAGATGCATAATTTTATTTATTGAGGTTGCTTAACAACTCGTTAAACTCAACTTAAAGACGTCCTTTTAAGAATGAACCAATAGGAACGGAGCCTTTATATAAAAAAATATTAAGAATATAGTTTTCACTAAGATCTATTGTTTCAGGAACGCTAGAAATATGTAAATTTAAAAAATTAAAATAAACATCTTTAGTTGAATAAATTAAAAAAAACACTCTTTGATAGGGATTTTAACACTAGAAATCTCTTTGAGATAATATTATTTGAAAAAAAGGATTGTGTCGTTTTCCGTTGCTCTTTAATTAGGGTAGAAAATATACAGTTAATATAAATTAAAAAATAGTGAACAAACTTTTTATATACGTAATGTAGCCTACAATTTATAGCTTCTTTATTCATTAGAATTTTAAAAATTAAATTTAAACATTTAGAGTTTCCTAGTAATCCCATTAACTTATTTGAAAACTGAAAATACATGTTGCCACAGTAGTTAGGAAAAAATATTACATCTGTATTAACATCATTAGCTCGTTGAGTAAATAATTAAATGTAATATTAAATATTAATCCATAGTATTATTAAAAGCATTTGATAACATTTTAATGGACTTTATAACTAATCCAAAAAATACATCTCTAGAATGCCAAATATTAGTGGCTTTCATTTAATTATGGTGGTCCAAAGTGGGCTTTCTATAAATACCAGAATCCTCTAATTTTTCTAAGTTTATTTAAAGGTTAGTTAAGAGCGTCTATCACACGGATAAAACCTAACCTAAGTAGATAATAATCTCGAGAAAAGCATTGCATCGTAGTACAACTTGTTGTAGTATATTTTAAGAAAATATTTGTATCGATGCTAGCGAAATAAGTTTTTTATAGTTTAAAAACACCACCAAATTGAAAATTAAATAGCTTATTTCGTTTAAAAATGATTAATACCCTTTTGACTTTATTAAAAGGAACAATTCAGATACTTGCAGTTCGATAGGTTTTCTGTTTTGAACAGATTTGTTCTTACCATTACGATTAATTGATCGTGATATGCCCTCTTAAATAGAATGTACCCAGTTTTTTTGTTTCTAGAAATGCCAGAATGGAAGTGATTGACCATATCATGTTTACCTAGTACCCTTCATTCCCCTCTTTATTGAAAAAGGACTGATGTTAACAACTGGTATCTATCCATGATATTAAATACTTTAAAAAATAAAGAACATTCTTTTAAACCTTAGTTTCCTAAGATTATTATGGTAAAAATTATTTCCAAAGTTACTATAAACATTACATTATGATGAACATTATTTCCAAGACTACTATTCAAATTTATTTTAATAGGAGTTATTTTCTTGGTTAGTATTCAAGCTCTATTATAATTGTTAGCAGAGGTTACTATTCAACAATAATTTTTATTTCATCTACTAATTGGGTATAAATAGTGAAGTTAGAATTTAGTTATAATGTGTCCTCATATGTATGGAGGAAGAGTGAAAAGGGTTATCAGAATTTGAGAACCAATCTATGCGTAGCTGAAATCCAGACTAGATAAGACTAACGTATTTATTCATTAACCAACAATGGGAGTATTTTCAATATGTTTGTAACACTTAAAACCTCTTGAAATAATAAATTCAGTTGTGGTAATCTTATTTCAGTAAAAAAAAAAAGAAGATTGAAACATACTTCAGACAAGTAATACAAATACACTCAAAATTATTTGTTAAATATATATTTGATTCTGTCATTACAAGCTTTCTTAAATAATGGTGGACATAGAAAAATAAGTAAAAAAAATAATAATAAGGAAAATGATCAAACGCAATTCCTAAATTTTATCATAATTTATTCATATGAATATAAAGGTTGAAATATATTTCCAGAAAAAAAAAACCCAATAACAAATATTATAATTTTCGCCAAATACATATACACAATGTGTATATATAATTTACAAACCAAATAGATACTAAATGTCACTTTGACTATGTATGTTTACTTTTTATTAAATTTAAACTATACATTATTTTAAAATAAAATAATAGTTGAAGAATGGTTTTCTCTAAAGCTTTTAAATATCTACGTAATATTTTATTATTCTATTGTCCTATTAGATAGATAGAAATATGTTTTAACCTTTTGTTTTTATGCAAAGGGCACTGATTTTTATACGTGTTGCGCAAGCGTTACTATTCAGCAGTTGGCAGTCTTTGTAGTATCCCATTAATTACCGGCTTCTAATGGTTCCTAAGTTAAGAGATAAATTCCCTCTTGATCATGGCGTACAAATCAAACAAAATGGATCACTGTGAACGAAAACATCTAGCATCTAACATGAGGCACCACGTAAACATAATCCATTGATGGGCTTATTAATTCATTAACTCAATTTGAATGGTAAAGTTAGACAACAAATTTTATAAATTTGTTTGAAATCTGAGCAGTATTAATTATTATTATTGTCTATTAACAGACGAGATTTTAGTTATACCTGATATTTATTAATAAAAGCTAAAGCTATATATACATAAATATATTTCTCTCTATATATAAAATTATGTATGTGTGTGTGTGTGTGTGTATAGATAAAATCAATGGAATGATCTTAAAAAATTTAGAAACTAAATGACTATTATAGGTTTTTACCTCAAATGAGACAAAATGTTAAATCATAGAATAAATAGTTATAACAATTGCATAAGGAAAGGGATGAATGAATTATAGAATTATATACAATAAAACTTTGTCATAAAGAAATAAAACCATGAGCTTTTATTTGTACTTACGTTAGTTGTAGTCACTTAACAAAGTAATTGTTCACAGAAAATTAATGAAAATTTGAAAAATGTATGTTTTCTATAAAAACAAATGATTTATTGTAATCAAGGCGTCTCGTCCTGGCGGTTAATTTTCATACTACAGTAATTATTTATCAAAGTATGAATGAAAATTGATTAACTGGTTGTTTAACAGTGGGATCATTATACATATATAGAAAAATGTTGTTTGAATTACATAAACAAAAGGGCACTAATATCAAGGAACAAATTAATATCCCATTTATAGTCCCATATGAAAATAAATGTTATTTTAGTTAAATAAATAAAGGTGAGAGTGTATTAAAGATTAATATCATAAATATATTATAATTGAATTATTTGTAAATTATATGAATAGAGGTGAAAGTTTATACAACATAAATACTATGCATGTATATAAAATAATATTTTTTTACCAAACAATATATTTAGTTTACATCACAAATAACCTAGTAACAATTTACTTACTAAACAATTTTTTAAGTGTAGAGGGTAAGTACCCCAATTTACTACCATTTTAAGTTATCCGCATATTCACACAATTGGGATAGGGACGAGGAAGCTTACTTTTAGATAAATTGTACGCTAAACTGCTTAAAGAGAGAGTGGGATACCATTTAGAAATACATTCTCTCAGTGCATCTGAGTGGAATACTAACCCCCAATTCCCCATCGCCTTAGACCATACAACTACCGAAGGGAGTTGACAAATTTTGATTAATTATTTTTTATTTAACTTGAATATATAATAAAGTCAACATTACTCTTACCTCCACCAATATTTCGACTAATTTTTAATCATTATTAGTGTGTAGATCTCAGAAATTAAAGTACAAATTTCATATCACGTCACCATATTTGTATAGAGATATTTTGTATCTACGAATAGGCCTAATACGTGAATCTTACTATGATTTAGTAAGGGAAATATGACTCTGATCTGTCAAATAATTCAGGTGCAAATATAATAGATAGCTTATAAAAACGACACTGGTCCGATGCATAGATAAATATTTTTCGCATTTGATTATAGATAGCAATAATGTCTAGGTGAGTACCGTTGTTGAACTGTATTTATGGTCACACAATAACACTTTCGTTTACGGATGTACAGATATACCATGGGCGGGTTTTTATCTGTTTATTTGAAGATAATTTTGCCTTTCACATATGAGCTGTTGTATTACTTGCACGAAAAATCTGGAAATTTGCCTGGATGGAAAACTCAAAGTTATGCATTTTGACTTACTTTTGGTGTAGCTAGAACTACGAAATCACGTTGATGATTGCTATTCCTCTATGGAAACAATATCAAGTAGGTAAACAAAAAATCGAGCAGTTTGGCGTACCCAAACATTATTATGTAATAAGGATGCTTATATATAGTGAATACCAGCTAGTAATATTTCCCAAAAATTATTATATATAGGAACTAGCTATGAATATAAAGCAGGTGAAAATGTGACAAATTATAATGAACCATCCACTTCAATGCATATGGGTTACAAACCGGGAACTGGTGACACTGTGTATTCATATAAGAAAGATATTTTATTGAAGTGTATTCCTAATAAATATACATGCAATCCCGGTATGGGGAAGATATTAACGGTCTAGTGAAATGATCAGCCATTGAAGATAATTCAAATGAATGGCACATACTTATTCATGGATCTAAATTAAGTTTAAAACCAGTTCTGTTGCATAGTGGCTCCATCACATCCACTGATGCATGTCTGTGGGGGTCTTAAGGTTATTGTAATACTAATTGGTCTACAGGGAGATTTCACAAGAAAAAATGTTGTTTTTTATGTGTCAAGCAACAGAAAACATTATATTGAGCAAAAATGGGGCAAGAGAATCGAACATTTAACCGAAGAAGTATTGTAAATATGTATCACTGGTTGAATCAGAAAATGTGGTTTTTCTACATCTTGTAATTTTAAATATTTGTTTAATGAAATATATCGTTTGGCCTTAGAAAAAATAGGAAGGTTATTCACCTATATCGTCAGAAGTTTATTTCAATACACCCACCGAGAGACACTATCATGTGAATATATATAATAGGTATTATAATAAGCAATATAATCACAAATAAATTAATAAAAATAACAGACTATTTTATTGAACACATTAATCATGATTGAAAATTACATAACCATTAAAGGAGTTCACAACTAAAATCGTAAGACATATCAGTAGAGGTCTACAGCCCCCTTAAGCGTTTTTGTTGGCATAATTATTATAATAGCCGACTTTAATAAATAAGACAACATTCAACTTAACTGGGCCACTAGGCAACTGAATTCTCTTTGAACTCAAATGCCGATAAAATACAACTTTACAAATCCTAGCCTTAATACTTATTATTGGTACCTATGCATCACTAATGCGACACAAGTCCTAGCCTTCATACTTGGTTATTGGTACCTACGCATTACTAATGCGACACAAACTTCTTATTGAATCGCTAATAATCACTAAGTATTTTCTACCTCGTATTTAAGCATTAACGGTAGCAACAATGTATATAACGTACTTAAATGCTAAACTCAATTAGAGTATGATCAGTACAAAGTATTTTCCCCACAAGGTATCAAAGAATATATTACTTGACTAGGGTAGTAGGATTCCAATCTATATAGGGAGTAAACATCTGTTGAATTCCTAACATCCTGGTTACATAATCGTATTTACAAATGGCTCAAGCGATCTAACAACAGACTAACTAAACGATACTAGAGTGCAAGAAAGTTTCAAAGTTCAAAATATCCTTAAGGGCACCAAACACACATGTCAACAATACAGCGCAAGCACCCTCTGGTGGCTCATTGAATCCCCCCGAGTTGCGCACCTCGCATGGTAGACAACGTATATTAAACAAAGCTTGAATGAAGCCTATGACCCAATTTAGTCGCGCAATTATGCCGAGAATTCCTTACCATCCCATCAACCAGCAACAGTACACATTCTGTTAAATAATAAAACTATTTGTATGGAGCACCTGGCAGCTCCTAATATTAATAAGAGTCAGAAGGACATATTAGGCCCAACTGACGTGACAGTCAATATGGACTGGATAATACTTAGCAATTAACTGACAAGCTAGAGTAAAAAACGTTATTTAAGAAAACATTATAAAATTCTAAGTGTACCAAACAAACTATGTGGTAAGTGCACAACTAACAATTATTGCTCAGTGAGTTGATATTACATTCTGATGGTCCTATCTGCGGGTTGCTGGAGTGACGAACGTGTCCACCATCTTGTTCCTGTAGTAGGTCGGTCGAGCTGTTGAAGAGCCTCCACGTGGCTCCCGGAGCGTATAATAGAAAGATGCAACGTATTGCTTGAGGGCGCCAGCAGATATATCTTGAGTATGATCTGGTATCAGAGAGGTTATAAGGAGACAAGGGTGAGGGAAGAGGGGGATACTGTCAAGCAGTAGACCATTCCAGAACCATGCTTGACAGGTTGACCAGCAGCCACGCCAGCGGTTGAGAGCCCAGTCAGATGATGGTTGTTTGTCGTCAAGCCAGTCAAATAGACTAGTCTGTGACGGACGCGTTTAATCTTCAGTCAATAGTCAACATCCACGTTTGTGCTGGAGAGTGAAAACCACAAATCACAAGATCATTATAAATCGTCCAGTTTTTGAGAGTTTGTCTGAATGAAGCCAATTTGTATGTGTGGGCTAAAGCGATTAGCCTGTCACACCAACATAACAGATCTAACCTGAAAGAACTGTTGAAAGATTATGTATATGAGACAAAGCTACAGGATAATGCACTAACAACTTGATAGTTATTTGAACCAAAGTAATACAATATCCCTATACAATTACATCCGGAAAACTTTGATAATACCTTTTAATTGTGTTAAATGTTTCGGCGTATAGTGCCCGGAGAGCCAAGCTGTGCAAGCATGCGTGTACGGCAAGTTGCATAGGAGTTAGGCATGCGACATTGCACATTTAGTATTGGCAAGCACTTTCTGTGATGGAGGACCGTAAATTATGACCCTACGAACGTATTCGCATTTCTAGTTGGACTGTTGTGCTGTTTCCTAATAATGGTGGGATTTTCTTTTTCCATGCTCCAAGATTCAATGTGTGTATTACCGCGCGCCTAACTCCTATACAACCGGTTGTACACGCAAGCTTGAATAGCTTTGCTCTCCCGGAACTGTATGCCGAAACTTTGTACACAATTTAATGGTATTAGCATAGTTTTCCGGATGTAAGTATATAGGGCTTATGTATTATTTTTGGTTCAAACAAGCTCTATGTGCATTTTGGGGTTTGATTTTCCGTACACCTTGTATATATACCAATAATTTGGGAGTGGTGAGGGATGAGCAAGGGGAATGCCCTCATCCGGACAGATCTAAGTTGTAAAATCGCATCAATGTCATTGGGACACCTCCACCAGGTGAGACAACTATATTTATTATTTATTAGAGATAGTTAACATGAAATCTCAGAACTGACTAATTATATCAGCACTCGAGAATTTCTATGAGTAAGAGAGAAAGACATAGTATTTTTACATATCTTCCAGGCCGCACACGACATGGGACCAACGGCTTTACTTCCCCTCCCTGAGAAGTTGTGCTGAGGATTTTTATCGCTCAAGAAAAATCCACTGACCCTGGCTGGGTTTGAACCCATGGAAATTGGGTACCTAACGTGAACTCTTTGCCCTATGATCCACAATGTCAACAGGGAAGACTACTTTGGCTCTCTTAAAAGGGAATCCAAAACGGACCATGAGAAAAAAAATACCCACGGCGATCATTTATAAGCACATAGAATGAGCATATTACCTTGGATAATATAAATGGATACGTTTGATACATTTATCATAAAAAATGTTACTAGTTAAATTCCATATTATATGTCTGGTACTTAAAATTAATAATCAAATTTAAAAAATGAGTATATATTTTGATAATGACTGCCCTGAGAGAGCAAAATTAATACAATTTTTGGAATTAGCACATCAATTTCCTTTTGAACTAGTCACTTATGTCCCGGAGATATGTTATTTTGGTGATATTTAATGATTTACTTCATGGATATAGTATAAATTTATTATATTTTTATCTGATTGGACCTATATTTAAAATAGTTTATTACATTTTAATTGACTTAAAAGTAGTCTAATTCTAAGGAAACAAAATAATAAATGGACACACATTTTATACAAGTTTTATAAAATTGTTAGAATTTATTTTTTGTGGTAGTTATGTGATTTAAAACTATTCCCGGGTAAAGGAAATAACTTTGTATGTGTGGTTAGCTTAGAAGGAAGGCGTGGAAATCACTTAAGGCGGTGAACGGTTGTGGCAACGTTTCCCCGTGGTACGTCCGCCGGCAAAGGCAGATTACATATTCATCACAGGATCGACTGCCCTCGCACGCAAGAAGATCGATAACTCGGTACTTAGAGAGATACCTAGACTGTGATTGTGTGGATTCCATTCGTCGATTCACAATATTATGGAGGACTGGAAGAAATAATACAGAGTGATCCCAAAATATCGCAAACCTCTTTTTTTCAAGGATGTTTCTCGAAGAAGAACATGAAAAATGAACATATTGTTTATATGTTTGGCAACATTGTAATGTTGGCCGGGTGTTGTGCAGGCCATGGAGCCTTGAGACGTATGATTAGGGTCCAGACAGTTGATGCATATGAAAGTGTAAGATGAGTTTTTCACAAGTAGAGCGAGTATTAATTTTGGAACATTATTTTAAGGCCAACACGTACATGGGATGCTAACAATATTCTTTGTGTAGTTTTCCAGAATCACGCGGGCCGAATAAATCAACAATATGCCGAATTGATGGCACAACATTTTTTTTTTTTTTCTGTTTTGAATTGCGTGACTTTTAGATCAGCCTGTATAAGAATATATTTTTCAGTCACGTCTCCATGTGTACCACACAAGTCACAATGTGTTGGACAATATAGTTTTCATTTTTAACTCAAATTTATTTTGAAATCGCTTAGATAAGCTATATGGGACTTGTATATGTATAGCTATTCTGTAAATGACCATATGCCACAACGTAGTGTACACTTAATGTTATTATCCTAAATGATAGTTGTAAATTTCAATTTGTTAATAGAAAATATAATAAAAGGTCAAAATGTGTTAGTCTCGAAGAAAAATCACTACTATTATTTCTAGTCTGTTTTTAACTACTATTCGGTTACCTACACTTGTTTACTCCGGTAAGGTAGAAGTTAGCTAGAATGAATTTATAGTAAATTTGTTCGCATCTACTCAGATAGAGAGCTTGAATTCAATCAGGAAATACCACCTCCGTACATCCTAGTATAAAAGGAGGAAGGTCCAACCCCATTCGACTCCTCGGCTAAATATCAAACCTAATTAAAGAAGCTGGATGTTTGTTCCTCGACCTCCCTGTGCATGTCATTATAGTAATAAAACTATGCTACGAGATCTTGGCTTAGAACATAGCAACAACAGTTAACATTTTGTTGTCAACACAGCTCAGGAGATCAACAATATTAATATAATTTATATTTATGTCATGTTTATCTTATTGTTTACCATTCTTTTAAACTACTTGGCATGATTAAATAAAGTACCTTTTCATTTTTTCTAAAAGTTGACCTCCTTTGAGTCTGTAATTTACTTTTGTCAAATACAGGTCAAATTTGTTGTGTGGCGTAAAATTCCATCACCTTTAACGTTTTCTAATCTGATAAAGTCAGTGAAGGCAAATTTATCACTCTTGCTTTGATTAATTATATTAAACCGTTTTTATAATAATAAAATTAGATATAATTTGAAAATTTTTAGGGCTCCAAACTCCCTTCTTGCGAAAACTCTTATAACCATGCTTTTTATTTTTTATTTTAATAACGCAATTTCATGTCAATCTGCTCTTGAACATGTGGAAATTTTGAATCCTATCATGTCTCTCGTCATCCTAAAATATGATTCACAATTAACTCTTATAAACAGCTCATCCTTTGTGACCTTTTAAAAGCACTACAAAATATTGATTTTTCATAATTTGACTCCTAGTTTAAAAGCTTAACAAGTCTTGGAGAGTTATTTAATGAACAACCTTATCACGAAGAATCTACGTTGTTGTTTTGGCTGTAGACTCTGCTAAGTTATCATGACTGTAGAATAAATTTATATACTTGTTTTCCCCTCTTTATTATTATTAATATTATTACCATCACCAAATTTGTTTCATTGTAATCACTTGATCATTCAGATAATGTATTTCTTATTTTTTAAGCCATTCTATTGATTATATTAATGCTGGACTATTAAAGCTCTCATCAGATGTATGGAATATTAATAACGAGAAATTAAATTATTATCGATGTATTATCAGCAATAACAACTCCTGCCATATAATTTTAAATACAAATATTTTAATAAAACTTTAAACCAACCTTGTTATATTTTTTATATTCTAAAATATATCCATGAAAATATAACTAGCCTTTATAGTGTGTGTTGATTTCTTAACATCTTGGTGGGCGCCACTCCTAAGCGCTACTTGAAGGTATTTAAATAAATACTTTTTTCTCTCTAACCCTGACGGTGGCAGGATGTCTCTTAAAACCCGTTGTGCTCGGGAACACTATCTGTACAATTATTATTCCGGTGTTAAATTTTATCTAATGAATCTTAAGAAATGATATTATCAAAATAACTACAACTATTGGAGAGAATACAAATTATACTACCATGAATTATGTACATAAAAAACAACCATTAAAATAATGAGTTATACCAGGTGAAACCAAAATAAATTTTACACAACAATTGAAACTTTATTTTTGCTACTCAGTTTTTTTTTTTGTTTTTTTTTTGCTTTCATGCTCCAAGCTTACCTAAGGAATTCCTTTCATAAATATAAATCTAATCTTAAAATAAAATAAAACTTTTAATATTATATTTCTTTGATAAGAAAAATATTTAATACAACCAATTAGATTTCTTGTTCAAAGATCATAAAAATATAGTCCAAAAAAACCTACATTATTTAAGTTTGAAATCAATTAGCAACAAACATTTGGGTATTGTTGGAATATTATTTTACATCAGGCGTTTCAATATTTGTGAAATAAAATAAGAAATAATGTTCTGTAAGAGATAAAAGATTTGATGTTGTCAAGGTGATATATTTTCCTTAAATGTTTATATTGGTTTCTGGTTGGCTGTGATGTTTAGAAACATATCATTAGTTAAACCTTTGGTTGGATTTCACTTCGAAGAAAAATATCCATGTTGAAATCAGAATAAATGGGAACACTTTGTTTCTTCTTATAGATTTAAGATATTCTACAAATTATTAGTTTAAATATTCTCTGGATCTTCCCCACAATCCTATCTTTCTAGAGCTGCACTTATTTACAACTTTAGAAATAGAGTTCTACTTTAAGAATAATTTTATTGAGGAGCAATACAGATTTTGTTTCATAATTTAGTGACTTCGAAAGAAGACGTCCTGAAACTCTTTTAAAAGAAATCTTACTGTATATTCTCCTAAAACAAAAAAAAAACACATGTTATTTTGAAAAAGTCCCACGAAAATACGCAGGAAACATAACAACGCTAATAAAGATTGGCCATGAATTAATGATAAATATCACTTAAATTAAATTAATTATTAAAATTGAAAAGATTGAAATGTTATATGAAAAAGTAATAGAAATATTAAATCTTCTAACTTCTTCCATTTCTCAAAAATAGAAACTCGCGCTCGTACAAAAGTAAATAAATCTATTTCCCGTTAGACTCTTCAGTCCTTCATTCCTTTATATTTCCGTTCGAATTTTGCTCGTGTATTTTCACCAGCTAAAAATGTTTCCCATTGCTGAACTTTCTTGTCAAAAAGGCCAATGCAATTGTTATTTTAAATGATAACAAATGCTCAAGCGAAGCTAGTTGTAAGAAAAGTTTATTAAGACGTTTATAATAGTCATAATCAAGTAGGGATGGATATTTAATCAGCCTCACCGTTGATGAAAATAAAATAAAATACGTCACCAGTGGAAGCTTGACTAAATACAGCTTCCATTACGTAAATAATATTTATTTGAACAAAAATTATATATATATATATATATATATATGTTTTATTTATATCCAATAACAAGCTGAACATAACAAATAGCATAGGATAATATATAAAAATAGTAGAGTCTTAATAGGTTTTGTAGTTAATAGATTGATAAAAATAACTATCCACATTGTAATATAAAAACTGTATTAAACATTAAATCCCGTTTGTTAATAAAATATAGGGTGACCTGGTGGTCTAGGGGTAAGGTGTCAGACTTCTATTCTGGCGGCCGAGGTTCAATCCTCGGTCCCGGAAAGATTTATCTGATTACCAAACCCTTCCTTCACCTCTGACAAGATATCTTGTGAATGTGAGGAATGCCAGGTCTCCACCGTGGTTCGGATTCCACGTTAAACTGTAGTTCCTTCATTTCATCTCACAATCACCCTATCATTACACATTAGCGTAAGTGCGTATAACCCGAACGGGTAGTAAGACGCAGTGCTAATAATAATAATAAAATATAAATCTGTCATTTAGGAGGTAATTAATTTTTTATATTAAACTATGATCTTTTTTAAGAATAACAATAGAAATGCAAAAGCATTGCAAAATAATTCATTTAATAAGTTTTAATTTCTTTATAGTAAAATACACATCTTAGGAGTTCTTAAGTTTATTCAAATAAACAAGAAATTCTCATAGCTTTCTCCAAACGAAATTTTGCTTATTTATTATTCATATGAGAACTAAAAAAAGTGTTAAAAATTATTCATACCAATACATTATAGTAGACAGTATTATGAAATGAAATACTCCATGAAACATAGGTCTAACTTTGTTGATACTCTTATTCCTCAAAACAGAATAAATGTATGGAATTGCTATCAATAAAATGTATGTACATAGAAATAATAGATTGGACCACTAAACTAAATCCTTTCTCCATTCTTAAAAGAGGTTATTGACCCAAATAAATAGATGACTATGTACAGATTTCTGTTTGATAAATCTTGCAATTTTTTTTTGTGCCACCAATTCCCTCGAAGGCTATATGGGTTGACCTGTGCCCAGTGAGTCTGAAACATGGTAGAAAGGCTGAGCGAGTCACATAAATCCCCTTCTATGCAGTCAGTGTCCCCTCTGGCCATACATCAACCCCCCTCAAACCTCCCTCCGCTAAAGCTTTCACCCCCTCGAAATATTCAGCAAGCTAGGGAAGGACTCACGTTATATCCAAATATATGTCATTGTTTTATAATAATTCATCGATTAACAAGTACAGATCATCACTTTATTGTTCATATTATATCGGGTTAGACTATAGTTTTTTTTTAAACATTGTTTGAAAACTATTACTACCACGATTTTGCTGAACTAGGAATGGGTTGACTTTACATGATTTTTAGAAACTCGATCATTTTGGTTCAAATATGTTTTAAAACCAATCTTATGTTTTTGTGGTTCAGAAGGGTGTTTATCAAATCTTTTACCATGTTGGCACTCTTTGATATTCTCTTATATTTCTCTAAGTATCCTATATAAAACATCCTAGTGTCCAAGCACTATGACTTGAAAAATAGCTTAGTAAAGGATGCAATTAAATTAAAAATACTATGCTTTGATTATAATTTAACTATTATAAAATGAATGAGTTTTGACTAAGCTCATCTTTTTGGGCACAATATTTGAGAGCCACAATTTAAGGTACTTCAAATTAATTCGTATTTAATGAGTATGTGTTATATTCTCATAGTTTTAAAACAAGTAGTTCAGCTGGAACACAACATGGATTTTTGCTCGTATATAAGTAACTGTCGATTATTCTAACATTTACCAAAGACTTCACCTTAAAATAGAGAATGCTATATAAACCTGGGTAAAGCAATACCAGATTTAGTTAATATAAATGATATAGGATTAGATCAAATATAATAACGGGCTAACTATATTAGAGATATTAATAACATTAGACTAGAGCTCAATTTCCTTCTGAAAGTTTTTTTTCCCTTACAGAACCCTTTGATAGAGAAGGATTATACCAGGAAAAAATACCTTTTAGTTGGTTAATGTTATATTACATATGAGGTACTAAGTGGTACAATTAGTAGGATAGTGTAAGTAGCTTACAGTTAGGTGAAATCATATTTTAGAGATAAAATATTTCCATTTTAATGTTGGTAAGGTACTGCCTGAAGAAGAAAAATATTTTAATTAGGATGGTTTATTACCTAATGTAAACTATACTGGTTTATCAATTTGAGATAGGCTTTAATCGTGCATTATTGGACAAAAAACAATCATATTTAAAATTTAATAATCCCACCAAGCTTGTTTGGAAATTATTCTCCAGGTTTATATTTATTTGATATAATGTCCCAACCATCTTTTAATTTTGAAATATTTTTTAGTCCATATTTATATCATAAAGTATTATATTTATTCTAAATTTTTCTGAAGTAGGTTAAAATTAATTCACTATATTAAATACCAGTACTAAACACTTGATCTAGTCTTAAAACCAAAATAAATATAAAATATGTTTTAAAATGGTTAAATAAACCAGAAAACTACTTTTCAAACTCAAAAGAATATAGAACATATTTTAGAAACCTAAAACACCCCTAAGTTCAAATTAATTAGTATGGTAAAGATTAAAAACTGTATCTGACACATTTCCTTTTATACATACAAATATAAATTGAATTATATTTTATGTTTGTTTTGTTTTAATGTACCAATGATTATAAACTTACATATTACGTAAATTTGGTATTTGCATTTAAAAAATATTTCACATCAAATATAAGTCAACCAACAGATTACGCTTAGAATGAATGAATTCTTTTTACTTCTGTTTATAATTTCAAATGGAGGATATTTTTAGTCAAATATCAGCCGCAGTCACAACAAACTGAATGTTTATAAATGTTTGTATACTAATAGACTCTAAAGTCACTTCAAAACTACCACACATGTTTGGAAATACAGATGTTCAGATGTTCAGACTTTCACTTTCATACGGTACATCATGACACTGATTTTATTCACACATCTTTATATAAAATGAGAATTATTCTCTTGTTAAATATATTTTGGAATGTTAACTATACAAAAAATGAATATAACACTCTAAATAAAATATTTAAATCAAACCACACCGGGGCCCTGATACCTAAATTTTAAGCCATTTTAGGTTGATTTTTTTTAGCTATGAAGAGGGTTGGGCACATCTATTAGGGTGTTATTATTTATCCAAACAACATGCCTTTACCTGCCCTTTTAAATAGCATAATATATCCATGTGCTGCTTAGCCCACTTTATTTTTATATAAAAAAATTATTTATAAGAAAATTAATTTTTAAGTTGTCTTAAATACAGTTGTATTCAGAGTAGAAAGAACTTATTTTCAACAGTTATATAAGTTATTATAATAAATGTTATAAGATTATACCAACTATAAAAATAACTTTATGGATAGCATGCTATCCATCGCACGGGAAAGGGTAAGATTCCAGGGAGACTATGAGATGGGTAAGTATGCAAGGCTGAGACGGTATGGGTATGTAATGAGGACGGTAAAGGAGAGAATAAGCAAGAGAATGATGGAGATGACGTATGTAGGGAAAATACCACAAGGGAGACTAATAAAAAGATGTGAAGAGCCAACCAGGTCTGTCCATGGTAGACGTAGGGCCCCGGGAAATCCTCGTTTGTGGGGCCCCCAGTTATCTGCCTTCCCCCCTCCAAATAATAATGACTATAAACTTAATTTTTGTTTAGTGATAGTATAGTATTTTGTACCTATGTACAAATAATTTTCAGCTGTATAAGGTAAAAAGAAAATCCCTGAAAAGGTAAATACATATAACAATAACGCTAGAAGCAGTGTTTGTATATTTAAATATATTTATTTTTTAAGGGTTAATTCCTACCAACCCTTTATGCAATTATGTTTCCAATGAAGTTGATCTGTATGAAGGTACAAAGAACAACTGCGAAATTTTGAATTAAATCATTGATTGCGTTACAAAGTTATCGTGAGACATATCCGCCACAGACAGAAAGAAAAAAGCAAATTTAATTAAAACGTAGAATTCGGTTCAATCATTCATTAGATCAAATCACCAGATTATGTTTTCATTTGTTTATACATTTTGACAAAATTTTCTAGTTGGCTTATTCAGGTAGCCTTTAAAAGCGTGCAATAAAACATTTCCCACACAAATATTTTTTTTTCCTCTGTCACCTATCTAAGTATGGGGCACTTGGGGGTGCTGGGTGGAACAGATAACAGAACGTGTGTAAATGAGAGTAGAAAATGGAAGCAATTAAAGAGACAAGAATGGTGGAAGGAAGAGGATGGAGGTATTTTACAAAATTGACCCAGCTATAAACTGGAAATACATAATGATGATGCTGATGATGACAAATGTTTATGCAATTTGTAACTTTGACATTCTATAGAGATTATCAAGACCTCTAGAGTAATATTATTAATAAAGTAGAATTTTATCAACGTTGAGTGCTAGAATAAATATATATATATTTATTTCCAACAATAATTCTAGCCAGGGTTGAGCAAAAGTCATAGTAGGATATAAATGAGGTAGCATGGAGTTAGTAACGGAAGATTATATTTCAAAATAGCAACAGTATATACTCAAAGATATACCATATCATTTGACATGCTGTATGCGCATACACAGTGAACGTTTGACATTGTGATGTGGCGTTGAATTGTTTGGTATAATCGGACCACATTTCTTTGAGGAACACTCGGGGTCATGTTGTTATGGTTAACAGCGATCATTGCGTCCAGCTTTTGAACGAGTTCTTATTTGTGAGCTGGCCACCTGAAACCCGCCACAGCTATGGTTTCAACAAGATGCGGTAACAGCCCATTCTGCCCGGTAGTCCATGATCATTTGTGAGGCGCGTTTCCCGGTCGACTGATTTCAAGATTTGGGGGCATTCACTGGTCAGCGTGGTCACCGAATTCAACCACCCCGAACTTCTTCTTATTGGGGTTCCTCAAGAGTCAGGTGTTTGCCGCAAGCCCTCAATCACCGACTGAACTGAAGAATCGCATACGAAACACAGTGCGCAATATTCCCTTAGAAATGATGGATCATGTGATTAAAGGTTTCGTCCGCAGTTTTGGAGGAATGTGTTACGTGTGATGGTGAACACCTACTTGGCATAATATTCAAGAGATGAGATATCATGTTCATTAGATTAAATGGCATATCTTTGACTATATACTTTGGCTATTTGGAAATATTTTCTTCCGTTATTCACTTTATGCTACCTCGTTTATAACCTATTTTGACTTTTGCTCAAACCTGTATAATACCTTAGATTTTTTCCCCCTAATTTTATCTCCTTCAAAACTTTTATAAATTGCAGCTGGTACTGTAGCTCCACGATTTAAAGCTACCTATATTATAATTATCAGGCGTAACGAACACTAACTAATGCATACTACTATATCTTTGGTGCCCGGAAAAAAGAGTATAGCTCCTAATAGTGTAACTTGAATTATACTAAAATGTATAACTAAAATAAAACAAATGTAGGGCATACTTATAATATAAAGATTAAATTGAAATTTTCCACCAATAAGGTTGGCTTATACTACTTGTACCAAATGATAGTTTTGGCCAAGGAGAATGTAAATATTGACCAATCTCATTTTATAATTTTTTGACTTAAACTCATTTTCCCTGGCACTAAATATATACTGTACGCACCCACTTTACCTGTTGGAAGTATGAGTAACACTTTCCTAGGTTTCGTCTATGTTTAGGCGTTGACCATAGTTCGCTTACTATTTCATTTATTAATTATGTATTTAAAATTTCGTTTGGGGACGTTATTGCCAAAATAGTTTATTTACAAGCTATTTGGAAATTTGTTTTAAGAGAGTTCCAAGGTGCTAACAACTCATCTTGTACTAACGCCAATAATAAATATAATAAAATTAATCGAAATGTATTTTCAAGAAAATTTATTGCTACTCTGCATGTGAAGTTTCAAAATTGACGTACATAATTTGTGTTCTTCCCCACGAAATTAAATTTGGTCACTATTTTCCTGAAAGACAGTTTTAAAAATAACAAAATTGATTTTAGTGATCTATGCTCAAGGATGGTTCTTTTGTCGCTGTCACATTTTATATCTCATGTCAATTTTCACAACTGTAAGATAATTGTAAAATTAAATTCAGCGTTCCTATTCTTACTTCGTGTTTAAGACTACTACTACTATCTACTTATTGCACCGCGTCTTACTACCCATTCGGGTTATACGCTTAAGTACTAATTACACTAATGGATTAGGAATTGGGAAGGTTGAATTATAGGAAGTGACCCACATTTGCGTGGAGGGAGAGTGGAAAACCATTTAGGAAAAACCACCCCCAGTTCACCCGACCGAGATTCTAACCTCGATCTCCCCGTCCTCAGCAGTCGGGCTCAACACAAGCGTGTTAGCCAACTACGCCACAGCGTGTTTAAGAGTTTCAATCTACTACTATACTTGTAATATTAATTAATTATTCTGTCGTTGTTTCCTATGCTACAAATATACTTTACCCTTCATTTCATAAACCACTTAACCGATTGAGCTGAAATTTAGCATGTGCATAGCTCAGATTTTGATTAACATATAACTAATTAAAATTATTAATACAGCTTTACCTAAGAGACACCCACAATTTTCGTCCACAAGCGTATCTCCTGAATCATTGTAGAGTAATCACGCTTTGGGTGAAGGGTATCCACAAGCTCATACTACCCCCAACCTCCAACCGCCCACGGACAAATTTTCTGTAACTGGAAAACCATTACATCGATTGAGCTGAAATTTCAGACGGGCACATAACTTAAAATTTCTGTTAACAAATAGGCTAATTAAAATTCCTTATACCACTTAACTTAAAACCCGTACTCCACGCCCCTAACCACTAAATCCCTATACATACTTCCGGAACCGCTGGGGCTAAAGAGTCCCCTTGGTTGGGTACTATACTTCTAACAACTCTACCCCCCATCCCCTACATCTCAACGGCCCCAGACGTATCTCTGAAACCTATGAGGATAGGGGTTGCCAAATGTCTTATCCTCTACTGACTAGTAGTAAGTTTTGGCGAACCAGATAAAAAACAAGAAGTCGGGGAAGATTCAATATCCTCACAAAATTTTTGTAGATAAGCTTATCTAAAATATAAATTACTTAAGTTAACGGTACGACACAATCACGCACACCTTATATTATGGTGTGTTAGCCTATTTTTTGAAAATGTTCACCTAAAGTATATCATTAAATTACAATTAAAAAATCTTTCCGCATTAAACAAACACCATCTTTTTTTTAAGGAAAAATTATTTCAAGATAATATTTTAAACTCAATCTTAAAAGCTAATTTCAAATTTTTTTAAATTGTCAACATTTTTTTATCTGTAATCTACCTTTATATTAATTCATTTTATAAAAATAAACATAAATTTATTGTACCAACTTGGGCTTACTGGGTACATTTTACATTTAGAAAACAGAGGCATTTTAACAAAATAGATTTATTTAGTAAACAAACAATTTTAGGAAATACAAGTTTTACATGAATATGGGCATATTAGCGTGTATTAAATTTCTTCCAAAACCATTAGACTTGAGAGATTGCTTGTGGCTACCAGGGCTGTACCGTCGCCCGGCCACATGTAGAAGCATTTCTAAAAGGAGAGTAATTAAACAATTAGTCAAAGAATAGTGAAAATCACATTTAGTAGATAACATTAATACAGTCTTGCCTGGTATCGTTAAACATTTAAGGAATCCATAGAACAAGATGGATACTCAGCTGATAGATCCAGCTAATTGATGGCTAAGAAGCAGGCGTCATTAAGTACTACAGCTGGTCACTTTCCCCTACGATACTGCCAGAGCATTCAATAGTAGATTAGTATCTATTAAGACCAATACAGACTTATAAGCCTAATTACAGGCAAACATGAAATAGTATTATTTGCGCTGACCTCACTATGACACTAGTGTAATTTCCCTGGGTTGCTCACCCAAGCTAATACTCTCCAAGAAGAGTGACTACAACATCAAACATTTAACTGAACTGCATAAGGCAAAAGTAAAATAGACATCCTGGTGGTAACCACAATAACAAAGAACTAATGTTCATGACGTTTAGGACGTCATGATTAATTTCACTCCAAGATTATAGAACTTGTGACAGTGTAAACCCATATTGAAAAAGGGTCACTTTCCAAGCCAGAGGCTTTTACGTTAGGACAGTGTCAAACGACACATAACTTAACCAAAGAAAAAACTTCCATGTTGAAGTTAATTACGTATTTAACCAATATCAAAATATTCCATTTGACATATTTCAAAACAAAGGCTTCTCCCTAAATATTAAAATAAACTTTCCTTCAAAACATGTTTTAAATTTAAACTTCTCTAAACTATACTAGAAAAAAAGTCCTAGGGACTTGGTGACGACGGTGGATACAAATACCCCAGATACGTCGTCCGAGTTAGCGGCGGGTTGGATCGGGTGATCCATCATCCTCTCGATACTGCTACGGCGGCGAATCCGACGTCCCAGACTCCATGTTCCTTCACTTTTCTAACGGGCAGAGTTTTCTTGTTGACTCTTTGTTGTGTAGAACCGCTCTGTACTTTGATACCGCTGGCTGACCTATATATACCCTCAACTGGCTCGGACATGAAGAAAAGGGAAGGGGGAATAAATTAAGAAACAAGGCAGAAACAAGGAAGAATGAAATTGTGGAGAAAGGCGAAACAAGAGAATCAAGTTATGAGTTTCTCTGACTGACCGCCAGCGTCGCTAGGTGTGCGGCAGGTCTGCGCGTCGAATCCCAACTTCAGAACTTCTTTCCCTTGAACTAGTCGCGATACTCGTGAGTCGGCCATGATAGACAATTCTGTGGTTTCAAAAGTGAGATATTGATATCTGTAGACATCTTGCCAAGGTGAGTTACTACACAAGTATCTTTTATTAAAATGTATCTGTATTAATTTACTTATTTTATATCCACTATTATTTTAAATGAGAAATAGTGATATGGATGTATTTTTTCTATTTTCTTGTGCACGGTGTGGTCAACGTACATAAGTACTATATCTGATATCATCTCATAGCAAAGGCTATGTATTCACGTAATTATTCATTAATACAATAATATTAGTCCTCTTCTTCAATAATTAGTACAGTAATTACCAAAAGACAATACTTTTTGACCAACCACGTGTTTGAATGTAGGACTGTACGTAACTTTATTAGATCAGAAAATATAAACTTAGAGGTAGTTTATATTAAATATGTTGATATAATTTCTATCTTGCACAAAAACACTGAGATATTGAATTTTTTCTTGTAGCTGTTCAATCCATCTGATTTACACGCTACATTATTAATAATGTGAAATAACCCTCAATAGCAATTAAAAAATTTAAATCCGTTTTTGAAAATTTAAGCATTCAAAAAATATCACTCAGCTTAAACTAACATTAATTTGAGAGCAAATATCAAAATTAGGAGAAAAAACCATCCTCAGGTCTTACCCTATAACATAAAGATATCAAGTTGAAGAAAAATCCATCCGTGGACAGGCACAGACAGAGAGACCGGCTGTCATGATGAAATACAGTGATAGAATTCACTTATTTGTGTTCGGACAAAGATAAAACGTATATATTCATCATTATAAGGAGATTGAAAATTTTCACGATTACAATCAATAGATTGAATATTTTGAGACAGTAAAAACTAAAAATTTATGAACACGTCCAAACTTGTTAATTTACTTTAATGGCTATAAATATTGTCTTACATTACTAACAGCTATGGAGTAATGCCATATTGGTTACACATATTTAATTTGCAGATACACTCTTTATATGTAGCAGATATAATTTTACCTATTATTTGCTACAAACGCTTGGAAGTTTGAATTTACTTACTACACCTAATATATTTAACATTGACGTCTTCAACTTAACCGTATCAGTGATTACGCAGACTAATTGTAAATCTCATCAAGACTGGTTTCCTTTTCGAGGATCTGATCTTGACCCTGTATACCGGGGGTGATGGTTTCCTAATCCTATTCCACTTTAGCTTCACGCAAATTTGAGTGCATTTCTTCAACCTATTAGCGAAACTAAAATTAGTAAAGCATGGACTGGTAGTAAGACGTGGTGGAAAACATAAGCTTCTCATAATTGTTATGTTCACACAATCTCTCTCACTATTTTAAAAGGTCAATTTTATTTTGTGAAAATGTGTTTTAGGTGTTAGTTATGTTTGTAAATCGCTTCTCTTCTACTTGGTAGTAAACGCAATCTTTTTAATTTATATATATTCTTTGTGACATTTTTCTTGGTACTTTATTAATTTGTAAAAGAACTTAGATACTTGAGTGAACAACAGAATCCAGAATGTTTACACTTTGGCCTTTGCCAACATTGTAGACCGAAACACATACAAAAGCTTGCTCTCTACATCCCCGGCAAGCGAAAAGGTGGATAAGAATCACCATCAAAGTTGAATGAAGGATTGTGGTTCCCCAAACAATGTACTCCTATCGTAATAGGGCTATTTCCTACCCCATCCACTTCATAATGCCTTGATGACATTTGGTTTATATCAACAAACACCCTTTCACCCTCCAGCTTCAGATCGTGTAACAATCCATCGCTTTATTCAGCATTTCCACCGGATTGTTGCCTGCGCATGAATCACTTTGTCCTGCCTCTTCCTAGAGTCCATTAACATTTGGTTGAGAATACCTACTGTACAGCAAATCACCTGAGCGCTAAAAGGAAACAAGAATCAATCTGGGTGAGGTCGGATATCTCAAATTACTCATAAGCAGAGCCCTGCTTTTATGGTGATTAAAAAAAGCCCAATTTTGTTTTAAAGTTTCCCAAAGCGGTGAATAAGCGGTGAATTACAAAAATCCTATTTTTGCGACGAGATTATCGAATTAAGACAAAAGCGTAAAAAAGGTGGTTTTTACCAAACTTCGTGATTAAGGTGACTTTGTTGGGTTGAAACTAGACTTCAGACAATATTATTATTAGCACCGCGTCTTACTACCCGTTCGGTTATACGCACTTACGCTAATGTGTAATGGTCGGGTGATTGTGAGATGAAATGAAGGACCTACAGTTAATGAATCCGACCACGGTGGCGACCTGGCATTCCACACATTCACAAGATCCAGGACAATGTTTGAAACAGGTAAACTAAACATATTGAAGTGAAAACCAAAGATTACATTTTGTTTGGACAAAACGGTAAAAAACACTAGTCCACAAAAAATGTGCTGTTAACTTATTAAAAAAGTAAGATTTAGCGGCAGCTGGTCCGGGAAAAGTATGTACAAGTCACAAAGACAAAATATTACACAAAAACCCATTTTTCAATATCCCAAAATATTAGCGCGATTGCCGAAAATCGCGACTAAATCGCGATTATCGCGGACATCGTTTAAAATCGCGAATATCGCGCTAAAACGCCGATTTCGCGAATTATCGCGACAATTCTGAGCATATATTTGCAATCAGGGTAACCTGAAATGTGAACATCTGAAAGAAAAAATGCCATATCTAACATTCGCGAACTATCGTGATCTCCACAAACGCAGGGCTCTGCTCATAAGTCATAACTGATCGAATTCGTATCCTTAATAACACACAGACCCACGTTGTTGGTCACACTTCCTAGGGCATACCATTGTTGAGAAGGTAAAGATTCAAATCTGGGTAGGGTGTTGTATTAAGCCTAATTTTTTCTAATCCACTATCTAACCCAATCAGATCTTTTTATACAAATTACCACCGTTATTACTATCTCTTAATTTAAGCCAATACACTAGATGATATGAATGCATTCTTTCAACGGTTTATATTATATTAAATCATAGTCCTGAACATTATAAAGTTTAAAATTAAGATAAAATATTGTGCATTGTCTATGTTTTTACTCAAAATAAAACCATAGTTATTGTGAATAAAATCACGATTATTTTATCAACAGTTGTAGTGGAGGTTTGGACCAATTTATTATGGCCTCAAATTTAATTAAAAAATAAAAACGAGTGTTCTGCTGTTTCACTTTGAAGTTCAACATTTTCCCCAAGTGAATATTTAATAAAATGTAATAAAATATTATACCTTAATCCAGTTAGATCTATCCATTAAAAAGTGTGGTCTCTTTAGTATAACTAAGTACCATTGCTTAGAAATATAATATTTAAGTTTCTTAAGCCGATAAATATATTTATGAAAATACTGCTAAATTATATATTAATACAAAATTGATATATATAAACTGTATTATGACTTCTAAAAATATTTAGCCAGACAAATGTTCAAATGTTCTAAAACACTGGCCCGAGAGGCTAGAGATCTAATCCGGCCAGGTACCGTAGAAATGATTTTTTCAATATCATCTGGCTCATCCTTTCTAAGGATGAACTTAAGCCATCTCCTTTTGCACCCATATGCGCTTGAATTGTTAATTCGTGCTCTACCTCCTATCCAGGCTTTCCGAATATTTACATTAGTAGGTATGACTACGGAGAAGGTGTAATTTCAAATAAAGCCTACCAGACTTACTTGGAGGAAGATTGAAAAGACATTTTGGAATGACACGTAATTAAACTCAGATGAAATATTCTAAGACACCTCTTTGTCACAATCAACCCAGACGCGACGAGATTTTCACCCACCGGTGCAAGTAAACGTAACATAAATAAACTGAAACATCTACTTATGATTTGTTATCAAAATATAGGTACTCGCTCAACTCATACAAGTTCATCATTCGTCAATTTTGGTGAATTTTTGAAGTTATGATTTTTCTAACTGCTCATTATGATTAAAAATGATTAGTATCCTCGTGAAAAAAATATAGTTTCTAAAAGGTTATCTAATTTAAACTATTTTCGATTCTGAACTAAAAGGGAACACGGTTTGAAATATTTTAAAATGTTATATATATATTTTCCATCTTATTGTTCTTTTGTCAAAAATCCAACATTAGTCTATGATTTGTAAAGCTCAATTAAATTCCATAGTTTAATGTATCTTAATAATTATTCTATACACTTTTTTTAGAGCGAACAAACATCTCATTTGCCAACTATATCAGACATTCATTTATGATATACACAAATTTTCTTCAAACATTTTCTTGATACACGATTAATAAACTTCAACCATTTGCTAGATACAAGATTGATTTTTAAAAATCCATACCAAATCAAGCCAACGTCTGCTATTTTGATTGCCTGAGTTTATGGCTAATAGCTTCAGAAAATAATAATTAGACATTGCATTATCCTTATCACCACAATTAATGACAACCCATGGTTGACTATGTTTGCCACAATACAATTCTAAAATATTTGATTTCGCAAATTGTTTTAAAAATTGATTTAAGTTATATTATTTCAATGTAAAACACTAAACTATGCACCAATAGAGCTTTTTTCCCCAAATTTTTCCAAATTAAAAAAATGGTGATTATGTTATTTTTCGATTTTTTCCTTGTCACTGCGTCTCGCCGTTGGTTAAATATTTAGTGACACATTCCTTATTAAGATCCCGTCTCGTCAGACCATTATTAAGATCCAATCTTAGATATACTAGTTTTATTTGAAGATAAGTCATAACTCATAAAAAATCACAGAACGTAGGCCTCTACATAACATTTTGAAAAATTGCACACTAATCTGACAACATCAAGAGCTATTTTATTACTGGGTCCGAATTCACTTAAAGGAATTAATATATTTTGGCACAAAAAATATACTTACTTAATAAGTAGCAATATGGCGTAGATATAATAGGTAAAGTCATCATAAAGGCCACTGTTTTAATCTACTTCTATCCATGGTAAAAGTTTACTTTTAACATCAATGTTCATTATTTTAGATCTTTACTGACGCTAGAAATGAAGTTAAATAATTCAAGTAACAACATTACTTGCTATGAAGTATGTATCTACATCTTTAATACATAGATTTCACTACTTGATTAAAATTAGATTGGTATTTTTAGTTTTTGTATGTATTATATTCAAACTTTCTTTAATAACAAATTTTCTACCAATCTTTGTGGAGTTTTCAAAGTTTCATTCCTTGGTTAATACCTTTCTCATTGTATATAAAAAGCATATGTAATGACAGTGACCCATCAAGAGGACATAAGTTAAGCTTATCTAGAAATGTGAGATTTTAACAAATATTTGGCAAACCAAAGTTTCCCTCAGGTTGAGATAAGGGAACCAATGTTATATGTTTAAAAGGGGAAGAAAAAGAAGCATTTATTCTGTAATTAATTTGGTTAATGTAAAGAAGATTGAATTAGTTCTTGTCCCTATATTGTAAGTATTATAATTTTCCATTGATCCAATTAAACTCTAACAAGCTTCAGTAAATTTCTTCTAAACGATTTAAGGTATACTTTCATATTATCTTTTATAGATAGTTTTCTAAGATAGGGAAAATACTATACAAATAACATACACGAGTATTGCTCGCTCTTCCCCATATCACATGTCCAATGTATGGTTAGTCATACTAATGATATTAGTAAGATCTGATTTAGGAGATGATCTTAACCTGAAAGCTCCCTTCAAGAAGACCTTGATTCCAATACATCGTCTACAATCCATAATAAATAGGCAACGTTTGATAACATCGCTTTTGTTAGTACCACGTCTAACTACTCGTTATAGTGATACGCCTATGTACTAGTCTCGCTTATGATTTTATGAATGAGGACGGCTATATTTAGACTAAATGTATCCATAATTGTGTGTAAAAATCCACCCTAATACACGCAACCAAGATTAAAACTTTGATCTTCCCATCAAAGGCAGTCTAGTCTACTGCAAGAGTGACTTCTTAAACTATACAACCAATGAAGCGGGTGTCAAAATAGTTGACTTTTCTTTAAATCCCACAATTTATTTACATTAAA
Organism: Timema cristinae; assembly: GCA_039000515.1. Lineage (NCBI taxonomy): Eukaryota > Metazoa > Arthropoda > Insecta > Phasmatodea > Timematidae > Timema > Timema cristinae. The sequence continues at coordinate 11,909,474 of JBCFYV010011164.1, read as the reverse complement.
ATTCCCATATTTTAATGCGTTTTGTTTCTTAAACATTTGATAGCTACTTATGATACGGTGAAATCTCATTTGGCGGACACCTGTTAATAGTGGATTCTTCTTTTTAGCAGAAAGTTTAAATTTTCCGGGCAAAATAACATTGGCTTTCATGGTGGAACAACTTCCAAGTAACGGACTTTCCCAATAATGAACTTTCTCAATAACGGAAGCTGACAGTGCTCGAGTCACATATCAACTAGGTTACGTCCAACTATTTGGCTAAACATTTTTCATTTTCTATAAATTTATAAATACAAGACAACATCAACAACAATTTCTGAAAAAAAAATAAGTATAGTTTAGAGTAGGATGATTAATTTATCTAATTTCATAATTTCAAAACAAGATTTGTAGGATTATATGTGTCAATCTTTAGAATCAACCCAGTTAAAATGGAATAGTTCTACATTTATAACATTTTAGCACAATGGTCGCCTTTTCTCCTTTACTTCCCCGGACTGACGTAGTCCTCAATCCCACCCCCCCATTCCATTCTTAAACCAACTCTGACATTTATAACACATCTTCAATGAAAACCTTTGACCTTAGTGGTGGTTATGCTTACATTTGGTTGGTTCAGACTATATAACATTTGACTTTTGTAACGTAGCTTTCAGAGAGAATTCATAATACAATAGCAAACCCTTGATCCTCTTAAGGTCTTTGAAATAAGAATTACTAAGAATATTTGAGTATATAAAATCTTGGCTGGGAATTTATCTTAGGTTTGGTGAGGGGGGATATCTTGGTAGAGATGAAAAGTAGCAATTTCTCAGTCCATTCCAGAACCACCGACTAGATAAGGATGCCGAAGTTCGTTTTACTTGGGTATCATTAGTTGTGATTACCCTACCCCCTGGCATACTGTGTTCTGCTAGTTGGTGTTGCCTCTCAAATGTAATAGAAATTTCAAATCCATATTTGCAAAGATCAATTCAGACACATTAATACAATTAACGAGTATTATCAGGCCAAATAACATTAATTAATTTTAAATAACGGTATAGTTTACTACACAATTATATTAAATCTGATTGTTAGTTTTAAAAAAAGAACTTTATTCATCTTTAATTTAAAGAGATATAATTATATCACTTTTAAACTGCTTGTACTGTACGTTAATTTTTTTTTTTATCATAGTAACATATAATTGTGTACAACTTATGTACACAACTAGTTGTACTAAGTTCCATCCCCATTATTTTAATTTAGCACTGTCACATGAAAAGCATAAAACAACAAGTTTGACCCCTTATAGCTTGTGAATTGTAATAATTTTAAATCTTTGAATTGCTATTTATCTCTAATAAAAACTATACACATGTTGAAATTGTTGAACATATTGAATTACCTTAATCTCAAAAGTATATGAAAATAAATATTTATTTTATTTTATTAAAATGTAAAACTCAATAAGTCCTTTAAACTTTAGCATACATTTAAAAGAATAGCCAAAATAATAGTTTATTAAATGTACTGAATAATGGCGATTCGTACGTGATTTATATACTCATGAGTTATATGTTGGAAATATTTTATTAAAAGGTTTTATATGTTAGTTAACATTTAAATACATCAGATAGGTATATATACAAATAGGTTTGATTATTTGAGCTAAATTGGGATGTGCACAGTACATCTATTACTGACAAATTATTGATATATACTTAGCACCACGTCTTACCGCCCATTCTGGTTATACGATAAGTACTAATTACTTTACTGGGTTAAGGATTGGTAAGGTTGAATATAGATGAATTAAAGCCACATTTGCATGGAGGGAGAGTTTAAATACATTTAGGTAAAACCTTCCTCAAGATACCCATTCAGATTCTAGTCCCTATACCCGGCATCGGTAGTCCGACCTTTTATAAGAGTGGGGCCTTAGACAATGCAGTCACCGAAATGGGTATCATCTTAGTAATTTCTAGCCGCAATCACATAGACAACCAAGAGGGTATCATCTTAGTAATTTCTAGCCGCAATCACATAGACAACCAAGAGGGTATCATCTTGGTAATTTCTAGCCGCAATCACATAGACAACCAAGAGGGTATCATCTTGGTAATTTCTAGCCGCAATCACATAGACAAACAAGAGGGTATCATCTTGGTAATTTCTAGCCGCAATCACATAGACAACCAAGAGGGTATCATCTTAGTAATTTCTGGCCACAATCACATAGACAACCAAGAGGGTATCATCTTGGTAGTTTCTAGCCGCAATCACATAGACAACCAAGAGGGTATCATCTTGGTAATTTCTAGCCGCAATCACATAGACAACCAAGAGGGTATCATCTTGGTAATTTCTAGCCGCAATCACATAGACAACCAAGAGGGTATCATCTTAGTGATTTCTGGCCACAATCACATACCGATAACGAAGCAATAAGCTATAAGTAAGTTAAAGAACCCTCTGCGACTATATCCTGATATGCTTTGAACTAGAAAGATATAAGAATCCTTAAAGTCCTGATACATTAATCATGTATTATATATATAATATTTCTTCTGAAAAGTGGTCCAATAATAGTCAATATATATTCTCATATAAACCATGGCAGGCATATAAAATAATATAATGCATAGATTAATTAATTATGTAGAAAACATTAATATATATATAACAAATCAAATGTGTAAGCGATTAAGTTTTTTTCTAATAGGTGTATTTAATAATCATAACATCATTATGAACTGTAATATTTTCTTGACACAAACTAGTCTGGTCCCCATGGCATATGAGATGTTTTAGGCAGTATCGCCTTGTCAATATGCGTTTAATAACAGCTAACAAAGCAGTCTTCAAATATTATGTTTTAATCCATGTTTCCTTAGTTTCACATTATATCTTAACGACACTTAATGACGGATAGAACTCTAAGTAGTCAACGGTATAGGTACTTCCATATGTATAATATATAAATATACATACACACACATTTTCTTATTCCAAAACTAGTTATATGAGAATCCCCTGACACTGCTGTTTTAGGGGAAAAGGAATCAATAATGTGTTTATAATCAATAAATTAAAACATTACGATCTCTGAATAGCTGTTACCTGCCCATCCTTCAGCAAGGCTAAGAAGGCCAATATGATTCTTTATTGACAGGAACATCAAATAAACAAACTTGTGGGACACACGGGCCAAGGCGTTATCCTCGTCTAGTCTATTTTTCCCAGCTTGGGACTTTAATCCCAGAAAACATTAATATGTTTATTTTACCCGATTGCTTTCTTTTAGTAATTAAGGTATACATTAACCTCTAAGCTCTAACTTCATCATGTATGCTCTCTTAGTGTAAATGTGTGCTAATGTGCAGCTAGAAAAAAGAGTTTCAAATTATACACAGTCACCAGTTGGTTTTAGGAACGACATTACACTAGACGGAGCATCATTAGATTTATTTATATTAATAGTAAAAGGCATTTTCTTTATTTATCCCATGATGGCTGGGTTTCAATATACCACTGCAACACACATAAGTTGAACACATTTAGAACTAATTAACAAATAAAACATAACATAATGTATCACGATGAAAAGAATTTGTTAAGAGTTAGGTAATATTGTGATTTGATCAAATCTCTTCAATCTTTTAATGCCAATGATTTGTTGGTGTGTAAGATACTGAAGGTGAAAACATATTTTTTTTAAAACCCGTGTAATCAGATGTACATAATGTTCATAATAATAAATATACACTGAACTTTACGCATTCCCTTTGATGTTCCAATTTATCTGAAGACAAAGCTGTAAACGAAACCATTCTTGGGAATATCTAATCAAATGTTTGTGTGTGTTTTAGTCGCGAATCCTCTAGCTGGCAATGAATGACGGGTGTTGCCAACCGCACCACGTAAGCATTCCTGGATCTTGTGTTTCATGGGGACACCAGACAATCTTGTGTTTCATGGGGACACCAGACAATCTTGTGTTTCATGGGGACACCAGACAATCTTGTGTTTCATGGGGACACCAGACAATCTTGTGTTTCATGGGGACACCAGACAAAAAGGGTGAAATGTATCTAGTTGGCAGTGACTACAACACGGTCCTCTGAGCCAATTTGGCTTTCGGATCTTCATTTCCCTTGTCCCACTTTATTCTCACTCACTTGGTCAACCCATCTCTTTCAGTTCCTCTTTCATGTAGATTACGGCTCTCAACGGTTTCATCAACCCACATGCCCCTTCTCTCAGAGTAGCTCAAATAGATTTACAGTCAAATAATTGTCGCCCACTTGCGTCTCTCTCGCAATTAATTGTGTTTTATGTATGTCGGGGAAATGTTGTAATTCTGCATCGTTTCAAAAACTGGGTGACCTGGTGGTCTAGGGGTAAGGTGTCAGACTTCTGTACTGGCGGCCGGGGTTCAATCCTCGGTCCCGGCAAAGATTTATCTGATTACCAAACCCTTCCTTCACCTCTGACAAGACATCTTGTGAATGTGGGGAATGCCAGGCCTCCACCGTGGTTCGGATTCCACGTTAATTTGTAGGTCCTTCATTTCATCTCACAATCACCCTACCATTACACATTAGCGTAAGTGCGTATAACCCGAATGGGTAGTAAGACGCGGTGCTAATAATAATAATAATAATAATAATAATAATAATTCAAAAACTGGATACTGTTTCCTAATTCGATTTGTAAAATAACCAAAGGTGTGTTTATTCTCATCGTCCACAATAAGTAGTTCAAAAGGGAATTGATGATATGTTTTGATTTTAGGATAATAAATATTTATCTATAGGATATAAATAAAACCCATTATAATAATGAATTAAATTATATGATAATTTGGAGAATTAAGGATATCATAACACCCTGGTCATTGTTTAAGTGAACGAGGCCACAGTGGCCGTCATTAGAGGCACCCCCCCCCCCCCCCCTCGCCGCTACTTGTTGCTAGGTGGTGGAGCAACCGGCAACTGGTGCATGACCCCTGGACCCCGGTGGCCTAACTCCTGTTGTGGAGTCACCACAGTGTCTAAACAGTAGCCCCGACTCCAAGACCACTCGACAACTTGACAACCCGAACACACCTGGTGTTAGTCCTAACCCTTGATAAGGCCGAACTAAATGCTAATCCTTATCAGAAAATTAAAAATTTATTTTGGACTTGCCGGGCAGTAAGGTCCTCGGAAAACTTATCTAGGCGTAGGAAAGGGTACCAAACGATGCTTTGTAATTGCACCGTACCTCGCCAGCCCTCCAATGGTGCAGGGGAAATGTTAGTCTGGCCATCCCCAACGATCGCTTGGGGAAAAACACATCATTGTATAAATGGCACGTAAGAAAACACAGAGAATTAAACTAACACAAAACGCCACAGTGCCCTCAACGGCTTCCCGGTGAACTAGCCGTTTATTGCGTTACGAATACATTTTAAGTCTGACGCGTTTTGACTCAAACTCTCGTAATTACGTTAACGAACACGATAAACTGCACATCACACTAAAACCATACTTTATTATGTTTGTTTGTAAGGTATTTTACCAGATAAATAATCAATATATAAATACACATAGTCAGAAACACAAAGGTACGATTAATGTTAACATCAGACCCGAAGGGCTTCCGGAAACTAGCTATATATTAAAATAAATAAAAAGAACATGAATATCTGTGGCGTCCTGAAGGGCTGATAGGTTACTCTCTTGGCAGGAAGGCCGGAAAATAATTTTGAAAACCACCCTAAAACCCATAAATGGTCGGAATTAAATGTACAGTTCTAAATTATGAGTGATATAATTAAAGTAATATTTACACATTCAACACGCAGATGTATAAATATGACCCAACCACTATGGACGCTGTCTGTAATTTAGGTCTAAGCCTAAACACTAAGACGTGAGTATTTATACTTTATAAAATGTGTATTTTCTGGATTTTAAATTGTTAATGTAATGAATATTCTATATATTGTGAAAATAAATTTGTAATAAAATAAGTATAATTCTTTATAATATTTTTTCACAGATCTTTTTTTTTAGCGTTAGTGTCTGGCGTAATGATATTTTTGAGGTGAAGGGAGTATACAATGTAGGATAGGGATGTGTGGAGAAAGTTAGTGAGGATGAATTAAGTTTAGATATATGCAGAGTGTTTTTACTACCTCAAAAGGGAACTTTTTTTTGGTATTGGTGGTTGGATTCTCTGCTAATAAACTTTGACTAGCTTAGGTCAATTTTAATAAACCAATTTTTATTTACGTTCTTGATGATGGTGTAAAATATACTATATTTAAAGATTTGTAGACACATTATACATAATTTTAAGGTACAATATCTAAATTTCATAAAAAATATACCTTTTTTTAAGAAATATCTCATCACAGCTCATGAGTATGTAAAAATACATTTTTCTTTCTCTAAAAAGATGGCCCTGCCGTTTGACGTAGGATTTGTGAAGTCTGCAGAACACGCCATCTCGCCTGACCAGGACAAGTGCGTCATTTGGGGTCGGGGATTGGAGAGAAAAGGCTTAGCGGGTTATTGACTGCGTACAACAACAAACACTTGTCAAAAACCTCACACACGTCAACTCCACTAGTCAGCGCGACAGCTCTTTTATTGGAGCGAAATGAACGAATATTCAACAAATGTTTGCTGACATTGAGATACACACACAAATAATCCTTAAACATCGTCAGATGCCCAAACTTAAGTTTATAAATTATTAACAAGTTCGCTCTACGATGTATATAACGTAACATAGATATTATGACACACTCGTACAAACTTTCACAAATTATAGAGTTCAAAATCTCATTTTCAATATATGTTTCAATATACTACCTGTTAGTAATTATTTTCCGTAAGCAATCGATTCCTAGGGAAAAATCTATTTATCACATAAAATACCTCTAGATACCCATTCTGATCTAAAATGTTGAAACAATTTACGTTAAATTTAAAATCATACTAATGAATTTTTCCTTGAATAAAAGTATCAAAGAAATCTAATATTCAAAAATAAGTGACCCCTTGGAGAATTAAAATCGTGGTTTTTCCTTGCGTTATGTGAAACAACATCAAAATATCGCGTTCATGTCAAATTAATGAAAATTGTCTTAAATTTAGTCTCACTTACAGATAGACAAAAGGACAAACATAATTCTAAAACCTATTTTTTCCAGTGAAGGGATTCATATTCCGTCAAGATGCATTATATTATCATTGTAATTAACTGTCATAATTATAATAATTTATTTATATAAGACATTAAGAAAACATAATGTTAGAGCTATTTATTTTATTAATTCAAAATTCAATAAAATCTGTAGACATAAATAAACATGTAAAATAATACATGATGATGATGATGATGATGAAGCAAATATAGTCCACTAACTAATCGCCAGGAAAGATAATGTAAAACTACGTAGTGGATAATCCACTCTATAACACACAGTTAATATTCAAAAATTTTTCATCTAATGTATGTTCATCATTTTGTATGTTTGTGTATTATTAAATATATTTGAATAATAAGTCTAAGCGTATTTTTATATTCATCCATAAATATAAATGTTTACGTGCGAATTATGTGCTCTTGCAAAATTGATTTGTGATAAATATATAAATTTATCATTAGTAATAAATTTCGTTTGAAATAAAATTGCTACTTTATTCAACACTACTGATAGTGGAAAATATTGGATATATTTTTAGTAATGTAAGACGGTATTTTCACGATTCAAATCTTCAGGAGATTGATATTTTTCTTGGTTTTAGAGATACTCATGACATTGGTAGCGAAATATATAATGTAAGGCTTGCAATATCTAAAAGTAAAACCAAACTACCCTAAAGAACGGACTCAAGTTTATCTACCTACGCAATTATACATTTTTTACTTTAAATAGGTTTTTGGATTATTCACACCACTGGCCACATAGTTTAGGACTTCAACTTCTTACTATATGTAAAAATAGGATGCACACCTTAAGGTGTCCGTGAGTACATAAGTATATACAAAATTTCAGCGACATATCTATTTGACTTGGTTTTTGGCTTTCTGTACTGAAGGTTATGTTGTTTAAGCCACCAGATTCAATATATATAGGTAGAACATTATACGTTTGAAGAATATACCTTCATATTAAATTAAATATACATTTAAAGTTTCGTCTTTCTAGTTATTTTGATTTGATAACACCCGCAAGCGCTATAAAAACTTTCAAGATATTAAGCTAGATATATACAAATATATATAAAAAAAACTCCAAATTTTCAAAGCCTGTAGTTCCCATAAGAACATAAACCTAAGCCAGGTTTCATTTTTAGCATATCTTAGTTTTGGGGTTTCCCATGGCTTAAGGCATAGGACTCGCAATAGATGCAAAAGTAAATAAATGTTACGGAAATACTCACAGACTTTCTCAATCCAATTTTTAAAAATGGAGATATTAACTTCTAAATCGTAATCTATGTGAAACAAAATAATATACATTGACAAACTCGAGCATTTTTTAATTTCCCCATTTATAAATTTAGATCAATAAAAAAGGTTAATATTGATAATTGAGTATAAAATATATCATTGCTGTACATAATTTTCCCTAAGAGGTTGAAAGAAAGAGAACATACAATTTTTGAGAGATTTGCTTATTTCCTACTGTATAGAATTAGATAATTATTGTGTTAAAACTTATGTGGTGTCCTGTACAACTAAAGCTCACAATATTGTATTAATATATTGGCCTATATCTCAGAAACTATTGATTTTATAAAAACATATTTCATATAAAAGTATTTATTATTAATAGTACTAAAATTTTGCATAGTTAAGTTTTTCTATGGGAAAACTAAAATATCCAGTTATTTATATTGTTAATCAACACTTAGATACTAATTTTAATCAAAATTTTAAGAGCAGATTTTGTGAAAATCAATTTTTTCTCTTTTCGCTTTTTACTAAACTACTTTCAATTTTAGGGTTAACCGACACACAGACAGCCGGCATTGCAAAAACAACTTTTTAGTGTTCTGGGAGTCATTAGACGTCGAAATCCATCAACATTTCGGGCTGGATTTTTTTTTACGGTGACAAAACTTTACCTTTAGTTCGAAAATTTATATTATATATATATATATATATTTATTGGCGTATAGTTGAAAGTTATTAGTTTTATAAAAATATGTTTCATATAAAATATTTGTATTATAGATAGATACACAATATGCAATGATAAGTAATTTCACATCTCAAATAGTTTCAGAGATATGATAAAAAAATGAGAATATACGTATCAGACCGAGGCCCTAAAAATCATTTTGATTGAAATATTCATATTAGTCATTTTGTTTGGAATATTTGAAAATATTTTGAAATGAAATTTAATCAAAATCGTTAAAACAGATTTTGAGTAAATCGATTTTTCTTTTCCTTTTTTGCTCTTTTGTAAATTAGCCTTAATTCTAGTGTTGGATGTCCAATTCCAAAAATTCCTAAGTGCAACCCTATGCAAACCCTAGATACCAAGTTTTACCCATATCTGTTAAACATTTTAGGCTCTTGTCCGAGGTACATACAGCCATACAGACGCAAATTCAAAAAACACATTTTTTTTCATTCGAGGTTCATGAAACGTCGACATTCATCAAAATCTTGATTTCAATTCTTTTGACGATCACGATACTTTATTTATGTGTAAGATAGAGAGAAGTTCAAAGCCCAAATTGCATGTAATGACGTTTCCCTAAGTACATATAAAGTTAAATATATCTAGGTTTGTATCCAAGTTATTTACATCTGTGCTCACGTGATCTAAGGCAATAAAACTGCAACATCTAAAATAAATAAATAAACAAATAATCTTTTACGGTTTTAACCCTAAGGTTTCCATAAGTCAGTTAGCTTAAGTCAAATTCCGGCTCTAGCTTTACTTTAGAACAGACAAAATAACACTCAATGTTACACAATGAATTATTTCTATGCTATCGTAATAATAAAATGTAGGACCGTTATATCAGTTTACAGGCACGTTACTGATTGAGAAAAGGTGGTAGGTGCCATTTTTATTAAAATATTGAAAGTTATGAAAATATTATATTACATTTTAAACTGTCAGTATATTACTGTCCTTATTCTCAGTCCTAAACACAGACCTTAAGGGTTTATAGATCTAGGTTACATCAGATCTCTACGCCAACTATAGATTTCTCACTTTTTCATCTAATCCTCCTGTCCCCCTTGAACTCCATACAATGCGTATCATTGGCCCTTCATTGTACATTTCCTAGTTCACCTCTCTCAGAGCGCCGGTAAAATGCTATGTAGACATAGCATATTAAATAAAATAATAGGTTGGTCGCAAGAAATAGCCAAAGATATACAGACATTATTGTAAATATTGTATTTTTTATTTTATTTATATAGCACCACGTCTTACTACCCGTTAGGGTTATACGCTTTAAGTACTAATCACACTAATGGATTATGAATTGGGATGGTTGAATTAAAGGAAGTGAACGCGCATTTGCGTGGAGGGAGAGTGGAAAACCACTCCCAGTTCACCCGACCGAGATTCGAACCTCGATCTCTCCCCGACCTCAGCATGTAAATATTGTAGTAATGCTCTGCAATTTCCTCTTTTCTTGTACACACAATGGAGCCCTAATAGCATGTCCATACTAAATTCATCGTTTTGAATATAGCTACCTCATTCACGAGAATTCTAGGCAACGTGGTTTGGAGAATTTATTATTTTGTTCATGCCACGCTAATCAAGAACGAAAGAAAATTAAAATAAGTACAAAAGCCTACAAATAAAACTTTGTTTGATATCATTTTGTTCCTTTTTATATCATATTTAAACAAAGAAAATTAGTTTAGCTTTTCCTATTAGACATTTTTTCCACCATAGTACTACTCTTTTTCTGGTAACAAGGAGGTTGGAGTTTGTATCCCATTCGAGTGTACTTGAGGTATTTATTTTATAAATGATTTCTCATCCTCCCTAAATGCAAATTTGAGTGTCTTTAGTTCAAAATTCTACCTTCCTTTCCCATTAATACAAACATGTGTATATCTCAGATGAGTGGTAAACACGCATAGCAATTAAAAAATAACTAGATGTAGACTTCTTAAAAACCATGGTGATAGACTCGCAATGAACATGGTTCCCTTTGATGAGAAATTCGGGGTCCGAATCCTGGAAAAATACACCAATTGTTATTTCTTATATTGAAAGTGAATAGGTGTAAACCATGGTATTTAACATCTCCTTTCATGTTTTTTAGACCTTTCCAAAGATACAATAACATAATTATTATTTATCATTTTAGGAGATAACTTAGCTGCAAAGTTATATCATATTCATTAAATTGAAAAAGACACCTGTACACGAGAATCGAACCCGGGATATTTGGCTTGGTACGCCAATACTCTAACACATGAGCTATACAGGAATCCTCACATAGTAATTCTTCACTCATATTTTAAAGTAGTGTATGTGATGAACGTGTGAAAATGGTCGGCTACATAATGTGTGATCATTAAGAATCACGAGTTAACGGATAACGCAGCTACCATCGACTCGGTAAGACTGTTGGGTGTCTATAGTACAATTATAACTTTAAGAATGTACATATCATGATGGATTAAATAGCGAAACTATTATTTTTATTAATCCGGCTGTAGCCACAAATATATGTCATACTCTTTAAATTGAAAGATGACATCTGTATTTCCACGGGTACAACACAGATTCTGGCTTAAAATATATCCCCTAAGTCTGTAAAGACCTTGGGTGTGGGACGATTCCTCAATAGTTCAGTGGTTAGAGCATTGGAGTACTACAGCAAATGTCCCGTGTTTGATACCCGTGTCCAGGTGTTATTTTTAAATTTAAAGAATATATCTGGATTCGTCTATAACCATAATTAACAAAAATAATATATTTGCTATTTAATCCATCATGTAAAGTAATATTATAGAATAGTTTTAAATTTAAAATTGGTCAGAAGTTGATTCCTAATACCGTAAACAATATTTTGTATTTTTTATACAGTTAAAACAACATGCAAGGGCAAAATACTCTATACATATCTTACACGCGAGACATCAATTCTATCTTTACTAACTCTCATCTTCAATTCATGCTAATGTAAGTGCATTTTCACGTAAGCTACCATTTCATTTTCACTTATAAGATTCGTTTATTACTTCATTTGGGCTGAACTATGGGTTCAGCCAGACTGACGAGCGCGTGAGCGAGCGCGTGATTAGCAAATAGCACTCGATAGTTGTTGACAAGGAGGCAAAGGTTCGAATCTTGTTTCAGTTAACTGAGGTGGTTTTTGTTTTGATAGGTGATCTAGTGTTGCAGTTTTCTCATCCTCTCTCCACGCTAATGGTGATTCTTATTTGTAAAGGCCTACTTTGATTATAACATATCAGTTTTACATATATATAGGTATGGATTTTGATCTTACCAATTAAACTAGGCCGTTGGTAGCAAGTGTGCCAAACCTATCGATAGTAATAAAAATATAAAAATGAGAAGTTTTCCTAGCACTCAATGAGCCAATATACAATAATAGTACCTAGCGCCTGTAAACTAGACTGTACCGGGTCGAGCTTGCATGCTCCAGTCTGGCCACCTCTCTTACAACCAATGTGTTCTATTTTATATTTTAGTCGCTCGCCCAGTCTGGCCGTCCCCTAACTCATACTCCAACAAAACCCGGTACTCGGACCCACCTCCTCTGGTTGACGTCGATGTTCATGCCAACGCCAGGTAGTTTCTGACCGTGGTTAACGATCCTCTCGGGAGTTCGAACTGTTGGCCTGGACGTAGAGATGTTGATGGTGCTTCCTCGTCATCCATAATCTCCGTGTTCCTCCTCGGCAGACGTGTCCCTCCCTGGAGCGCCGCACGTGACGCGTGTTGTCAAGTGGATGGAGGGCGGTCACATGTTTTAGGGTCGACAAGGGACGTCGAACCAACTGTTACACACGAACATCCGCCATCAGGGTCCTTATTGGGGCTGCGAGCTTGGATAACTGATCAGAGGTAAAAAAAAAACTTTACCTTGGTTGGTGACTTGTGGTTTTCATCAAATGGAAAGTTTCTCTGAAACTCTAAACATTGTGTGTATTTTTTTAACGGATCCGTTTGGAAAAATGATCGAGTTTAACAAATTTGCTCTTTTATTATATTGAATTACTGCCATAGCTTTAAGATGATGAAGGGTACAGGGGTAGGTGGCCTGGCGGTCTAGGGGTAAGGTGTCAGACTTCTGTGCTACGGGTCCGGGATTCAATTCTCAGTCCCAGGAACTAGTTATTCGATTACCAAACCCTTCCTACACCTCTGACAAGACATCTTGTGAATGTGGGGAATGCCAGGCCTCCACCGTGGTTCGGATCTCACGTTAAACTGTAGGTCCTCTATTTCATCTCACAATCACCCTACCATTACATATTAGCGTACGTGCGTATAGCCCGAACGGGTAGTAAGCCACGGTGCTAGTAATAATAGTAATAATAATGATACAGGGGAAAAGGGGTACGTCACATTACACATACTTTCCAGCACAACAACTTTTATATCTCATCGGTACCCCATAAGTACCCGAGAAAATACTTTTCTTAATTACTTTTAAAATGACAACAGACCTCTCTTAACCTCAATCAAAGTGCATTAAAACGGTATCATGATTGTATAACAAATGGAAGCACCCAATTTGAATTAAAATTAGATTTACCTTATTTTACTCCTTACAGCCTTCAGAGGGTAACTAAGCTATAAAGAGCTGGGTAAATATATACGTTACACGTAATGTGGAAATCTTGATAATTTTGAGACTAACCAGGAGATGTTAACAATCAACATTATCCAAGTGCAAGAGATAAAGTCAGAAATAAAATGTAGTTTATCTCCTTTTCCACCCTAACCGGATATAATCGACACTAAGCAGCCATACTTGGATAACATTGAATATTTTTTTAAATCTAAGCACGTTTCAATACGAATTATATTTTGACAGGTTATTTAATTCTGTGAACTGAGATCGGATCTAATATCTGAACTAATATTTGTAATGACTCATTTTTTTGCTTTCTTTTCCACCAGCCAAACCTAACCTAGATGAGCCTAGCCTGGGCTTATCTAACTAACCAACCACATTCCTAGACTCGAGATTATCCAATTACGGTTGGATAGTGTCATAATTATCTAGATAAACGTCTTAAAACATTATTGTTCAATCAACTCTCAATCAACATTATCCACGTATTTTGGATACTGCCAACAAAATCCGGACAGTATTGTATTTATCCAAATATGGACTTTACTCGCAGCATATACATATCAAGTTTCTTGTTTGGATCGTATGTCGAGTTGAAGCATGCAAATTAGCTTATGCCTATTGCGGTTATTATCTTTCCGTAAACTGTACTAGATAATAGCCCTGTTTGAAGATTAAATACATATTTTTATCAAACTAATAAGCTTTAGTGGACATGGCACATGTATGATGCACAGCACACTTCATTGTTTGATGCAAGCACGTGGAGGATAAAATGTACGAGGATTATAGGCTCTTATGTTCAGTCACAATCAATAAAGTATTTCACCTCCTATATTGTTGACCATCCGGTTAAATGTTCATTAGTCTCCTATATCCACGCCATTGCTGTGGGATGAATTATGTAAAATCCTACTCTAAATGTCGCAGGATTTTGGTATGAAGGAATACTTTTCAGATCTCAACTCCTACAAAAGTCCTTGTGTGTTATATATGAAATATTATATATTATATTACACACACGTTCCAACACCAGGACAGAAAGCTGTTCTCCTGTGAATGGTCATTATGATGATACATAAACTAGCTGAACCCTAACAAAAGTAAGTTGAGCATTGCACTATTTTTCACTTCGTACTAAAACTCATAGTATAATAATAACACTTTAATTGTTTTACTATAAAGCTTATTATTATATTTGCTAAAAATCTGCTTTTTTCACTCTAAAATGTGTAATATTAGGTAATGTAGTCAAAATATGTATATTTTTATAATCTTAAAATATTTTAACTATTTTCCATAAATGTGCTTTTTTTTTACTCAAAATAAGTTTATTTTTATTTCATGGATATGATTCACAATATGTTTACTTTAATATTTACAAATCTGTATTTATATTTTCCAAATGTGTCTTTATCTATTTTTTACTCCATATAATATGACCATTGATTGGTATTTAGTCCGGTATTGGTCCCCTTGTCCCTATCACGTTAAACACATGCGCGAAATGGTGTTTGGAATCTATATCTATTTTTCGCTTGACCTCATCCGTGGCAATCGCCCCATTCCAATTACACTTGTTCCCGTCGTCTATCAGAATCACTGACCCAAGTGACATTGATGGATAGTCCAGGCGAGCTCCTGAAATATTACAATCCCCTTTAACAATCAAATATATATACAAAAAAAAGGTTAATTCCAAACATACAGTATTACTAAATTTTTGAAGGTGAAAAACCTAATT